>JAGKQL010000054.1:6916948-6935089 GCA_018398635.1 Cyprinodon brontotheroides
TTGCTGTGAGAGAAAAACTAAATCTTTAAAACATTTTTAATAAATGTTTCTAAAATAACTTTACTATTAAAGCGTTTTATGTGTTTATATAAAACTGAGTATCTGTGTTAAAACAATAAAAGGTTCTAAATGAAAAAGGTTTTGCTTTTTAGATTTGTTTTTGGTTTAAAATACAGGTAATGTGTCAGATTTAATACAAGAAATTAACATTTAAGGATTTTATAATAAGACCCACAGGATAATAAAAACATGGCCACAGATCTCTGCATCTCCTCTGGTTATATTTACTCTCCTGGCTGCTTCTCTAATTCAAGCTCTCCTTTCCCAGTTTACCAGTTCAGGTAGACCTTCAGGTTTTGGTAGGACCACAGTCGGTCCATCTTTTGTTCAAGGAGCCCTGAGAGATTATCAGAATTTAGGATATTTCTTCAAAACCTAACCCTGCTTTAAACCTGTCTGCTGGGTCCCTTGGTCTTCATGTTGAGGCCCTTAAATAAAAGATTATACTGAGAATAAACCACTTTTTTATTATGTAGGGCAGCAATCTAGCTGTAAAAAAAAAGGGCGATGCAGGAATTTCTTTTCTTTTTTTTGTAGCACACATAGCCTAATTAAGATATTCTATTAACCTAACGCAATATGCATGGTATGGTTGTTACATGTCAGGCACGCCGGCCTGACCTTGACCAAGGCACTATACAGTAGAACAGCAGTCAGTCCTGGACTGTATGGCTAATACTGCCCTACAGAGTTAAGGACTCATCTCCACCGGAATCAGCCTCAGTCATTTGATTTACTTATTTTGCTCAGGCCACGGTAGCCCACAGCCTGGTGAAATGTTCAAATATCAAATATTACTATTACTGTTAATAATATGTAGAAATGTTAGATTGAAATACCATTTAAGAAGGGTATACCATCCTCAACCCAAGTACTGGATGTAAGGGATTGTTGAGGCAAATGTTGCTGGATTTTACTGGAGTAGAAGAAGACAAACACACTATGCTTTCAGATTTTATATTTTTATTTTACTCACAATTATTTTAGATTTGAAAAATATGTCGCGTAATGAAATGGGAAAAATGTGTTTAAATGTGAAAAATAGGAAAATACTTTTATGATTCTGACACATGTTTCTCCTTTCTTCGGTAAAAATAAATTGAGGCGATCGTGCGAAAAATGAATCATTATGAGTCTGCAAAACATCTATAAAAGTGTCATAAAACACAACCAAAGTTTAAGCCATCCAGAAATGGTCACATTTGATCAGTTTTTCAAAGTCCTAATAACCTTGTTCATTTACACAGGGATTACTGTTGTTAATGTGAGCCTTTCTCTTCCATTTATTTGGTCCTTGTCTCCATCTTGTGGTAAAAATGGAAAAAAGGCCCCCAGAGGACTAAATGGCTCTCATATTTCAATATAGTTAAAGAAGTACTGGTACAAACACACGTGTTCTTGGGATTAAGGTTTCCAGAGGTGGGCAGAGTACCCAAAATATTACTCATTGAAGAGTTGCACTGCTTTAACATTTTTTTACTCAAGTTAAAGTAAAAAGTAGTGATCCAAGATATGAATCAGGTGCTTGGTTAAATGGCTACCTATGTACGGAGTAATTGTTGGCTCTTGACATCTGATTTCATGTTTATAATCATGTGATCAAGCAGCCAGTTATGTGTAAATTTTTAAAAATAACATGATTGCAAAGTAAACTTTTTTCAACATAAACTTATAAAACCAATCTTTTCGGAAGGCAATAAATACTTTTTTATGTATATACTTACTGAATGCTCAGCTGAACTCCAATAGCTCCAGTTACGTAAATAAGAGCAGCAATGCTCTCATAAGAATATCCCTTGGGTAAAAAGTAAAGAACAGTACAAGTACTCCCTAAAAGTAAATATCTTTGTAAGTTACTCAAGTCAATGTAATTAGTTACTATGCAGCTGTGCATGTTTCTATACTGAAATGGAGATACAGTAGTTTATTTTAAACTTCCTTAAATCCCCGTAAAATGATGGTGACACCATTTCTGCTGCCCACACAGACTGGTTCTGCAGGTCAAACTGTTCAGTCAGCCCATCAGCCTGACCACGCTGAGGGGAAAATGATCCCTGTCAGACAAATGCTGATAGATGTTCCACATCCCCGTCTTCGCTGCTGGTTCCCGCATGTAAATCTGTTCTGTTGTTGATGGAAATGTAACGACCTCTGGTGTTGTGCTACTTGTTAGCATTCATTTGCATGCAGCAGTTTAATCATCATCTTGTTTGTCTCTGAAAGGCCTCAAGTGAATAAAGAAGATTTATCAAAAAGCCTCCTTACAGACGCCACTAACTGACAGGAGTTTTACATTGTTGAAGTTTCTTTTTACAGTTTGGTGAGACACAAAAGAAGCCGAATCTTAAGAAACAATAGAAAAAACCAGTTGTGACCGTGTGATCCCTGGTTGGTCTTAGAGAGCATTTTGTGAAGTTTATGTCAATGAGCAGAAGGTTTAAGTCCCAAAGTCTGTTTTTCAGGTGAATTTTATTTAAAATACTCAAATGACAGACCGCACTGGTCATTCACCTCACAGAATCTGATTTAATCACTTGTTAAGTGACCCTATTATTTCATGTGTGGATTTAAAACAATAATACTGCACTTACCCAACTTTAAATCTTTTTCCCGTTCCAAATGATTTTCTCCTGAACATTTCCAGTTGGATGAAACTCAAACCAATATATTTGAAAATAAACCAAAACTAATGTAATTTCTATACCTTTGACTAAATTAACATGTAAATTAATGTTTGTATTGACATCACAGTGTTATTAATTTTATGTTATAAATCCAAATTATAATTTTACATTTCATTTCACTTTACCTAAAAAATAATTTCCATTTCCCATCTTACAAACTCTATTAATAACACTTTGCCATCAGATTACTATAAATGTATTTATTAATTGTTAATATAGTCTTAAATACTGTAAATCCAGGTGGTGCAAATTGACGTTAACTAACCTCGGTAGCAGTTAGCATCTGTCGCTAACATGCTATAACATGCAACTATAGCACTGGAGGCTCCCGCTGCCAATGACAGCCGTGTATCTGGCTTTTAACTCGAACTAAACTCCACATTGTATCTTTTGGCCATTGTGCTTTTGGCTAGCAAATGTTAGCAATTTACTGTCATAACTAGGGATTTCACCTGTCCTTTGAAATACGGAATCGTGTTGTATTTAGAAGTTAAATTACGCGTCCTGTATTGAACTGATAAAGGACGCTTTTTGTTCCATATTTTCACAAATAACTAAAAAAAAACCCAGTTATTTCGGTGACACTTGCGCACAGAAAAACTACCGTTGGGAGTGTCTGCATGTCCTGATTCTGTCTCACTGTCATAGTGGGGGTTGAGGTTTGACAGGACGCAAATGTAGACCAAAGCTTGAGGTGCTACTTGAATGTTTAATAACAAAAAGGGTAACAGAAGCAAAAATCCAAAAACATAAATTCACAAAAATGCTGAAAACCAAGAATACTCACAACAAGAAGGGGACAAAGTAATGACGACAAACCAGCCAAGAGTGACTGAACAGGAGGAGATTATATGGGAGAGAGAAACATAGACCAGGCTAATTAGCAGATTGGGAGCAGGTTTGAACAGAGGAGGCAAGAAGGGATCTAGGGAAAAGAAGAGCGACACAAGAGGGTAAAAAGGGAATATCTAAGAACTCAAATACGATCAAAAATACCTAGAACACAAGAATCAAAATAAGAGCAATGAAAACTTAGAGATAAAACTTGAAGAAAACCAAAACCATTGCACTCCCTCCCTCTGGCTCTCTTTGAATCAGCGAAACTGCCCCACCTGCTGGTGATCATGAGTCACATCCTCAGCATTTCAGCATCCACTGGATATATGGAAAGGGTGTTCTCACAGATGGCAAACAAGTGGACAGGCAGCAGGAACAGGTGCTCTGTAGAGCTTATTAAGAGTGTGCTCCTCATCACACTCAACTCTGAGCAGTCCTGCTCAGAGTTTTACACCAGCAGTCGGGCAGACAGGAAGTTACTCAGTGCTGCAAGGAGTAACAGAAAGTACTCATGGAAAAAAAAGAGACACTTCCAAGTTCCATGCCATTCCCATTTCAGGAATAGCTAGTTCCCATTCAAGTTTATATTTTAGTTAATCAATAATTATTGCACTTTCAAGTTGTAAAGAGGTAGTCTATGTAGGCCTACCTCATGTTCTGTGATGTCATGTTATGTCTCTGTTAAGTCTTTGCAAACTTTAAGTATGACTAGTCTTTTTTATCTATGGATGTCAGACATTAATATGAATGGCAATATTTATTTTGCTACTAAATATGTGCAATCGAGAGTAAATCCCAACACATACACTGTACACTAATGCTGTATAGGCCTATTGTACATTTTCTGGCTACTTTTACTCATTCATTTCTGATATCCCCCAACATACAAGATCAGAATTTTTAATTTTCAAAATGACTTAACATAATGCTTTCAAATGAGCCCATTGAATTAGCAGTTTCATATTTCTTTGAACTATATGCATTGCATTGCCATGTTTTTAGCCTGCATAGCCATGTTATATTCTTTGTAGTACTGGAGCTGCTGTGCTGGTTTGAATATCCATACATCCATTATGATCTTAGACAGTGGTTTTCAATGTGGGGGCCGAAGACCTTGGGGGAGCCACTGCAGGTTGGCAGGAAAAGTATAGCACAACAAAGTGAGTCATTTAATAAACTGGGTAACTAACAACCAAAATAAACCAAAAGTAAACACAAAAAAACCATTAATGTAATAGCGGTAATCTTCCCTATAGCCTAAAAAAATTCTCATTCATGCTCATTCAGTCCCTTTGCTCATCTAACCGACTCCATCATCGTGGCCTCGAATAATTTGGAGAAATCATTGCTAATGTTGACTTTCTTTACATTGTTAAACATGATCATAAATGCTACCACCCTCATGCAAAAATCATACCAGACATGTTTTTTATACACACAAACTCCAAACCTAGGGCATTCGCAAAAACTTTAGACAATTCACGCTTTGATATAAAACAATAACAGAAAACTTTTGGTTTAAAACAAACAGCCAGAAGATTCAACATAGTTCACTAGATTATGAAGTGCCTCAGGGCTTAGTTCTTGGATGAAATCTCTTCACTCTCCCAGGTTGTTAGAGAGACCGAACTATAGCTATAATTATAATACTATATCTAAACATAAATCCCAATTAACCCAGTCAGTTCTTAAAGATACATTATGTACGTTTTACGGGATAATATCTTTAAAAACTGCATTTTATTTGACTTTCTAAGACTAAAACATTGTTTGATAGTCATCTACAGTATAAGCCTGTACCTTATTTTTCCTAATTTACTTTGGGTCAGAAGATCTCTAAATGTTGCAGCAGATTTGACTTCAAGTGTGTCCATATTTAATAGGTCGGACCTACAAACAATCAAAGAGGTTAAATTCAGAAATTTGGATTTGTGGATACTCAGAGGCGACCATCATCAGATATAACTCTTTTTTATAAGGTCATCCTAAAAGCCATCTCAAAGTACTATAACCGTTATAACTTTAGAAGTCTAATATTTTGGACTCTGATGTTAAGGAAGTCTGTAATGTGATTAATTTTATGTACTGTGGTAATCTTTCCTCTCTCTGGAGTAATAGTATCACAATCCTTCACATCTTCAAACTTTCGTTTGAAGCTTTTTTGTGTAAATTGATTTAGTAATTAATCAGTTTTCTCTTTTCCTTGTGAATTAAATAATCATATTTCTGCAAACAAACAAAAGTTTCAGAAGTTTTTTCGTTCTTTTGTTTTGAACAGTTTATGCATCATTAATGTATAATTTCCAGTCTGACAGCACAGCGCTTAGATCCTTGTGACTGACAGAAAATCAAATCTACTGATGTTTGATTGATCGCTGAGATGAAAGAGACCCAAAAAGTTTGGTGCATATTTAAATGTATTTAAATCTGTTCCTTCTTTTCAATCTTTCTGCCCAGAAAACGCACAGATTGAGTTATTAATACATCAAAAAGCTCTAAAGTCTTTTTGGCATCTCAACAGTTTTTAATAGAATGGAGGATGCTAACATAAGATGCTGATTTTTGATAAACTGTTATTTTTTTCGGTATGTTTTTTGCTTATTTAGTCAAACTTTAAATAAAAAGTTCCTGAAAATCTAAAAGGAATTGAGTTTATGTTAAATCCAGATTTTGAGATTGATTTTAATGTTAAAATCGACCAAATTTGAAGGAGACCCAGGTGTGTAAAAGTGCTCAGAGTGATCCAAACAATAATTTCTCTGTAAATCAACTGCTTTTTTTCTTTAAAAAAATAACAGAAACAAAATTAAATTAAAAAACTATTTCAATAAAACATAAATTTTTCACTTATTTTGATCAATTCTGTCTTTATATATACCTATATATTATTGATGTATTTTATTTTAAATAGCTGTTTGTCTGAAATGCTCAAATTTAATGATTTAAACATGTATATATATTGTCAATGTTCAAATAATTAATCTTTAATCTTATTATATTTAGATGCAAAGATAGAATTGAAATAAAAACATGCTTAGAAAAATAAAAAATGTGAACATTTTCTACAGACAGATAAACAACAGAAGGATTTCAGTCTGAACATACTGGACCAAAGAGAAGTTTATCTTTTATCTCTTTAATTTAACTTCTCAGTTAAAATATCTGCTAATTGATTTCAGAAAAGCTTGGAAAGACTTTATTTTTGAATGTATGGTATATCTTTTCACATTAATGGTGCTTAATATGGCTGAGAACAATCAGAATTATAGTATTCTATTTTATTTTTAAAATTCATTAAAATGCAGAATTTTCTCCTCTTCAGGATTTCTAAAAATAATTTATTTCCTTTAAAGTGTTTTTATATTTTTTTTATTTCTGATTCATTGAGAATTTATTTATTTTAAACAAAAAAACAACAGTAATAATTACTTTATGACACCTCTGAAGACATAGTGGGCTTTGACACAAGCTCAGTGAAACAAAAGTCTGTTTTTTCTTACAGGTTTTGAAGAAGTGGAGCATTTAGCAGGAAACTGCAGGATATTTCCCTTTTGCAATGTCTTGCCTCCATATTACCCATGGGCCAATTAGAAAGGAGACAGACTTCTACAAGCTCTCTGATTGGATGAGAGTAAAGGACAGACCTTTGGAAACAGGAGCAGGAGAACAAATATGGATTTTGGTTTTGAATTCTGTCATTCATCGAAAGCAGGGAAGGAAATCAGAAAATCAACTATTTGAAGTTCCTTTGGTTGTTCTTCTTCTAACTTTCCCCTGGAAGTTGGAATCGTCTGTTTCTGCATTTGGACCAGGGAGGACAGAGATCTTCTCTGGAGGAAGATCTCAGATTAAAAGTTTCTTAAACTATTGATAGGGAGCTGCATATTTCTGAATGCTTCTCCTTCTCTCTCCTCTCTCTGAATATTGGGACACACCTGAGATGAGAATCTGCAGTTGGCTCTGGGGAACCACCTTCAGCGTGATGCTCCTCATCCTTCCTGGAACAGCTCAGTACGAGGATGGGAGTTTGGTTCCAGGGCGAGGCTCCTGCCAGCCCATCTCCATCCCCTTCTGCACAGACATCACCTACAACCAGACCATCATGCCCAACCTGCTGGGTCACTCCAACCAGGAAGAAGCCGGCCTGGAGGTCCACCAGTTTTACCCACTGGTCCAAATCCAGTGCTCTGCAGAGCTGCAGTTCTTCCTGTGCACCATGTATGCCCCGGTGTGTACAGTGCTGGAGCGGGCCATCCCGCCCTGCAGGTCTCTATGTGAGCAGGCTCGGCAGGGCTGTGAGGAGCTCATGAACAAGTTTGGCTTCCAGTGGCCCGACAGGCTGCGCTGCCAGAACTTCCCTCTCCATGGAGCTGGAGAGATCTGTGTGGGTCAGAACACGAGCGATGCTGAAGGCTCTGCCTCCGAGCTAATCCCGGCCACAGTCCCTCCCCTTATATGGAGCGACCGTCCATTCTCCTGCCCTGTGCAGCTTCAGGTGCCCCCCTACCTCGGGTACTACTTCCTTGGGGCCAAGAACTGTGGTGCCCCCTGTGAGCCATCCAAACCAGGTGGACTAATGTACTTCAGTGAGCAGCAGGTAAAGTTCAGCCGGCTCTGGGTTGGAACCTGGTCCATTTTGTGCTGCCTCAGCACTCTCTTCACCACACTGACCTATTTACTGGACAGAGGGAGGTTCCTCTACCCAGAAAGACCCATCATCTTCCTGTCTGGCTGCTACTTCATGGTAGGGATGGCCTACAGCGCCGGCTTCCTGCTGGGGGACAAGGCGGTGTGTGTGGACAGGTTGAAGAAGGACGGCTACAGGATGGTGGTCCAAGGTACGGAGCAGGACGTCTGCACTCTGCTCTTCATTGTCGCCTATTTCTTCAGCATGTCCAGCTCCATGTGGTGGCTGGTCATGTCCTTCAGCTGGTTCCTATCTGCTGGGATGAAGTGGGGCCATGAGGCCATCGAAGCCAACTCTCATTACTTTCACCTGGCAGCCTGGGTGCTTCCAGCGCTGAAGACCATCAGCGTGCTGGCCATGGAGCAGGTGGAGGGCGATCTGCTCAGCGGTGTCTGCTCTGTGGGAATCTACAGTGTGGAAGGGCTGCGAGGCTTCATCCTGGCTCCGCTCTTCATCTACCTCCTCATCGGCGACTCCCTCCTGCTGACCGGCTTCCTGTCGTTGTTTCGGGTCCGATCCATCATGAAACACAATGGTACCAACACCAATAAACTGGAGAAGCTTATGGTTCGGACCGGTGTCTTCAGTTTGCTCTACACGGTGTCTAATGCAGCCACCATCGCCTGTCTGGTATATGAGCAGGCATCTCGACCCCGATGGGACGCCACCTGGCGATTGCAGACCTGCCGTCATTTTTCTCTGCCCTGCCCAGCCAAAAATACACCTCCTGCATCGCCAAGCTTCACAGTATTCTTAATCAAGTATCTGATGACCTTAATGGTGGGGATAACATCTGGTTTCTGGATCTGGTCAGATAAGACTATTCAGTCCTGGCTCCGGTTTTCAAAGAGAGCTCTGATCAACCAGGATAAGGTGGGAAGGAGGTGCAGCAACAGGAGACAACTCAATCTGCATCTTCACAAGCCAAACAAACTAACATACAGAAACTGAACAAGCTAAATTAGGACAGTACTGAGGTTTAGAGTTCTGTCTGGGTTTCTCACCAGAAATGCTTTGAGAGGAAACCTTCCAACTCTGATGATAATCATTTAAATCAGGTCAAAAACTTTGGAGCCATTTGAATCAGATTTAAACTTTAACCTTTCAACATTTCTCCATCCTTAAGGTTTTTTTTTTTTTTTGTGTGTGATACTTTGCACAAACACAAAGGCAAGTTTAAATCCATAGTGGTGTAATCATAAACAAGCTTATTTTTTCAGATGTTTTTTTATACACACACATCCTAAGCTATGATGCTGAGTAATTAAGTTATAAATGATAGAAAAGCAATTATAGGCACAATCTGAACAACAGAGCAGATCTTTTTATTCTATTCTATGGTTCATCTTTTTAACACTTGGATTTACATATAATATATAGTGTGGGTGATTTAGATGTAATAAAGAACAGAAGATCCTGGATACTTTCAGGAGTGTCCTTTTCTGTAATAAGAGGTTTTTTTTGTGATGAAAGCAAGAGTCTGTCTGAGTGCATGAAGCCCTGATCAGGACTTTAGCGTTACTCAGCTGCCACCACAGCAACACAGGCTTTAGGTTTTCCAAACTGATTTTGCTTTTTTGTTTTCATAACTTTTGTTCATATAACAAAAAAACAAACAAACAAAAAACACTTTAAACAACTTAAAAGTTGGCCTTAAATATCTAAACATCAGGATACAAAAGTTGGTGTACATTTATCTCTTCTTCCTGTCAGTATTCAATTTCAGCAAATGGGCAATCAGTAACTGCAAAGCCCGCTTATACTTCCAGCCGGCTCTGCTTAAGGCTTATAACCCCAGTTAGTCTGTTCACAGATACACAATGCTGCCTCTCTAGTGTTTTTCTAAATGTGGCATCCTCCTTTGGATGATTAACAAACACCCATACTGTACCATGTAAAACTAAGCTCTGCAAACAATTACATTGTTTTTATTAACTTAAAATACTTTATATTGTGGCTTCAATTTATTTGTCTAAAAGGTAAAAATGTACAACCTCAGCTTGCAAAAGAATAAAATGCTAAAACAAAAATGAATTGCATTTTTCATAGTATCATGAGCCTGTAGTTACAAAACATGCCCACAAGGTGGCAGCCAAGGATATTTGAGAAAATGACCCATTGCACAGCTTCTGAACTGAAAACCGAATCATGTCTTCTAGGAAGGTAATTAGTTAGTTCTGTAATAATCTAAGCATTGGTTATCTTTTGTTTTGGCAGTTTAGATAAAAACTGTTCTCATCATGTGCAGCTGTGCACATTTCTTGCTGACTGACAGCAACATCTGTTCCCTCCTGTTCAGTCTTTTTATTTCTGGCCGATCTTACAGATGCCACCCAGATGTTTCTGTTACTACTAAAACAAATGTACCTGGGATATTTGGTAAGAATCTTAGCACAAGACACATGTCTACCTCGCAGAACCGTTGTCCCTAACACACAGACAAACTCCTATTTGGTATCAGAGACTAGAACTGATGGATAATGAACAAAAAAAAAATCATCTCACCTGTATCCAATAAAAAAATGCATATGAAAAGAACAAGAAATCACCTTATTTAGAAGATGGCTCCGTGATTCTAGTTCCTATCTGTTGGGAAAGATAACAGAATAATCAATAAACAGATTATTGATGATCTTATGTTTTGCAACTCAGGAAATTAAAGTAAAAATCTTTGTTTCTGACCTACAACACTTAAAATGAAGGTAAAATCTTTGGCAACCTGCTATGCTCTCAGATGTGGATCAGAACAAAAGCTCAACACAAAAGAAAGGACACACACTGCCCAACTAATTTAGAGAATAATAAAAAACAAAATGAAAAGCAGATATTTATACTGTCTTTTTTAAGAATTGTGGAAATTTTTAAGCATAAGAACATCATTGCTATGTTATTTACAATGAAAATACATTTCCATACAGCTGAGAAAACACATACACATTAAGAATACACATTATTTCTCTGATGTGTGAAAGAGTTAAAGCATTTAATAATAATATATCATTAGCATCATGAACAGACTGCCATGTAAATCAAGACCCCACTTTCATTTCCAACAGGAAATCAGCAGGCAGAAGGTATTATTGTTCTGATAACAATCAGATGGACACATTTTTTCTATGCATTCATTTTTTATCAGTCTCAGACATGTTGGCTGTGAAGATCCTTTGCAAAATCATCTTTATGTTTCTGGGTAAATGCAAAAAATGAAATGCAAAGATGTCCTGCAGTTTTCTTTAGCTGAATCAAAACAAAGATGAAGCGAACAAGAAGGAGTGACCAAAAGTTATTAAACAGCTCCAGTATATTCAGTTAGAAACCACCAATCAGGCACGAAACCTCTGTTGACGAAAACAACACTGCTGCAAAGCATGATATCTCATCTTTCACAAGGGGTTTAAAACAACTTAATGAAAGGAATTATATTCAAAGGGTTTTATGCAGTAAAGAAATACATGTTTCAATTGTAAAAAATGTCCATATACTTTTGCTACATATACATATTTGTATCATCAGAATTAATTTGGTTGTTCTTCAATGAGGCTGTAACATAAAGTCCATTTTCCCATTGAATGAAGCTGCTGTACGGCTCAATTTCATCCAAGTCCTGCAGAGCAAGTCATGAAAAATGCATGTTGAAATATTTTTGTCATATTGATCATTTAAATGTGTGCCTTTACTTTTTTATGTAAATTACCTCATTTGGATTATGGCTGGTTGATTCTGGTTGCTCTCTGCTGGGAAATACAGTATTTTAGTTCCAATGAAGATATATCGATAGTTATCTCTTAAAGCTCTGGTTGACAGGAAATGAACTAGAGGCTCGTCTCTCATTTGTAAAATATTTAAAATCTGAGTCATTGTAGCACTGCCCTCATTTAGTTGTTATTGTGGATAACAAAACATAATCATGCGTACTATTTGTTTTAATTTGCGTAAGTAAAAAAAAATTTTTTTTAATTGGGTATTGAACAAGTTTCTCACCGATGGCAACGTCTTCTGTGGACAAATCCCAGAATAACGGAAATGAAGATAATAATGAGAATTGTAGCAGTCAAAGCAGAGGGAAGCATCATTTTTGAAAAATGGCTCTCATCTTCATCTTCTTCATCATCTTTATAATTTGATCAAATAAAAACAACACATTTGTTTTAGTGAAACTTTCTGAAAAACAACTATGCAGCAAATATAAAAAGAAGCTCACCATTTACTGTGATGTTGAGGGGCAGAATATATGTTCCATCAAGTTTGGAACACTCACAGGTGTAGTTCCCATTATCAGCTGCTGTTAAACTGGTCAGGTGCAGAAACACGGTGTCATTCCAGGTTTTAAGGGTGAACCTGGAGTCACACTCATGAACAAAGTTGCCTCCTTCCCTGTACAGCAGACGGCACTCCTCGCCGTTCCTCGCCGTTCTGATCCTACACACTATCAGCATGATGACATTTGATGTTTCGTTGGTGCAGATTGGTTCTTGGATTTTATTTCTTACAACACCTGCTGTAAATAGTAAATTATAATCAGTATCAATGATCGAAAGTTATACGTTGTAATTTAGATCAATTACACTTTGCTAACAGAAAGTGAAAGTTGGTTCAAAATATACAGAACTTGAAACCTTGAGAAAATGTGTCTCTTTACCTTACCTTCACCGTCCAGAAAAAACACAGCACCTGGCAGAAGCAGTAAAAGCCTGATTCTCAGTGCATCCATCTGACCCGTTTTCCTGGGACGCTTTGCTGTGCTGCACTAAAGAGAGGTCGCCTGAACCATCCTCTGATCTTTAGGGCTAACTACAGTAAAACACACATTTTATCTCTCAAGAGGATAGAGGATGTGACACTTTTCTGTAAAAGGAAACGTGTGAACGCACTGAAATAACAGAAATAACAAAGTCTCTGAAAATTGAGTTATTACAGTTGATTTTTCCTAGCTCAAAAGTTTACTTTAAATCAAAATAACCCATATTTATTTATGTAAATTAATAAGAGATTATTTTTCTGCACTGCAGCCGCTTTTATCAGACCCCAGAGATGAAGGACTTCCTGTCTTGTTTTCTGCAACACTTGTGGCTTAGTAGGACTGAAGATGTAAATGTCGGGCTTGCTTTGTGGTCTTCAGATATTAAGCCTGAATGCAAGCTAGTAAAAAAGAAAGCGACACACTGCAGGATGACGTAGATCATGTTTATATCTTCTGAAAATGTCACTTTAACAGAAACATGTTTTATAACCTGGACAAAGGAAAGTGCAAACAAAATTTTATAAAATACTTGGATGAAGATATCACTATGTCTTATCTAAAGAAATTAATGATAAATATGAATAAAACAGTAGACTAGCTAAACATTGAAACATTTGCTGCAATATATTACCCTTTCATGTGTTTTATTTATAGCTGTATTGATAAATTTATTTAATTAAAATCCTAGATTAGAAAGGCAAAGAAAACGAATCAGGTTTTAAAAGGTGAGGTGTTCATAGTCTAACAAAGCCAAACTACCAGCTAGAAAAAAGGAAACATTTTATTTTTTATATTTTTGTTTTTAGAGGTTAATAGAGCAGAGATTTTTTTTTTCTTTTTGTAAAAAAGAAAAAAATTGAAACAAAAAAAGATAAATGAAAAACAAAAAAATAACAAAAACAAACGATCAGCCAATAATTAACTTTTTTAGGTAAAGCTGTTTTAATTAGTCCTACTTTCAGGCCTGATTTAACAGAAGAACATTTTATCAACATCTTAGACTGAAAAGTGGGTTGATTGACACAGGAAGTAAATGCTCTCTACCCCACTGATCTCAAGTTATTCCCTGGATAGCCGATTGGCCATTGGTAGTACAGGGTGCAGTGAAATCACCAGCCACCATATTGGTACTCCCTAGTTTGACCGGTTGGAATACAAACAATACGTGCACTACATAAAGAAAAATTCATCCCTTTGACACACACTTGCTGTTTCATTAGATTACTGTAATTTATAGCAGATCACTGTAATTTATGGTAAAAAATAGGCACATCAGATTGCATAGTCAGTTTGAAGTCCATGAAGTCTATAAATCATGTAATGTAAAATGTTATACAAATCCACCATAATAAAATTTATATGTTAATGGAGCATTATACTGCAGTCAGATATTAAGATTATTACAAACACACACACACCCACACACCATCTGATTAAATGCCAAATGTGCTAAATTGATGA
Organism: Cyprinodon brontotheroides; assembly: GCA_018398635.1. Taxonomy (NCBI): domain Eukaryota; kingdom Metazoa; phylum Chordata; class Actinopteri; order Cyprinodontiformes; family Cyprinodontidae; genus Cyprinodon; species Cyprinodon brontotheroides. The sequence goes on from JAGKQL010000054.1 coordinate 6,931,419, forward strand.
TGTGTAATATATGTATAGATTACATTGTTATGGTAATTACACATTATAAGCATTTTTATGGCGCAACTCCATGCAAGTAGGGAGTACCACATGGTGGCAGGTGATTTCACTGAATCCAGTGAATAATAAGAAATAAGTGGGTGCATCCATAGTAATTATATACGTAGACACGTCATTGGATGCTGTCTGCAGCGAGGCTAACATGCCTAGAGGGCAGCCATCTTGGATCGTACCACAGTTCAGCTGCTGTTAGAATGAATAGGAGGCACCATTGATGTCATTTTAATCACATGAAAGATGAGTCAAAGATAATATTACCATGATGTCTTACATCTTACAACCACTTAAAAGACCACAACAAACTTCAAAATTACACTCGTATTACACATATTTATTCAGATTTAAAAACTATTTCAACTGAAGCGCCAAATGGTCTCGATCAGCTCTATCTACTCCATGCTCGCTCCCGATGATGGGATACACATTCTCACAGGTATAACTGACAGAAGGCAACATGGCAGTAGGCCCAATATGTATTTCCGGTTGATACAGACTGACCGATCAGGCAGCGCCCCTGCTGTCCGATCAAGGGTACTACTCACAAGCCACAGATAATTGTTACCGGTGTGACATTTGCGTCAAAAGTGAAAAAGAAGGCATAACTGGTAAAGTTGGATTTGTGACTCACAGCAGCAGATTCATGCAGTCATATTCACTGATTTGCATTTGTGTTAAGGAAAAAAAATAGAATCTTAAATTTGTTTAATTAATTTATTTTTTATTTTTTATTGAATTTGTTTTGCACCATTCGTTTTAGATCAACTGTAAAAAAACAGAATGGAAAACGTGTACTTGTAGCCAGAATTTGAAATGGTGTAACTTTATGTTGTAATTGTGACAGATATTACAAAATTACAAAACACCACAGTTAAAATGCACAAATTGTTTTGCAACAATAGTTCTGGACCATTTGGAGCAAAACTGAGAATGTAGGAGGCAACCTGTAATTTATGTACTTGTATTGAAAATTTGAACAGTTGTAAAAAAAAAAAAAAGAATTGCACGTAAGATTTTTTTTTTTATTCTACAAATACAAAACTTGAATGTTACTCTCTTTAGAACTTCAACTTAATACTTTCAATACACAAATAGTTTTATAACAAAATAACCTTCATAGCAGCAGCAGAGCAACATGTCCATTAGAGAGGCAGGGCAGGGACACAAAGAGCCGATTTTACAGCACCACCTACAGGAGACATTCAGAACAACTAATGTAAAACTAAGGAAACAAAGAGCTTTGAACTAAACTTGAAATCAATAAAAATCACAAACATGCTACAAACTCACATGCTTTCTAAAATAAATAAAAGTTGAATCATGAAATGTTTTATTTTTAATGTTCTTGTCAGATTTGGACTGACATCTCATTTAAAAGAAATTGGTATTTTATCTTTGCATGTCAAGTTTATGCAACACAATTTTCACAATAACAAGGGAACTGTGCCGTACTAATCACTTAATCATTTATAGACAGACATTTTGTACCTTTTAACAATTAAAACTAAAACAATTATATTTATATATATTTGAAAAAAATGAAAATATTTATAATATATTTATTTTACACATATGCTTTCAAAATCCAAATACAAACTTTTCTGAGAAATTTATTTTTAATTAATTGATCAAAACACTATTTATATCTTTGCTAAATTCTTTGTCATTGCTTTATCCTTAAATTAAATCTTAAAATGTTTTTTTTTTTTTAACAGCATAGCAAGACATGTGAAACATTTAAAATGGGTATTTACGCAGCAGAAAAGTTTTTGTAAGCCAATTTTCTTTAATCTGAAAACTTAAATTTATAGGACATCCTCTCTGGAAGTGTTTCTATTAGTATTTCTTTTTTTCATTTTTATTATTTCTAATCCTAAGCAGTAATGCAGATGTTTCTAAAGAATTAAAGATCTTGGTAAATTGTTCAAAGTTATATTCTGTGATTTTTCACTACCTTTTATCTGATTAATACATGATGAGTTACAAGTTTTTATCTGTTTCCAATTTATTGTCCTAATTAGACAATAAAAAGTCCTTGGTTCATAAAAAAACTGCCAACTAACTGCAGAAACAAAGCTTTATATTCTGCCTGATAGGAAGGACTGTAATTGAAACTGACACTTTAAACTGAGATCAGTACCATCTAGTGTTATAAATTATTGTTTTAATGCTGTGCTTTATGTTTGTTTTTTCTAGACTCTGGTGTGTTTTTCTCCCAGTCCTTCTTTACTTAGTCTTTTTCCTCCCAGACACTGGATCCAACCAGTGCATCTCTATGAACACATGATCTCTTCTTCCTTTAGTTACTGTCAGGTTCTTCCTAATGTTCCTGCTTTGTTGACTTTTTATCATTGAGCTTCTTTCTTGCTGATGTTTTGATGGGATGCTTCAGTCTCTTCGTTAAAGGTGTGGCTTCTGATTTCCTGCAACAAAGTATATAAAAAAGGACAGTTCAGTTTAACATGAATTATTCCACTGTATAATTGTATTCTATGCATCTATCTTTAACTTTCTCTCTATCTATTGATTGTGTTTGTAAATGTGAGGTTTGGTGGAAGTTAGCTAAGGACTCAAATGCAGAGATTAGTTCCTGCATATTTAATGGATGTACAGTAGATGGTAACAGAAACAAACATCCAGGAACAATAAACAACTAATCAAAACCAGGGGTTCTTTTCAGGAAGCAGGTTTAACAAACTCAGATTCAAATCCTCAACTCTATATTGATCTAGCCTAATATTGGGAACTCAGTTTCATGACGGCGGCTATGAATAAGTTCAATCAACTCCAAGTAGAACAACTCAAGAGTTCAATACGTGCGCAACAACTATGAAAAGCCATTATCAGTGGAGCACTGATACGACGAGTCACCGTGACAACAGGCAACAGGAAGTGCCTATTTCACCAAAGGACAGAGACACAGCACTACAGCGACAAATGAGAGGAAAATGGCGAAGGAGAAGATAGTAGTTTGAGTAAATGCATAATTTTATATAAATTGCTCTATGGCAGGCTGCTTTTCCATTTATTAAAAGCACTCTCCTCTCTGTTGTTCCATTTGTAGATCAATAAAATCATATTCTTCCTGATAAAAATCACACTCCTAGACTTAACTGTAATAATATATTTTCTAAATTTTTATTTAAAAAACTAAATTAAGATAATACAGACTAAGTTTTATATATCTAGAAATTTTAAGTGGCCGTTCTGACATTTATCAGCTTGACAGAAAATGTATTTATGATATCTGAAATACAATTTTTTATCGTTAAAATAATACAAATGCTGACCAGTAATATTAGGAATATGGAGATCTGAAATTAATTTCTAGACATCCAGAATATTTATTCTAGATGTGGAGAATGTCATTTTGTTTGAAATGGTCATCTTGGCAAACAAAAAATGTTTTTTCAAATCTCAAGAATACATAATCATTAAAACTAGTTCATACGAAAACAGGTTGCCATAGTCTGTTGTGACTGTATTATATTAAACAAACCAAAACAAATAATCTCATGCCCTGTCAAATGAGTTAATGAGTTTTAGAATCGTCTCCCTAATGATATTTTGTCCTCTGTGATAAAGTGCCGATCAGTCTTTAATAAGATCCACGT
>JAGKQL010000054.1:6935443-6949469 GCA_018398635.1 Cyprinodon brontotheroides
AATATTGAGCAAAATCTGCTTGGCAGAGGTAGGCGCTCTCAGAATGCTTTTTTGTTGCGCCTGTAATTACTAATTTTATTTGTTTTTTCTCCCCTAGGGTAACATTACACAGAAAAAAACACAGCCTTAATAAGGTTGTCAGTGTCTGTGTCAAAATCAGTGAAATTGCTCAAACTCTCGAGGATCCTTATGAAAAGCAGCTCCTGAGGAGAGCTGAATTTATCCTGTCGTTCACACCCTTTACATCATCAGTTCCAGTTTCTTCCATCTGGTTCATTGTTCAGACTTCCAATAGCCACAACTAATCCCTACAAACGCTCCTGTTAATTCTGCCATCTCCCTACTCAACTTCAGGACGAAATGGGAGCTTACCTGTAGTGTGTTGATTACTTTTACTATTTTCTTTTATACAGGTATGTTTCTATATTACGTAATTTTATGTCTATTTTATGTGTGTTTTATTTGCTTCATTTGATGCAAAACCTCTTGCAACACTGGGGTAGAATAAAGTGGTTGGTTAATTGACTCATTGAATAATTGAAATGTTGTGTTTTTATATAAACTGTAAACTATCTGAACACTGAACTGTAAGACAGACAGATGTCCTACTTTTATTTAAGTATGCACATTTTATTCGTACACCACTTTTCACAGACCATCGTCACAGAGGAGTGTTCAAAGTAAAACTAGAGTTAAAGGAGCATTGAGAAAAAACCTCATACCAACACTGAAATTGTCAAAGCAGCCGAGGGACCAGTAACACTGAACAACTGGCTAAAAAAGAGAATATCTTTTTCATTATGTTTTTTCAAAGCATCATTGTGTTAACCTTTCCTGTTTTGCTCCCAGACCATAGTCTGGAAGCACAGGGGAGAGTTTCCTCCAGAGCCGAAGTTGACTTGAACTTTGGGGCTAACCCCCTTCACTTTATCTGCAGCAGTTAGCGAACAACTCACACCGAGGCTCCACTTTGTCCTTATTTGCATTTGCATTTTCCTCTTTAAGACTGCACATTTTATGGAATAATCAAAGAGAAAACAAAGACATAAAACCACAAAACTGTATTGACACATTTGTAAATCTTTATATTACCTCTGCAGATGTTTAGGAGGTTTAGCCTCAGTTTACATGAGAATTTGTATTGCAAATTGGAGAGATTTTTGTTGAATGTGTTTATATTTCTTAAGCTTTAGTCTAACTTAACTAAACATTCAGTAGAAATAGTTTTCTAAACCACACAGTGTTGTTGTGAAGGTTTACTAGATGTATGAATATATTATATAACTAGAACCTGAAGTTATAGTTAATAGGTCCTTCAAATCAAAGGTGAAACTAATAAATTATCAGTTGGATGATTATAACTGTAATTTGCTCACTGACCAGAGTTTTATAGCCTCTTACCTAAAAGGGTTAGAATCCTGTATTCAGCTAGTAAAAATTCAGTTGTCTTTCACCAATTTAGTAATTTAGACTCTGGCTATCAGCAGGGTTATTAATCACCAACCAAATAAATGTGTCTCTGTTTGTTTGAATGCTACTGAAAGAAGAGTGAATCCAGCCTGAGTGATGAATTATTCACTGTGTAAAATAAACACAAGAGAACATGTGTAAAAAAAAAATAGTGGTACCTTTATTAACTAATCAGAATCAGTTTCACAAATATTTTCATAATCCCAGAGGGAAATTACTTTTGTTACATGCTCCATTTACAGTTTTATATAATATATACGCACATCCAACTGTACAATATAATAAAGATGTATACACATATAGCTCTTCTGTATATATATCTGTACGTATATCTATGCATATGTAAAAACTAAATTCAAATAAAGTGAAAATCCAAGTAAAGTGATATGTGGCGTGCAAAAATACTGCATAAATGTGAATTACGGGGTGGGGGGTGCTGAATCACTTGAGGGAGGCGTTATATAGATTGATGACCACAGGTAGGAATGATTTCCTGTGGCGCTCTGTGGTGCATCTGGGTAGGAGGAGTCTTCTGCTGAAGGAGCTCGTCTGCTGGACCAGTGTGTCATGAAGAGGATGTGAGTCATTGTCTAAGATGGACTGAAACCTGGACAGCATCCTCCTCTCTGCCACGGTGGTAATAATCACAAAGTATTATATCTACTTACTATACAAGCATTAAACTGAGAATAAGCACAAATAAAAAGGGGAAGAGGGGTTTAAGAGTTCATTCAAAGTCTGAGGGATGTTTCAGTTTTCATGCTTAATGCATTTGAAAGAATCATGTAAAAATAACAAGTAAAATGTGAATAAACTCTGACGCAGAGATGATAAATGCAGTCAAACAGTAGTGTTCCATTCAATTTTATGGTAAGGAATGAATAATGACTCAGGAATGCAGTAAACTGTGATGAGCGTTAGCTTAGCAGGCTTCAGGGCATCTGGTCCGGATGGGACCTGCAGAAACAACAAAAATGGTTAGCTTATGATGCGCCCTCAACAACGTGTTCGGCATGAGGTAGCTGGAAGTACAAACCTAGCCAGTCCAATGTAGCAGTGTCTTTACGCCCACATGGCTCATTTAGTCTGTGCAGAGAGCATTAGCATTTAGTCAAACCTCTTAAAACCATCAGTGGTTGAATCAGAAAGCTTATTTCAAATAAAACACTAATACAACTATCTATTCTACCTAGCTCACCCAAGCAGAGCACTTATTAAGTATCAGACTATAGAGGGTTACATCAGCGAAACTTGATAACAACAGTGTAATCAACTTAAGTGTCAATGGGAGTAGGCGAAGTGTAGGCAAACGAAGCGAGAAAAGGTGGAAATGAAAAGGATAGACAGCATGAATGTAATTAAAATAAATACTGTTCTTCAGATTTTGACTTGGTTAATCTTCAGAAGTGAGAAAGTCCATAAATATCAAAAATAAGCAAAAAAATGACACGAAAAGGCAGAATAAAAACACAACATATCTCCTAAACATTAAAATGCTGATGTAAGCAAAAATAAACCCTATCCTGTACATTGAGCTGTGTCCCTAACATTTGACTCTGCAGACACTTTTTTCTGATGTTTATATTCTCAGACTGTTTATCTAGATATCATACATGAGCACACACAAAAAACATGAATCTGTAGGTTTAACAAAACCACATTTACAGGAAAAGAAATCAACAAACTAACAGATATTACAGCACCACCTAGTGGAAATGTAACAGACAAAAAAATCATCTTATGATATCATATGAACAAAAATGACTTTAGATAATAAAATCACTTCAGTATCACACACAATCACATGCATTATAGAGCAAAAGGTTCATCTTTTGGGTTTAGATTCTATTTACATTTAATTTAAAAGTTTTTTTGTGCAAGAAAAGAACATAAGTTTTTACCACAACGGATAGTAAAATCATTTTTGAATTTAATATTCAATTAATTTTCTAATACATTTTAGGGGAAGTATTTACACTATGCATTTCCTTTATTTTTATGTTCATAGTAGTAGTGGTTAATCTGTGGTAAAACATAAACTGCTATATAAATATACATTCTGTTTTCAAATAGAACTACATCAGTAAAAAATCCTTCTACTTCTTTTAATCATTTAAAAGGTTAAATTATGTCATACAGTTTTATTGTTAATAGCTTTATTTTTAAACAAAATACCTTAAAACTTCATCTTGTTGGCATAAAATTTGTGAACTAGAAAAGTAAGTTTTTCAATATACTTACAACCAATTTATACAGTAAAATAGTTTTCAGAGAATAATTCCTATTTAATCTGAAAGACCTCTATTTTAAGACCTCCTGTAGTCTGGAAAATAGTTTTATAAATACTTTTTACTTCAAGTTTTTCTTTCAATCTAATGGGTGTTTTTATTCATTCTATTTCTAATCATTAGCACAGCGTGGATGATTTAAAGTAAAGTTGTTAACATGAGCCCCTTAGTGGAATGTGCTTTTTTTTTACATTTTTTTTTTCATAATTACAAACATTAAATGATCAGAAACGCAGAAACAAAGCTGTGTTTCATCCAAGAATCTTCTGTTTGTTGTTTTTTTTTTCTTTATCATGTCACACCCAGAGGAAAATCAACTGAAAGACCTGACCCAGGAGAAGATAGATAGATAGATAGATAGATGAATGTAGATAGATAGATAGATAGATAGATATAGATAGATGAATAGATAGATAGATAGATAGATAGATAGATATAGATAGATAGATAGATAGATAGATAGATAGGAGATAGATAGATAGATGGATGTACATTTTTTATACATTACTTTGTCATTTAGAAAAAATAACATTTTAAAACCAATAAACATATAATAATTTATACAGTAAAAGATAAGACACAAGGATATTCCTAATTAAAACATATCTAACAGCTTTTACCTTCTAAATCCTTAAAGGTAAATAAAGTTACTGATGTTTATGAAAGTCTTATTCATTTCCAGCACTCCCACTGTCTTAATCTGGACTCCTGAATTGTCCTAACATAAAGGACTCAGGTTTAATTTGACACTTTGTCTCATTTACTGCCTCCATTGCTTTTTTTAAATAAAGTTTGATATCATATTGCACTTCTTCTGCAATGAGTGTCTGCTTACGTCATTGTCCGAGAACGTTCATCAGCATACATCTTTATGGTTCTTCACGATGTTCTTTTAGCTGTTTCTTCTCCTGCTTTCGTTGCCTGTCTTGGTTTTTATTTTCAGGATTAAATAAGCACTGAATCTTCTCCCTCCTGCAACCAAACCATCAAAGACAGTTTAGTTTAAAAGGAACAATGAAGTATATACCCAAAGTTCTCATTCAATTTTGCCTTCCTATTCAAGTCTTAGAATAGAAAAAAACTGGCTGTTTTTTTTTCTGTGGTGTTGGAGAAGATCTTTGGGAGAAAATCAAAATCAATGTTGAAAAATACAATCATCCACAGTACAATTAGACCTATAAGGATGTACTTACGTTTGACTTATTATGCCAGGCCGCTTGGCTGCTCGGCTTTCCTACATTACAGGGAACAAAATCAATGACAAACATCAACCAAAGCAAAATGAATGCAGCAAATTCAAAATAGAACACAAACTGGTTTCACCTTTTGATTTCTTTTATTCCAAACACAGACTGTCACTATTATGATTATCACTATTATAACTACTACAGCTGCTGCAATTGGACCACCGATCACCATCCAGGATAACACCCTTCCATGACGTGAAGTTTCTGGAAAAGGGAAGAGGCAGAAAGTTTGTTTTTCTGCATTATGTATAACTCTCTTCACTTATAAATAGAAAGGGTAAAATATAGTGCAATTTTTTACATTTGTGATTCTAACCTGTTTAAAGTTGCAAACGGATTAGCTCTGTATTTTTTTTAAATTAGTTTTCAGTCAATATTTTTTAGAAAAATAAAGTTCACTCAAGTGTAAACATGCATACAAAACCTTTTAGGTCACCTGGTTTCCTATAAGTGGACGTCATGTTGTTCCTCTGAGTTCTAACGGTGCAGCTGTAGGTCACATCAGAATCATCCTCTAAAACCAGAGAGCTGCGGATGCTGTAAAGCTGATCCTCATTCTGCTGGACTGTGGTTGTAACATTTAGAGGTGTGTTGGACGGAGGGATGGTGGACCAGGAGAGTTCAGGTTGAGGGTAGATCCCCTCCGAGCTGCAGATGATCTTATTTCCGTACCCATAGATGATAACTTTAGAGACGGGAGCTACAGACAAACAAAATGGATTTTAAAAAATTGTTGCACCAAAGAAAATCAGCTGAAAATCTTTGTTTTGCAGTAAAAACCATCTGTTTTCAGGTTAACAAATGATTCTTCCTTTCCTCTGTCAGTGCTGGTGTAACACTTGTATCTTCCTACATCCTCAAAAGTCACTCCTGTCAGCAGCAGGGAAGCGTTTCCCTTGGAGATCTGATCTTTAAACAGTGATGTCCGGTTCTTAAAGTTCTGCACCTGGTATCCCAACTGATCTTTATCCTCATAGTAGGAATGAACCACAGAGTTTCCATCTGACACTTTGATCCAGTGGATAACTACTTGAGCTCCATCCTGGAACTGGCAGGGTAACAAGCAGCTCTCTCTGAAAGCACAGGTTACTTCAGTGTCTGCAACAGGAAAAAAGAAACATTTAATGTCAAATTAGGACAAATTGATTTTAAGATATTAAACTATTATTATTTCAGAACAGGAACTGAACACGAAATAACTTTCCCAATCTAAGTGACAATGATGCTTATCAACACCACAAAGCCCTTAAATCAGCCCAGATTTTCAGAAAGTGAATATAGGTCGACTTCAGATGACCAACCACATTCATGCAGCTGGACACAAATAGAAAACATCAATCAAGGGGGTTTATAGGAATATAAGTTTAATTCATACATATATACTTTTAATTTTACTAGCGCTATCATGAACAAAAAAGAAGAAAACAACTAACATTTCAGGATCATTATTTATTACATTTAAAAAACAAAATATGTCTCCCATCTTTAAAAGTGTATGAAACAGAGAAAGGAGATGTCCGTCCTAAAGAATAAAATGGAAGAGAAATTCCCTTAAATGTCCCACAATGGGGAAAATCTGGTGTTACAGCAGCAAAAAGGTAATAGAAAAAAATGGCCACACAAAATGTGGACCTGTGAGAAATATATAATAATATAACAATAACAAAGACAAACAATAAAAATACTGTAACTGCAAAGTGTTTTAACAAATATAAAACTGTGCAGCTGGAGGAATAAATAATCAATACCCAGCTATGGACATTTTTACAGTAATGGATATTTGAAAAATAGAAGTAAAAATCAGATAAGTAAAAAAACAGACAGATGTGCAAATAACTGGATTAAGATAGAAACTGTGCAAAAGAAAAGGGGCTATGATGTTCTGTTAGACTGGTCCAAGTTAGAAGCAGGGCAGAAAAATCTCTCCCTACATGATGATCTCTCACTTCTTAAAGCTATGATTGGTTGTAAAACCACACTTTCACATTTGCTGCTCTTTGAATTATTACTTCATCTGAAGCATCAATTTCCATGGTGATAGATCCAGTAAAACCAGGTTTCTTTATTGATAGTACATTTAAAACTGCCTTATTAAAAACATCCAGTTTAATGATAATCCTGTTTACTTCTAAGGTCCAATGCTGAGATACAATTATTGTGTTTATGTTAAAAAAGCTCTTTGTTTCTTATGATATTTTATGAAAATCAAATAACTTATGTTTTAAATGAAACTACGAGAACAAGTAGGACATTTTGGTCGAACAATTTTACAAGTTTACATAAAAGTTTGACTGATTGAAAGAAACCATTACTGCCACTAATGGAGTTTCTTTACCAAGGATTACTTAGAAAAATATGCTTAATTTAACTCCTCATGAATTTACAGAACAGGAGAGAAGATGAAAGCAGCATTTATACATTCACTTTTTTTTTCTTTAGGCCTAAATTTTTATTGTGTTTTGTTTTTTTCCGAAAACAAAATATTTCCAAGATTTCTAAGTGACACAAAGCTGCGTGTGGCAGAGAGAACCGGTTCTGCTGCCCTCTTAGTTTAGCACAAAGGAAAAGGTTTCAGTTTGTGTTTTTAAAGATTTAACTGAAAAGCTAAGAAATAGATGTTTTTGCTATTAAAGAACTATATAAATGTATATGTTGCCAAATCTATTATGGTTCTGGCCTGTTTACTTTTTCTCCCTCTCATCCTGCTTTGTAGCTTTCAGCTTCATCAGGAGCGCCTGCTGGCTGCCTGTTCATTTAGTTTGGCTTCCACAGACTGACAAAACCAGTTAAAGTTGTTCAGTCAGTCGGTCACTCACTCAGTGTGCCTCAGTCACTCACTCAGTGTGTTTAAGGTTTTTATACTGTATGTACATATCTGGTCTTCCCCAGGCAATGTTCAACAAACTCCAGATGTGAAAAAAAAAAACATTTTGTCCCTATTAATCCTTAAACAAATAGAAAGCCAAAACGAAAGCATAAATAACTTGGAAAAACACAGATATAGAAACCCATAAAGTTTATAAAGGGTGTGATTTCCTTTTTTTCTGGCAGATTTTTGTATGTTGTTAGTCATTTCAACAAGATGAACACACTACATAATCTCTTAACATGTATTATAAAGTTTAACTGAAATTTGTTTAACTGAACAAGTTCCTGTGGCATGTTGTTTTCCTGATCAGCTGTCTATGATTCCAAGTTAGAGGTTAATGATGGGAGTGTTACAGTCACACAACAAAATATGTGGCAATGTTGTAGGTCTGCATTCCATTAAGAACCAATGAGTTTTAAAACCACTTGCTACCTTAAATGATCGGGAAACAGATTATTAAAATAAACTCCTAATCAACAAGGTGGCTTCTGAAAATTGAATATATTCACATATATGTCAACCTGCTATAATGAAAAAGTATTTTTCTTAGGGGCACCAGCTGGTTAAATTGCCCCCCGATGTCTCTAAACCAAGAAGCAGCTTTATGAAGATTCAAAATATTACTTTAGCCAATTGAGACATGGGTGACTTTGAAAAAACAATCCAGCTACACAAAATATTAAAGACAGTTTTGAGCCTTCAAATGAAATTGTCCAATAATTTTATGATTATGTTAATATTATACAGCTTTGATCAATATCTAATGATCATTAAAAAAATTCATAAAAATTTCCCACACTACTCGATCTTAAAAAGAAGCCAAATGGTTTCCCTTGCAAATGAGAACCGAATAAATTTTAAGAAGGAAATTTGGTTAAAAAAAAACAAAAACAAAAAAAACACTTTTTTTTTTTACATGAAAAAGTTTAAAACCATATTTAAAAACTTGAAATCCACCTGAAAACAGAAAAAGTATCAAAAAAGGACGGTGTAATAAATAGCATCACCACTGTTGATGATCTCTTCAATTAGTCTTTCAGTCATGATAAAACTGATGCTAGCAGGACTAGATTTTAACTTGCTTCGAGCTCTCTTTCTAAATTTATCACAAACTTTATTTCACCAATATGAAATTAAAAATATATGCGCTTTCTAATCCGCATATTACACTTTAAAAAAGACTACAGATTACCCTTTAAAGAAGTTCCCTTGTGACTAATGCATAAAAGTACTTTGTCTAGAGTGCCCTTAGCATTATAAAAACATGTTATTCCCTCAGGAATAATCACATATTGTTAAGAGTCAATTATCAATATGTTATTGATTTTTTGATTTGGCAATTCATTTGATAAAATATTATTTTACCAAAATCTGTTACCTCATAGATTTATATTGTAAATTGGTTTGATTACATTTCAATTCCTCTAAACTAGTTTAAATGCTAATTTGAACCCAAATTCTTAAGAATGAGCTTGCTTTATCAGATGTAACAAGCAAGTTAAATTGTAATATTTTATTGAGTATTTAATTTTTTAATTAAATTTTTTGAAAATTGTTTCCACCGTGTTCATTGAACTTATTCTTCTGTGTTTACTGGCTTAGTTATAAATAGAATATTTACTGAGAGTTCAATTACTTTCCAAAAAAACCTATGTGAAAACCTGTAGGAATGGAAACTGTGTGAAACTATTTCATGTTCACTTGTGCCAAATAAAAGTTATTCGATTAAATAACAAATGTGTACAATTGCATAACACATATAAAGTTGCAATGTTGTGGGCAATGAATGCAATTACAATTATGATCAATGTGCTGAGAGAGGTCCCTCTAACACCTTCCACATTCCCCCCTCTGCAATGATCTATTACTCTCCCATCCACACATCCAGGAAAGTGAGGGGTCCTGTCATATGCCTCTGACTAATCATGTGCCTTGACTGCTTGGCCAAAGGACTGTCCCTTTGGCTGAATAAAATAAGGAAATAAAACAGCAGGACTGGCTGTAAGGAGGACAGAGGACACTCTGACCGGGATAGCTCTGGGGAAAATGTTACTATGGTGACTGAAACAAATGTTCAGGAAACTCTCTTTGTGAAACGGAAAGCTCAGTTTCTCTGATTTCAGGTTTAGACAACTTAAAAAAATCAGTCTGAATGTTGATATTAATCACCTGCTGAACATGCACAAAACAACAAATAACAGACAGAAACAGAAATAATATACCCAATTTAACTCATTATTTAAATAACAATGACTTTAGACTCAGTAATAAAAATCACACAAATATAATAGAAAATAACATTCATAATAGAACAAAGGGTATCTAAAAATAGCTTTAAGGATAAAATAATGGACTTTACATCTAATTTAAAAAAGAAGTTTTACATGTGCAAGTGAGGTTAATACAGTGGCGCCAGTAAATCACCACAACAAATGACATATATTAAGACCAAAGTAAAATAGCATTTGTATTATTTATTATTTAGTCTTGTTTCTATAATACTACGGCTGTTATTGGTGGAGTTGCATGGTTTGTAGCACTGTTGCTTTGCAGCAAAAGAAGGTTCTGGGTTCAATTTATTTTCTGCATGAAGTTTGCATGTTATCCCTGTGCATGCGGTTCTCTCTGTGTACTCTACCTTCCTCCCTGGAAAACCATTTAGCTCCCACAGAGATAAATGGCGTTGCAAACAAAAGTTGAAGATAGGCTGAACAATAACAATACAGACTGGGAAATGTCGACGCCTTTCAGGTTTGTGTTTCAGATGATTCTTTTCTAAAGAGGATCTTCTGCCTTTTTTGATGCACATTTGGCACCACAGAGGAGAACGACTTATTTTGTTCAGCACCACTGTTGGTTTAACCTGTAGGAAGACCTATTTTTAATTATAATTTTTAAACTCTCTTTCTTTCCTCAGAAGGCCCATTTGTTTTGGAAACAGGTTACTATCGTTCCCACCCCAAATTTAAACCTCCTATATCTAAATAATTAGATATTTATAATCTAAATATCTTAAATAATTTCAGGCCCAGAGCTCTGTCCTTTTCAGTCATGAAATCATTTGAAAAACTGGTTAAAGATGAACTTCCGAAGAAGAGTGAAGACCTATATGATCCAATGCCTCTAGACTCTGTCTAGAGTTGAGATTATTGTTTATTGTTGTCCAGACGACTTTAGTCTGAATGACAATGGATTCTGGATTGACTCTGACAGTCTGGAGTGAGAATGAATGAAAATTTCTCTGATTTGTCTGTAATACCTAATCTAATGCCTCTCCGCAGGCTTGTGTTATCTCTCCTCTGTTGTATTTATTGTACACTAACAACTGCTGTAGTACTGTTGAAGACTGTGATATTTGGACGTTTGTGAGCTTCTTAAATAGATCTGAAACCTCTCAAGTTCTGTGGTTATTTTTTAAAACACTACGAATGTATCAAAAAAAAAATCATGTGTATTAATTTTAGAGGTTCGCCTGTTGTCCCTCATGTCAGTAGCCTCTACAGTATTTTGTCTCAGGAAACTTTACATTTCAGGTGGATTCATCCTGGTTGACCATGTTTAAACGTTCTTATATCACCTTCACCAAGGATTTTACATTCTTAGTGTGTGGCTGAGGCTGGCTGATTGACACTCCATCAGGCGCTCCTGTGGATGTGATGCCCCCTTGTGGGGCTTCGTCCGGGGTATTCTTTCAGGTGCAATACAGGCAGTATGCGCGGGACCAATTGAAGCAGTTTTTTTCACAGGTTACATATCACATGTACTGCTCTCTGGGCATAGGGACAGTTTTAGCCAATATGACAAAAGAGTGATTTTTAAAAACTTACAGACTTCAGCTTTAATAAGGTTGTCAGTGTCTGTAGCAAAACCACTGAAATTGCTCAAGAAACTCTGGAGGATCTCCATAAAAAGCAGCCTCTGAAGAAAGCTGAATTGATCCTGTCTGACTGATCACAACTTTTATATAATCAGTTCCAGTTTCTTCCATCTGGTTCATTGCTCATCTTCCACTAGCCAAAACTAACCTATGCAAATATTCCCTCGTTCTTCTGCCATCTATCTACTGAACTCCAGGTGGAAAAGAGTTTGCCAATAGTGTTTTCATTGGTTTTACTATTTTCCTTTTCACATATGTGTTTCTTTATGATGTACTTTTGTTTATGTTTTACATGTAGGTTTTATTTTGCTTCCTCTGATGCAAAACCATTTATTTAATTTTGCACAGTTTATTCACACACCACTTTTCTTCAAATTACGCTTGGTATATAGCATCTTAGAGGAATGCGCTTTTGCACTGTTTCAACCTTTTTGAGATCAAAATTACACTTTAGACCCCTTTCAGTCAGGTTACAAAGCTTTGCACAGTATTGATCTGCACTCTTAAAGGTTTTTAATGATGTGTTTTATAATGACAGATACTGGAGGCTGTGCCATTTTAGGGCTTTTAGACCTGACGGCTGCTTTTGACACAGTTGACTATGCAATTCTTTTAAACTGCCTAAGAGATTGTGTAGGTGTCAGGAGATCGCATTGCAGTGGTTTAAGTCTTACCTGTCAGAGAGGTCCTTTTCAGTCAGGCTGGGAGACTTCACCTCATCTTCTGCCCCAAGGATCTATCGTGGGACCCATTCTTTTTGCTTTGTAGGTCCTCCCACTTAGGAAGGCATGTCTTACCACTTCTACCCTGATGACTGTAAAATGTACATGCCTATTGCCAAGAACGACCAAAGCCCCCTGACACCCTTCCTCGACTGTGTAGGTGACCTCAAGGCTTGGTTAGCCCAGAATATTTTGCTGAATGAGAGTAAAACAGAAGTTGTGGTCTTTGGATCTGCCCACATAAACTTGGGGTCACTCCAAAATTATTTGCGTCGCAAAGTCACCAGCCTTGGTGTCATCATAGAGAGCGATTTTAAATTTGATAAAAAGATCATTGGCGTTTTAAAATCGCGTTTCTATCATCTTTGTCTTTTATCCAAAGTTAAACCATTTTTATCTTTTAATCTTTTTGACCAGGTCACGCATTTGTTTATTTTAAATCTTCTGGACTACTGCAATGCACTTTTTTTGGGCATTATCCCCAAAGTACTTTCCCGCTTGTAGTTAGTCCAGAAAGCTGTGGTACAACTTCAAAAAACTTGAACATGTCACTCCAATCCTTGTGTCTTTGCTCTGGCTCCCTCCTAAGTTTAGAATTGATTTTAAAATATTGTTGTTTGTTTATAAAGCTTTGAATGGACCGGCACCTCAGTACATCGCACACCTCATCCAAATTTACTGTTCCCTGCTCGCTCTGAGGTCTGAGGGCCAGCTCCAGCTTGCTAGGACAAATCGGAAAACCAGAGGGCACAGAGCGTTCACTATTGTCGGCACTAAGCTGTTGAATGTTCCGCCCCTCAATACACGCATGGCCCCCACTTGTGTGGTCCCCTGTGACTTTGTATTTATTTTATTGCATTTGGAAGGTAGTTGCATGTGCAGCACTTTGGAAACGTTTTGTTGTTTAAAGGTGCTATATAAATGAATTGGATTTGGATATTAACAGGCAGCAGTCACAAAGCGGTTTAAAGTAAACATTAAATTTAAAGGAGCATTTAGAAAAAACCTCATACCAACACTGAAATTGAAATTCATAGCAGCCCAGTTACCAGTAATGTTGAACAAGTGGTTAAAAAAAAGAGTATGTTGTTTTTTCAAATCATCATTAGAATCCACTGGTCCACATCCTGGTCTGTTGTAGTTTCAGTTGTTTGGCTTCCTCCCAAAGTCCAAAGCATGACTAATGTAAGTCTCTGTGTTGCTCTACAATAGACTGGCTACATGTCCAGACTGTAACCCACCTTTCACCCATAGGGCCGGATTTATCAAGATCCAATTTGCGTGCAGTCTTCTTCGCTAAACTTCTGGAATTTTCCGCAAGGGGCTGAACAACCATGGTTTTCTTGAGGGTGGATTTAACAAGAGCGATTAGCGTAGTAGCTTGGTGGCAGGTGCAAAACTGTTAGGCATGTATTTAGAAAGAAATGATGGTGGACACTGCAGCAGTTTTGTGGTTTCGCGGGCAAAGTAGTTTGTAGTTTATGTGCAAACTAGTGCATTAAAAAATTTTCAAATCTTACAGTGACCCCCAACAAAAAAAATAAATAAATAAA
>JAGKQL010000054.1:6954469-6968402 GCA_018398635.1 Cyprinodon brontotheroides
AATATTCTAATTTTCTGATATGATGAATTTGAGATTTTCATTTGTTGTCATTTGTAATCATCAAAATTAAACAAAATAAACATCTGAAATATATGAGTTTGTATGTAATGTATGAATATAATATACAAGTTTCACTTTTTAAATGGAATTACTGAAATCAATCTACTTTTTCATGATATTCTAATTTTATGACCAGCACCTGTATGTCGGCTGCCCAAGTGGCTGGTGTGCTCGATCCACTCATCCAAAAGAGTAAGTGCCATTTTGCCATCTGGGCTGGGGATTGTTGTCGGGTTCTGGTGCAATACCTGCCGTGCGTTTCTGCAGCGTTGCGCAGCTGGCGCTTGGCGGCTGCAGTTGGAGGTTGGTGCGGCGGAAGCGGCTTCCATCCGCCCCTCGCTCGCTGATCCGCTCCCTCCCTGGCTGGCTGTGTCACCACATCTGGGTAAGCTACCGGTTTAGAATTTAATTTACTCTTACCTGAATCCACCGTTAACGGAAGTTTCCTGAATTAGGATTCTTCCTGAGTTAAAAGTGCTGGACGCTTCCTGCTGTCTTGTCTTGTCTTGCTGGTCGCCGAGTGGGCATCACCGAGCGCCTGCTGACGCTTGGGCTGGCCCGGAGCAGGCAGCGAAGCAATTACCCTCTGGCCCCGTGAAAAGACATTAGGAGTCGGACAAATCGACAGTTTTGTCCCACATCGCCTTACAGTGGTTGTGTTCTAATGCATCGTGCTGTTTTGCGCTTATTTAAATTACTTAATTTGTTTGCTTTTCTTTGTCTTGATTTACTTAATTTGTTTTCTTTTGCATTGCCTGATTTGTTTGTTCATTCATTTTTTGGGAATAAGTTAAATTGTCCTTATTTTGATGCCTTTTCCTTCTAGGGGCTGAGTAGTGGGCCCGAGGCCATGTTTTAAAAGAAAAATGTTTTAATGAAATTTGTTAATAAATCATTGGAGACTACTCCGTGCTCTGGTGCGTCTTGCCTAAAAAGATCTACCCCCTCTGCTGGTCACATTAACATACATACTTAACATCACAGTGTAATCAATTAAAGTGTTGGTGGGATTACACAAGGTGTAGGCACATAAAGTGAGAGAATGTGGAAATGAAAGAGGCAGACAGCAGGATGGTGATTGAAATGTATACTATGCTACTGATATCAACTTGGTTAATCAGTAGCAAGGCATAAAAAATACAAAGAAATTTAAAAAACACCAAAAATATTACATGAAAAGGCAGAATAATCTGATTCACGTAAACAGTATAAAGCTGATTTAAGTTTAAAGGAAACTTAGGCATGCTAAATATACTTCTACACAGGTATTTCATTTTTGCCTTTTGGCTAAACCTGCAGTAAATGGTTTTACTGCAGATTCTTTAAACAAAGCCACCAGTTTGTGGAAACAGCTCAGGTTTTAGGAAGTTCCTACCAGAGCTGAAGAGCCTAGAATCTAATTGTTACCTCTAGGTTAGTTCTGGTCCAGGAAACAATGAGCAATGAAGTCTCTGATTATCTGAGGGGTCTACATGGTTCCTATCAGCAATTCTGAAATACTTTTAGGCCAAAGATCATAAACCTTTATTATTCGAGTTTTAACAACCACGATTACCAGGAAATATGTTGTTCCACAGTAAAGTTTCCTCATTATAATAAAGCAGAAAACTATAGCAGAATTTAATCCAAGATATCTTATGAAAAATTAAAGACAGATGATATTAAGTCCAGTTAAATCCGGAGTAAATTTCTATTTAATTGATGTTTCTACACATTTTAGAGGAAATATTTGAACCTTTTACTTTTCCTTCATTTATACATTCAGAAATTATGATAAAGAAAGAAATGCAGTATAAATTCTACATCCTGATTTTAAATAAATCACTATATCAGTATAAATACCTTATTTTCAGTTTATTAATTTAAAAGACTATATTATATCTTTCAATTTTATTGTTAATAGATATATCTTAAAAAAACAACTTAAAACATAATCTTAACAGCATAAACTTTGTGAAATAAAAATAGGTTTTAACAAAAGCACCAGTAATAGATAACACACAAAAAAAGAAAAGAAAAAATATTCAGTAAAAACAACTCTTCATGTTCAAGAAATAAGTTAAGGAGAACATTTAGAAAAAAAAATTTTTTCATATAAATACAGTAAAACCAATGTTGATATTTATACAGTAAAACAGTTTTCAACACAGACAGTTTCATTCACAGCAAGTATTTGATCTCTATTTCAAGACCTATAGTCTTAAAAATAGCATTTTAAATCCTTTTTACTTTAACATTTATTTTTTCATCTACTTGGTTTTTTTATTCATTCTATTTCTAATCAGTAGAACAGTGTGAAAGATTTAAAGTAAAGTTCTTAACAGGAGCTTCTGTGTTGAATGTTTTTTTTTTGTCATAATCACAAATGTTAAATGATCAAAGTCATGGGTACATAAATAGCTGCTCAACCCAACACAGAAACAAAGCTGTGTTTCATCTAAGGCTCTCCTGTTTGTTGGTTTGTTTTTCTTTATCTTGTCATGCCCAGACAAGTATCACCTGGAGGAAATGACCCTGATTCACCAGAATCTAGTTAAATTGATCTATACTGTATATATATGCATCTTTTTTATAACTATTCCACATGCTGGTGTTAATTATAAAAAAGGGTTGCTTTTTGCCATTTGCCAATTTGAAATTCATAAACAAATAAGACACTTAAACAAGACAACATGTAAAAGCATTACAAAATAAAAGCATTTACAAAATACAAGATAAAACAAGGATGTTCCTGATTAAAACATAATATCTACTAACAGCACCTTCTAAACCCTTAAAGGTTAATAAGTTATTGACGTTTATGATAGTCTCATTCATTTCCAGCACTCCCACTGTCTTAAACTGGACTATTGATTTATCCTGACATGAAGAAATCGGGTTTAATTTTACACTTTGTCTCATTTATTGTTGGTATCTTATGTTTTGATCTTTAAAGTCTTTCTTGTGTTTTTATGTTTGTTCTTTTTCTGCCTCCACTGTATTTTTGTCCATTAGGTTTGGTCTCATATTTCAGTTCAATGCAATGGACCATTGCTTTCATCATTGTCATGTTCTTCATGATGTTCCTCCTCCTACTGATGTTAAAGGCATCCCCTCTGCTGCCCTGCAACAAAATCCACCATCAAGGACAGTTTAGTTTAAAATGAACAATAATGTATATATTTTAAAAGTCCCTTTATTTTTTTTTGTCTTCCCATTCCATTCCACGTGAAGTTACAAAGTTTTTAATGTTGTTGGTTTTCTTTAATGTGGCTTTTAATTTATACGAGGGTTCATTGTTTTTCCTATTTCTTTTCTTTTTTTTTACAGATTCTTAATGCACCCCATGTTGTTTTCCCTGTGTGGTTTTTGAGAAGAGATGTTTGGGAGAAAATCAATTACGGCTGATTGAATTCTTGTATTAACCTCATATCAAAATGTTAATACAGTTAAACTAATATTTTTCCTTTGTCAGAAAAGGGCCATTTACATGTGTACTTTAAACATGATTAAAAAAATACAATCATCCAGAGTACCATGAGACCTTTAAGGATGTACTTACTGTTGCCCTGCATTAACCCCTCCTTCTTTGCAGGTCCGGTTTTCTACATTACAGAGAACAAAATCAAGAACAAACATCCACCAAAGCAAAATGTGTGCAGTAAATTTAAAATAGAACAAAGAATGATTTTACCTTTTTTCTTTTTACGCAAAACCCAGACTGCCACTATTATAATTGTCACTATTATCACTACTACTACAGCTGCTGCAATCAGAACACCGATCAACATCCAGGATAAAGCCCTTCCATGATTTGAAGTTTCTGGAAAAAGGAAGAGGCAGAAAGATTTGTTTCTCTGCCTGATTTATAAGTCTCTTCACTTATAAATACCAAGGGCATAATGAAGTGCAATTTTTCACATTTGTGATTCTACCCTGTTTAAATTAGCGAAGGATTAGATTTGGATTTTTTTTATATAAGTTTTCATTAAATATTCTTCTAAAAAATAAAGTTAATCAACTTCACTCCAGAGAAATTTGTGACAAAAATATCTGAAATTGTAACAAACAAAAATCCTTGTTCTCAGCTTTTAGGTCACCTGGTTTCCTATAAGTGGACGTCATGTTGTTCCTCTGAGTTCTGACGGTGCAGCTGTAGGTCACATCAGGATCATCCTCTGAAAACCAGAGAGCTGTGGATGCTGTAAAGCTGATCCTCATTCTGATGGACTGTGGTTGTAACATTTAGAGGTGTGTTGGACGGAGGGATGGTGGACCAGGAGAGTTCAGGTTGAGGGTAGATCCCCTCTGAGCTGCAGATGATCTGGTTTGCTTCCTCATAGATGATTACTTTAGAGACGGGAGCTTCAGACAAACAAAATGGATTTTAAGAAAATGTGTAGCGCGACAACACAGCAGCTTAAAATCTGTGTTAAAAATTTCCAGTGAGGAAGTCCTACCTTCTGTTTTTAGGTTAACAAATGATTCTTCCTTTCCTCTGTCAGTGCTGGTGTAACACTTGTATCTTCCTTCATCCTCAAACGTCACTCCTGTCAGCAGCAGGGAAGCATTTTCCTTGGAGATCTGATCTTTAAACAGTGATGTCCGGTTCTTAAAGTTTTGAACCTGGTATTCATACTGATCTTTGTCCCCATAGTAGGAATGAACCACAGGGTCTCCATCTGACTCTTTGATCCAGTGGATGAGTAGTTGAGCTCCATCCTGGAACTGGCAGGGTAGCAAGCAGCTCTCTCTGAAAACACAGGTCACCTCAGCATCTGCAACAGGAAAAGGGAGCATTTAATGTCAAATTAGGACAAATAGATTTTTAAATATTATTCTGAAGTTATTCTCTAAGACAGTAACTGAATACCAAATCACTTTCTAAATCTCTATGATGATAATGATTATCAACACAATATAGCCCTGAAATCAGCCCAGATTTTCAGACAGTGAATAAAGGGCGAGGTAAGATGATCAACCACATTCATGCAGCTGGACACAAACAGAAAACTTCAATCTGGAGGTTTATAGGAATATACGTTTACTTTAAACATATACAATTAACATGGAATACTTTAAATTCTACTGCTATCATTAAAAACAGGGCAGAACAATCTCTCCTTATATGGCCATCTCTCACTCACAGATCTGTGATTGGTTGTAAAACCACACCTTCACATCAGCTGCTCTCTGAATTATTACTTCATCTGACACATTAGTTACCATGGTGATAGATCCAGGAAACCAGGTTACTATTGATAGTAAACCTTAAAACTACCTTATTAAAAAACAAATCCAGTTTAATGACATATTTCTAAGTCCAATGCTGAGATAAAATTATTGTGTTTATGTAGAAAAGGTTTTTTTTTTTTCTTATGGTATATTGTGAAAATCAAATAATGTATGTTTTAAATAAAACTAAGAGAACAAGTAGCTTGAATCTTTAATATATTAGGACATTTTGGCTCAACAATTTTACAATTTTACATGAATGTTTGACGAATTGAAAGCAAATCATTGCAGGCAGTGATTACTTTTTTTAAAAATATGTTTAATTTAACTCCTCATGAATTTACAGTAAAGGAGATGGAATCAACATTTATTTATTCTTGTTTTTTAAGGCCTTAATTTGTTGTATTTTGTTTTTGGGCCGACAATAAAAATGTTTTCTAGATCCCTAAATGCTACAGCTGGGTGTGGCAACAGAGGAACCGGTTCTGCTGCTCAAGCCAGCGCTTCAGCAAGTTTCAGCTCAGGTTTTGCAAAGCTATTCCCCACTAAAAGCTCGTGAAATAATTATTTTGTGCCTGATAAAGAACTAAATAAATCTATTTATCAGGTGCACCTGCTGGCTGCTCTCTGTTTATCTTATTCTCTACACCTCCTCAACTGCCCTTTAGCTTGGCTTCCACAGACTAACAACACCAGATCATATCTGGTCCAGATATTGAACGCTGTGTATGAATCACTGTCAGGTATTCTTGAACGGCCCATCCCCCTTTTATCCACTAAGTTTCGGTTCCTTTGTTTTTGTCTTCGTTCTTGTTAGACTACTCATCGGTTTCTTCATTTTAGATAATGATAATGGTTAAGGCCCCATGACCGACCGCCACAGATTGTTTTGTCTGAAGTATACCTGTGTTTGATCCTCAAATATCCCGTAGACTCCCCTCTGATCTCGGTCACTCAGCCCTAAACTGAGATTAAACCTGCATCTCCTTAAGAATCTACCTGCTGCAACTTATTTACACCCTGGCTGCTTCCTTTTATGTTCCTGTCTGTGAATGGATTTCCGATAAAACACAATTCTTTTGGAGCAGCTAACTGAAAAGAACAGCCACCCATGGGTGTCTCTCTCGCTCACTGTGCTTAAATGTTTTTATATGTACATATCTGGTCTTCCCCAGGCAATTTTAAATTAACTCCAAATGTAGGAAAAGCCAAATTATGTTTGGCAATATCACTATTAATTATTAACCAAATAGGAACCCAAAACAGAAAATCTCTATTAAAAAAGCATAAATACGCTGGAAAAAGACACAGATGTAGAAATCCATAAAGCTTATAAATGGTGTCCTTTTTTCTGACTGAATGTTGCATGTTTTAAGTTATTTAAACAAGTGAGGTAACACACTACATAATCTGGGAGCATGTGCCGGTCCACTATAGTTTAACTGAAATTTCTTTACCTGGCAGGATGGGGTTGAAAGCAGTGGAGCAAAACATCCTAAATATGAGCATGATCCTGAAATATAGGATGTTTGTTTGAAATAGATGTGTCTTTATTTGCTTAGTCAGATATCCTTGAAAAAAAAATGTTCTATTCCTCAAAACAAATCTTTTCCATTTGAATACCTTCAGTTTGAATGTAAAACTGATTTTTAGAGCTGAAAGATATATCCCTCTTCTGTCAGAACATAATTTGTTATGGTATTTTCTCAGTGTTAGGAACCTCCTGGTTCACTGGTGGTTGTTAAATTCAAATTAACACAGACTTACAACAAATAGATTAGGGAAATAAAAGCACAAGAAATCCTCTTTAAGTTCCCCTCTGATTAAGAAGGTGTAATATTACAAAGTTTCACTCACCTTCTCCAAAAACAGACAGAAGAAAAGTCAAAAACAGCAAAATTCTTCGATAAATGTTCTCGGACATATTGTTTTTCTGATCAGCTGTGTACTCTTCCCAAGTTACAGTAGAAGTGAATAGGAGTGTTACAGTCACACAACAAAATATGTGCAAATGCTGTAGGTCTACATTCCATGAAGAACCAACGAGCTAAAGGCTGAAATGCCTTCGCTACCACTTCCTTGCCTAAATGATCAGGAAACAGATTATTAAAATAAATTCCTAATCAACAAGGTGGTTTCTGTCACTGACTACCTTGTTGGCCTCCCTAACACAACTGTGGACTAGGACGACTCTTTGAAGATGTAATGGTGCGTAGAGGCACGTACGTGTTGTACTTTAAATGGGGCCCACCTAGATAATGTTGCTACGGGCCTATTGTTGTGTCGTTATGCCATTGCCTGGATACCCACCGAAAAACAGAGAAGTATCAAAATATGACCAAGTAATGAATAGCACTGTTGATGATCTCTTCAACCAGTCCTTTAGTCATGATAATACTGATGCTAGCAGGATTAGATTTTAACATGTTTTGAGCTCTGTTTTTAAATTTATCAGAAATTTTATTTCTATAAGTGTTTTAGCACAAATATGAGATTAAAAATGTATGTTTGAAAAAAGAAGTTCCCTTGTGACTAATGCATATTAAAACTTTGTCTTGACCACCCCTATTGTTGAAAAACATGTTATTCCCTCAGGAATAATCACAAAATGTTAAGAGTCATTTATCAATAAGTTATTGATTTTTTTGATTTGGCATATCATTTGATAAAATATTATTTGACCAACATCTGTTACCTCTTGGATTTATATGGTGAGTCAGTTTGAACACATTTCAATTCCTCTAAATTAGTTTAAAAGATAATTTGATCTTATTCCAAAATCTTAAGGATGACCTTGGTTTATCAGATATAACATGCATTGTCAACTGTTTTATAATAAATATTTTACTGAAAATAGTTTTCCATCATGTTCATTTAACTTACTCTTTTCTGTGTATATAAGCTATATAGTCTTTATTGAGTTTCTCTTGCTTAGTTATGAATGAAATAATTACTCTGAGTTTAATTATTTTCAATAAATCCTTCTATTATGAATGGAAATTTAGTGAATTTCTTTTAAACGTGTGCAGAGTGAACCATTTCACATTGGATTTAGCTTGAATCACACTTTTATCTGTTGTTTAATGTGTGTTCACTCATGCCAAATGAAGGTTATTTGATTACCGGTACATAACATAAATGTGTACAACTGCATAACACATATAAAGTTGCAATGTTGTGGGCATTTAATACAATATACAATTATGATCAGTGTTGTATTTGCAGAGTTGAGAAAAGTCTCTCTAATTCATGTAAACAGCTTCTTTAATACAAACTAGATAAGATAAAATAGGCTTAGAAGGACATTTACTTTCCACATTCTATCTAATCATGCAATTATCTTTTTTTACTCTCCCATCCATCCATCCATGGATGACTACTCGACTACTTGGCCAAAGGGATATCCCTTTGCTTGACTAAATTAGGAAATGAAATAACTTGGTTGGCTCTAAGGAGAGCGGAGACAGAGGACATACCGAGTTTTGCTCTGAGGGAAAGAGAGACTCCTGACTCTAAGGTTACCTCTGGGGAGAATGTTACTATGGTTACTGAAACAGATGTTAAGGAAACTATCTTTTTGAACCGGAAAATTCTTAGTTTCCCTGATTTCAGATTAGAAAAACTTAGAGTTATCAGTAAACCAGGGGTCCAATTCACGAGGCAAACTAAAAAACTTAAGTTTTCCAAACGTTTTTTTCCCTCCAGCTGAAAAGGAAAGCAGTCGTTGCTATGGCAACACAATGACACCTCTGTGTGGCTGTAACCCTGAGGCACAGGTTACCAGAACATCAAACATATAACAGGGGTGCTTAAAACAAATGTATATGGTCAAATAAAACTGTTTTAAAGAACAAAATCCATTTTGGAAGTTTTTTTTTCATATACTAACTTGTAATTTTCTGTGAGTGTGACGAAGATAACATGGGAGTTGTAAAGAGATTCCCAGGCTTTTACTTTGGTAGTTCACTACTACGTTTCGGTAACTTAATTTGCATATTCTTAAAATATTTCGTTTGTTAAATGAATATTTTTTTTTACCTAAATATTTTTTCACAAACTAAATATTTAGTATAGAGCTTAATAATGATTTAACAAACTAAATATTTAGCTTCAAACTAAATATTTATTTAACAAAGTAAAAGTTTTAGAAATGAATGAATGACATAGTGAAAAAACGACTTGGGAAAAATCACCCCCTTATTTTTCTCTTTAAACAAGCTAAATAACGGCACCCCATATAAACCTGTTTCTTTAAACTGACCACTGCAGGTAAAGTAATCAGTCTGAGTGCTGATATTACAGCACCACTTACTGGACATGCACAAAACAACTCATAACACAAACTGAAATAATATACCCAATTTATCTAATTGTTCAAATAACAATGACTTTAGACTCGGCTAATAAAATCACATAAATATGATAGAAAATATCATTCATAAAATATAAAAGGCATATCTTAAAAAGTAGTTTTAGTTTTTAAGATAAGATTAATGGCCGCTTCAAATCTAATTTATAAGTTTTACATTAGCAAGCGAAGTCGATACAGTGGTCTCAGTTATCACCTCAATGAATTATATATATTGAAACCGGAGTAAAATAGCGTTTGACTTTCATATATAGTTTTTATAGAAACAATAACACTATTAAAATGTATATATACATTTATTGATGTTTCCATGTTTTGTTCAGGGCTGCATGGTGGCACAGTTTGTAGCACTGTTTGCTTTCACCAGGAACGTTCTGGGTTGATTTCCTCTTCTGCATGGAGTTTGCATATTTTCCCTGAGCATGCGTGGGTTTTCTTCTTGTACTCCAGCTTCCTCCCACAGTCCAAAAACATGACTGTTAGTTTAATTGTTTTCTCTAAATTGTCCTTACTGTAGGTGTGAGTGTGTGCATGGTTATGTGTCTGTGTTGTGCTGTGACAGACTGGCCACCTGTCCAGGGTGTGCCCCGCCTCTCGCCCATAGACTGCCAGAGATAGGTGTCGGCAACCCTGATGTAATAAGTGGGAGGAGATGGAGGTTTTGTTCACATTTACATCTGGAAATGTGTTCTTTATCAGAGGTAAAGCAACAAAGTAAATATAAAGAGTATATTCTGCTTCTTAATAAAATATATATCAGTATAAATCTCACACTTCTTTGTTGTTAATTAAAAACGACTAGATGGTGTCTTTACTAAACTATTATTTTAGCTTTTTTAAGAAGTAAATATATTTTAAAACTTACTGTTACTGTTTTACTCAAGAATATAAGAGTATAAAGTAGCCATCTAAGAAAATACTTAAGAGTGAAATAGCATTCCCTAAAAAGGCTACGTAAGTACTGAGTAACTGATTATGACATCTGACATGTAACTCTATATAATAAAGACAGACCAATGTGATAGGATATGTTCTAATTCTGTATTTTAATACTTTAATAAAATAAATAACACAAACTAATTTTATTGGAAAAATACAAACACCAGGCAGAAGAAACAATTTACCAAAACAATTTTATTTTTAACAGTAAAATTTACAAAACCATTACCTGCAATAACTATATTCATTCCTTTGTGTATATGAGCTTGACCTCATCCACATACATGACACCTTGTCATGGTGGGTGTGGTGGGTGGGTAGGTAGGTAGGTAGGTAGGTAGGTAGGTAGGTAGGTAGGTAGGTAGGTAGGTGTTTACAAAATGTAATAATGTTACTCATTAAAAAAATAAAATATCTGTTAACTCCTTTTATCTTGTAATTCCTACAATACAAGTTGATTATAAAAGTCTTCATAACAGCATTCTATCTTTTTTCTGTGGGACAAAAGAAATATTAAGTTTAGAGAGCAAATCAACATAAACAAGCATCAACCAAAGCAAAATATATGCAGTTAGGTCAAAACTGAACAGGGAATGTGGTTTACCTTTTTTTCCATATACAATAGCCTACAGCTGCAAGGAGTGCCATAACAATCAAACCAACAACGACTTTCCAGCGTATAGTATTTTTAACACGCGGTGAAGTTCCTGCATGTGAAGAAAAACAAAGTTTAGCATCTCTGTGGGATTTTGAACTCCGTTTAACAAATAGACATAAAGAGCTTCCACTACTTAATTTGGCAGACGGCCTACAGCAACAAAGTAAACCCTGTTTCACACAAACAACCTCATCTGATTGTTCTCCCCCACAGATTGAAGCCACTCTACTCAATTAGTTAATTCACACAGGGTCTGTGCCTCTGCTGCATGACGACAGCTTCCCTCTGTCATCCATTAGAAATATGAAACGACACAGATGATGGAGCAATTTCTAAAATCCAAAATAGCAAAATAGGAAGTCAGATTTGGAAAGAGTAGATCTAGAAAATTTCAAAATAAGGAGAGGTGGTCAAGGTGTGAGAACGGATTCTGAATAGATTGGGTATTGAATGCTGCGCAGCGCATTTTGGTCAAGGCAAGTGTGGAGCCAGCCTTAGGAACACTGGACTATTGAGGTTTTCTGCTTTTGGATCTGCAGTGCTCTCCCTCTTTCACCTAATTTTCCAACTAGGCTGCTTTTAATTATCAGAGAAAGTAGATCTGGATTTTAAAACCTACCCTCAATGCAAATGCTGCAAATGTAGCTCCTGTTCCTGCCTTCTATTGCTTCATCTGTTCTGGGATCAACAGTAAGAGCACTATCATAAGTATAAAAGGAACCCTGGACTGATGTGCTTGATCTGGACATCCTTTAGCCTAACGGAAGTTTTGACATGATGGAAAAAAAACACTGGGATGACAGTTGTCAAATTGAGGCTACAGCCATCCAAAAAACTCCAAAGTCATATGTAGCCAATGGCTGAAGCTCTCCATCATCAGAGCCAAAACATATGTATTCTTGCTCATTTTGTCACAAGGGCATGCCGTCATGCAAAGGATTGTGGGCAATGGTACTGCTATTGAAGGTATAATCAAGGATTTTCGCAAATGTTTTAAAAGACCCGCCCTCTTCACTTGTGGAATAAAAAATTTGAGGTGTGTCTGATTTCATTCACAGGCTCCAAACGAAGGTCATGAGAGATTAGGATGTGTTCACACAGCCTCCCTCATGGCATGAACAAGACGACGGCTGTTTTGAGAAGTGGAAGATATATTAACCTAACGGGAAATGACCTTGGTGGGGTGGGGAGTCTGTATTGGGAATAATCAATGTTGATGTGCAAAAAAGTTCTTTATATGCAGGGGTGAAAAGCCACGCCAGTCAGAGCTTTTCTCTTTGTCTGCAGACGTAAAAATAAATATGTCCTTCCTTGCAAGAATTGCCTGAGTCTCAGTTTCTACAACTTCACACACTTAAGAAAAAATGCACATGCACAACCCTGTACTCTTTCCCAAGAGGGAGCACATATTATATGTGTGAAAGCGTGCTCGGACCCATTTCTCCTCGTGCAAGCTCTGTTTAAAAGTTGCTCTTTGCATCGCTCATACAAGCTTAGTTTCCAAAAGAAGGTTTGCAATTTTTCCACTATGTCAGACCCACCACTGGTAATTGAAAATTAGGACAAGCAGGTAGGACGACCTTATGCAAACACCACCAGAATGATTGGCAATTAGGAGGACCACTTATTTTGATGATCCACTCAGAAAAAGAACATCTTCCACTATACCTTTGAAGAACATGTTGCAGGTTAGAGCCAGGGAAGAATTAATGGTCAAAAGGGACGTCACAGCTAACAATGGAAAGCAGGTCAAGACTCATGGAGAGAGACCAGTTTTAGCTTGTGAGCTAACATCATGATCTCATACTGTAAGTGTTTGGGTTGTTGGTCAAAAAATTAATTAGTAACTGCAGGAGATTGTAATTATTTTACTTAACTCATTCATGTGTTGGAAAAGTACCATCATTGCTGACAGACATACAGTAGAGGTGTCACAGTTTGTCCTTCACCGCAATAGTTTAGTCCAGCAGAATCCTGCTATTTTTCAGAACCCAAGATGTAATTTTGAGAGATTTTGCTGAACTTACACACAGATCTTAGGGTAAAAATATGAGGCGGTAAGCAGATTGAAACATCAGCTGCTGGTGGGGAGGTGTCTGCCGCCTTTCCTTTATTTCAAAGACTTCCAGCATTCCTTTTAAGCATATTTAACCATATATATGACCAGCAAAATGTTTATGATGTAAAACTTCTACCAAATCTCAAACATGTCTGCTCTACTTGATTACTACCTACTCTTCAGACAGAGCTGAACCAGCTCCGACTATGTGAATCACCTATGTGACGTCAAATGAGGCAAGATGTTTTTAAAAAAGCAGTTTTTGGAGACACTGCTTAGAAATGTCTCTTTATTTGGTAAATCCACTTCATTGTGGCAGCCAAAACACTTAAAATCCTAAATAGACAATTCAAATGTGAGCCATTAGACAATACTTAGCTTGCATTTTATAAAAAAAAAAGATTAGATGTAATTTACTCTTTAAGTGCAAGATATAAATGTGTGGAAATTGTAAAGCTAAACAAACTAAGATAGAAAGTTTACAGGTTTCTCTTTTCTACCTCCCCCCTGACCGCCAGGACCACAGGATAACAACTAACATGAAGACTACTGACACTCTTCCTCTATAGATAAAGAGTCCTTTCTGATCTAATGGATTCAGATGGACCTTTAGTTTTCAGTGGAAATTTTCAAG
>JAGKQL010000054.1:6968902-6984504 GCA_018398635.1 Cyprinodon brontotheroides
TGATCAACCTTAGATGGTCATTTAATTATCACGGCTCCAAAACAGTCTTTAATATTAAGGTTGTGCAGTTAGTTGTTTTTTCAGTCTCTTGGAGTTTCAAATGGCCAAAATAATATTGTGAATCTGCATTAAGCTGTTTCTAAGAGTAATTTAATGGGCTGGTGGCCCTAAGAAAAATACTTTTTCATTCTAACATGGTGGCTTATAGTTGAATGTTTAAGATTTCCAGAAACCACCTTGTTGAGCCTGAACCTGTTTTGATAATCTGTTTCCTGATCAGACTACTTAGGAATGCAAGTGTGAGCAAAGGTACTGTTTGTCAGCCTTTAGCTCATTGGTTCTTCATGGAATGTAGACCTACAAGATTTGCACTTTTTTTTGTGTGTGACTGTAACTCTCCCATTATTTACCCGAAACTTGTCCTCAGGACAAGCATGACTGGGATCATTTACTTTGGAACTTTACTGACTTTTCTTCTGTGTGTTTTTGGGGGTGAGTTTAACATGTTATTATTGTCTAAAGCTGCTTAATCAGAGGGGAACTTAAAGAGGATTTGTTGTGCTTTTTTTCCCCTGTAATGGTCTGAATATAAGAAAAGTTTGGGGGTTTTTTTCGAGTTAAAAAGGGTGTGAAAATGTGGGTCGTCTTGTAATCGGGTTCTAATTATACAAGCTGACAGTTGTCTGGGGTCTCTACACGAATGTAAGAGCAGAGGGCGCCATTTTTGTGCCCGGTGACCAAGCCAGTGACCTCATGGAGACAGATAACTGTGGCTGGGGTCATGTTTCTATAATGATAACGAAAGAAATAAAATAACAACAAAATGTGTAAATAAGCAGCAGTGTAGCAAAAACATCCATGTCTGAAATATGCAACACCCCAAAGTCTGGGTTTCAGAAAGGAAGAGAAAGAGGAGAGAGGGAGAAGGCGTCTGATACCCTGATCCAGTTTTTCTGCCCTCTCTGTTTTCTCAGAAAGGTTTCTTAACTAAAAAGTCCAAATTAACAATATATTATTAACATGTTGAGTAAAATAAGACAGCTATCCGCTAGGTAAACTACATTATTCTTCCTCAATATGAGAGGGGAATAACATCATTAATTAATGATGCAGCTCAGCTGGGGGCTGCCTGATACGGAACATCACAGCAATTTTTTTTGTATTATTTTGTTGATTCGTTTTTAATTTTCAAGAAAGAAAAAAAAAAAAAAAAAAAACAGCATTAATCCAGCATTTATTGAGCCTACTGCGTGTCTGTAAATAACAAAAAGGCCAAACAACTAAGCCAGAAATCCCCCAGAGCTGAGAATTTACCTTTACCAACCAGACCATGCAACAGGAAATACCATAGTTATCAGAGGTTTAACATCAGTTAAATGCTAGTTAATGTTTAACATTATATTTAAATTGAATACAATTTGTGTCAATATTAAAACAGTTTAGTTAGATTTTACTTTTTTGATTAAATTACAACAATTAAAAGACATTTATAAATTTTGATCATTCTCATGGCAGCCTGAGGCAGCCACATTAAAAAAAAGACATGTTTTGTCATTACGCACACAGATTATTGAAACAAAAGTTCTCAGGGCCAGCATAAAAGTTGAGGGCCCAATATAAATGTCTTTCATGGGGCCCCAAATTCCTGGAGACCCCGTTGGCTGCAGGGTGAGAGTAGGAGTGACAGCGAGAGCATTGAGGCACGTCTGAGTAAAAGCTTCATGCAGGTTTTTTAGACCTTACATAAGCAAAGTTTTGCTTGAATTCATGTTGAAGTGTTGCAAGATTTCCAATAAATGTGTCACTGTGTGTTTTTTACTTTTTGTTTCATTGCACAAATCTTTCAATGGAAATTATTAGAACCTCAATGTAAAATAGTTTCTTCAAACAAAATAAATTTGGTTTATCAGCCTTTTTTTCCTTTTTGGTCTTTTTGTTTGTTCCTAAAACGGTCCTGGAAAAAGGAGATCATACTATAATCGTGTTGCTATATTCGGATGGGACAGTATCATTTTTGTTGTAATTCTAATACATTTACATCTAATTTAACGCGAAGCGAGGGGGACCAGGAGGGGTTCTACTTTTAGGAATTTATAAAATACCAAAATATTGTTACTCCAATGAGGGGTTTATAATAACTTACTGGCGCTCTTACATCAGTTTTCATTTAAACTGTTTGTTGTCTTATCTGAAACTTTGTTTTGAAATAAAATGATGAAGGATATAGAATAAGCAAATAAAGACACATCTATTTTAAACAAACATCCTTTAATTCAGCAACTCATATTTGGGGATAAATGTTTTACATACAGAACTTGTTCCGATAAACAAATTTCGGATTCAAGCTTTATATCAGCACGAGGGGAAGGCTTGCGGGGCAGAGTTCTCTCTGCCACACCCAGCTGTGTGTCATCGAGCAATCTTGGAAACCTTTTTGTTCGTCGGCCGACAACAAAATACAAGCTTAGGACTAAAGAAAAAAAAAAGTGAATAAATAAATTTTGATTCCATTTCTACCTCCACTGTTCTGTAAATCGCATGAGGAGTTACATTAAACATGTTTGCACCACAGTAAATCCTTTGTGAAGCAATTTACATTGTTACCAGTGATTGATTTCTTTCAATAAGTCAAAAGGATTCATGTAAAATTGTTTGACCAGAATCTCCTAATATATTAAGGATTTTTTAGCTTCTTGTTTCTCTTAGTTTTGTTTGAAGCATAAATTATATGATTTTCACAAAATGCCATAAGAAAGAAAGAGCTTTTCCTACTGTACATAAACACAATAATGGTATCTCAGCATTGGACTAAGAAGTATGGCATTAAACTGGATTTGTTTTTCATTAAGGTAGTTTTAAGGTTTACTATTAATCAAGATACCGGGTTTCTGGATCTATTACCATTTAAACTAATACGTCAGATGAGCTCAGGTGGTAATCTGGGGTGACCAAACGTCCGTATTTCCCGGGACATATCGGTATTCACGTTCTGTCCCGGGCGTCCCGGGTTTTTTTTAGAAAGTGAGGAAATGTCCTGATTTCACTGCGCACGACGCTCCGTGTGACGTAATCCCTGAGCCGCGTCAGTGCGGGCAGCCCTGTTCTTAATCAGAGGCTCTGTTCAAAAACCTGGGCTGCATCCTCCAAGGACGCGGTCTACCTAGACTGGATTCCAAGTCCTTGAAAATGAGGAGGCCAGAAGAGTTTTGTCTGTAAATTCGGACAGGTCCTCCCTTCAGCGGGATTTACCGACGTATGCTCTGTTGCTTAGCAACCGTGAAAGTTGACACACAAACAGGAAAAGAATGAATACTGAGGTTTTCAAAACTGTTTGTTTATTTATTTATTTTTTAAAAAGTTAAAGTGAACAAAGACTACACTCACAAGAATCCAGAGTGGAATAAAGGTTCCAACCACCGGGAGCAGGAACAAATCAAATCAAATGTAATGATAGAAACCTTAGTCAGTTAAATAACCTGCTGCTGTCATTCTGCACATCTCTGATGTTGCTGCTATTTTCAAATATCCATTACTGTAAAAATGTCCATACCTTTATATATTGTTTTATTTATTCTCCAGTTTTATATTATTAAAACACTTTACAGAATTTTATTTTTTTCCCTTATTTTAACTGCCTATTATGTTATTCTTATACGTTTTACCAGGTCCTCATTTATTGTGACCATTTTCCAATAATCTTTCTGCTGCTGTAAATTTGCTTGCATTGTTGGGACAATAAAGGGATTTTTCTATATACTATAAGGTGAAAATATATAAGTAAATCTAAACAATGTATCTACAAAAATATATCTATAAAATCTCTAATATTCAACAACAAAAAATACTTAGTTAAGCATATTGTTGCAAAACAACAATAAAATAAATACTATCAGATTTATAGTTCCACTCTGCAGATTTTATTAGTTCAATCAAAAGTTAGCCAAACCCATTTACACGGTAACAGATAAAACCTTTAGATAAATCCAACTTTTACCGCCTCATATCTGACTCAATAACCATTAAAACAGCTATTTTCATTAATTTCAGGCGGAACTATTCACAGAGTTGTATTATGTTAAACTGAACTTCAATTTTCACCACTGTTCTCGCCAAGTAACATTTCACGGAGCAAATTCCGATGATGAGACATTTGTTCTTTCAATCAACCCAACCCCCCTCCTCCACCTGTCCTGGTTTTCCCAAATGGAAATATGGTCACCTAGGTAATCTATCATACCAGCCTGTCCTAATTTCTGCGTGCGAGGGCGGCCCTCCTTAAATCATACCACCTCAACACTTACTCTCCAGCCAAAGCATCTACCTGTGACAGTAAATAACTGAAGACTCAAGAAGTAATGCAATATTTGTAGTACTTAAATGATGCATGCAGTATATATAAAACCCTTCCTTGTCATGCACATCCTTGTGACGGTTGGCATATGGTGTAATTTTCTATTTCTCCAAACTGTAAAATCCTTGCAACAAACTAAATTATAATAAAACTAAAATGGTTTTCTTTTACCAAACTCTGATGTTCCTCTTATATTTGGTAATTTATGTTTTGAATATTTGGCAAAAATACGCTGTGGTGCATGATGAGTTTTGCATCTAAAGGCTACGTTTCCCGTCTTACGTGCATTGTTGCCAGGTTGGGATGGCGTCTATGGGTAAAAATGTTTTCTTTAGGTTTAGATTTATGGCCTAAGAGAGATCATTGTTAGACTTTTGTGAGGAACTTTGGGGCCAAGATTTATTATATCCAGGGCCCGGTTTATGAATTTTGGTCTGGAAACAAGAGTCAGTGACATCTGGCAAAACCTGCTGGGCGTTACGCAGCAGCAGTCACTGTCACGTCCTTGTTAATAACCAAAGCCAGTAAAACCGTATTATAGAAATTGGTGATGGTTGTCGTGTGATGCTTGAAGATAGATCGGTCAATCCACAATGTGTATTCATATTGTGTTTCACATTTGAGACGCACACAATTGACTGTGCTTCTATTTGTAGGCATGTAGATGGAAAAGTGCCAGGGCCGAAAATAGTTCCCAGTCCACAGCTGATGTGAAGGTGTGGTTTTACAACCAATCACAGATCTAAGAAGTGAGAGTCATATAAGGAGAGATTTTTCTGCCGTTATTCTAAGTGGGTTCAGTGAAAATTAAAGCCCCTTTAGGACAGACATCTCCAGCCTCTCAAGTTTGCTGCACTTTTAAATGGAAGACATCTTTTGTTATTTAGATTTAATAAATCATGATACTGAAATGGTATTTTTTTTTGTTGATTTTTTTGCTCATGATAGCGCTAGTAAAATTGAAAGTATCCCATGTTATTATATATGTATGACGTAAACTTTTATAACTATAAACCTCCAGATTGATGTTTTCTTTTTGCCTCCAGCTGCATGAATGCAGTTGGTCATCTTAAGTCGACATTTATCTTATCATGGTCTTGACAAGCAATATTGTCATTTAGACATTGGGAAATTGATTTATTATTCAGTTCCTGGTCTTATAGAATAAAGTTGATTTAATACAATGAAATTACTTTGTCCCAATTTAACATTAAATGTTCCCCTTTTTTCCTGTTGCAGATGCTGAGGTGACCTGTGTTTTCAGAGAGAGCTGCTTGCTACCCTGCCAGTTCCAGGATGGAGCTCAACTACTCATCCACTGGATCAAAGAGTCAGATGGAGACCCTGTGGTTCATTCCTACTATGAGGATAAAGATCAGTTTGAATACCAGGTGCAGAACTTTAAGAACCGGACATCACTGTTTAAAGATCAGATCTCCAAGGGAAACGCTTCCCTGCTGCTGACAGGAGTGAAGTTTGAGGATGAAGGAAGATACAAGTGTTACACCAGCACTGACAGAGGAAATAAAGAATCATTTGTTAACCTGAAAACAGAAGGTAGGACTTCCTCACTGGACAATTTTAACACAGATTTTCAGCTGCTGTGCTGTGGCGCTACACATTTTCTTAAAATCCATTTTGTTTGTCTGCAGCTCCTGTCTCTAAAGTTATCATCTATGAGGAAGCAAACCAGATCATCTGCAGATCAGAGGGAATCTACCCTCAACCTGAACTCTCCTGGTCCACCATCCCTCCGTCCAACACACCTCTAAATGTTACAACCGCAGTCCATCAGACTGAGGATCAGCTTTACAGCATCCACAGCTCTCTGGTTTCAGATGATGATCCTGATGTGACCTACAGCTGCACCGTCAGAACTCAGAGGAACAACATGACGTCCACTTATAGGAAACCAGGTGACCCAAAAGGTGAGAACAAGGATTTTCGTTTGTTACAATTTCAAATATTTTTGTCACATTTACCCTGGAGTGAAGTTGATTAACTTTATTTTTGTAAAAAGATTTGATGAAAACAAATTTTAAATATTTAGAGCTAATCCTCCGCTAATTTAAACAGGTTAGAATCACAAATGTGACAAATTGCTCAACATTTTACCCATGCTATTTATAAGTGAAGAAAGTTATAAATTATGCAGAGAAACAAAACTTGTGCCTCTTCCTTTTTCCAGAAACTTCACGTCATGAGAGCATGTTGATCGGTGGTCTGATTGCAGGAGCTGTAGTGGCAGGGATAATCATAATAGTGACAGTCTTTGTTTGTAGTAAGCAAAACAAGTTAAAATCATTCTTTGTTCTATTTTAAATTTACTGCACACATTTTCCTTTGGTTGATGTTTGTTCTTGATTTTTTTCTCTGTAATGTAGGAAACCGCTCCGGCCAAGCACCAAGGGTTAATGCAGGGCCAACGTAAGTACATCCTTAAAGGTCTCATGGTACTCTGGATGATAGTATTTTTTTGTATCATGTTTAAAGTTAACATATAAATGGCTTTATTAACAAAGGAGAAATATTAGTTTTAATGTATTTACATTTTACTATGAGGTTAAGACAAGAATTCAATCAGCCCTAATTGATTTTTTCCCAAACATCTTCTTAAAACCACAGAGGAAAAGAACAGCTCAGTATTTTTTATGGGGGACCAAGTCTGTTATAAGCTAAGAAATAGAAACATAACCAACCCTCATATAAATTTAAAAGACACATTAAAAAAACAACAAAAAAACTTGTAACTTACTTGGATTGGAATATAAAACAAAAAAAAAAATGGACTTCCAAAATATACATCATTGTTCATTTTAAACTAAACTGTCCTTGATGGTGGATTTTGTTGCAGGGCAGCAGAGGAGATGCTTTTAGCGCCAGTATGAGGAGGAACATCGTGAAGAAAGTGACAATGATGAAAGCAATGGTTCATTGCATTGAACTGAAATATGAGACCAAACCTAATGGACAAAAATACAGTGGAGGCAGAAAAATAACAAACACAAAAACACAGACTTTAAGACTTTAAACATCAAAACATAAGATACCAACAATAAATGAAGAAAAGTGTAAAATTAAACCCAGAGTTCTTCATGTCAGGATAAATCAATAGTCCAGTTTAAGACAGTGGGAGTGCTGGAAATGATTAAGACTGTCATAAACATCAATAACTTTATTGCCGCTCAGCTCAAAACTCCAGTACTGTGAACCCTGTCGAGACCAGTCCCGAAGCTGATAACCCTGGATCTGTTTATTCTCTGGACTGTGTTCAACAATAAACCTTTGAACTTTTTCCCTGCCTCCGGTTGTGTTCTGCATATGGGCTAGGAACCAAAACTCATTATGACAGCAAGTGATAGTGAAGGCATTTCAGCCTTTAGCTCATTGGTTCTTCATGGAATGTAGACCTACAACATTTTAAAAATATTTTATGTTGTGACTGTAAGACTCCCATTATTCACTTCTAACTTGGGATCAGTAGACAGCTGATCGGAAAAACAATATGTCCGAGAACATTAATGGAAGAATTTTGCTGTTTTTGACTTTTCTGCTGTCTGTTTTTGGAGAAGGTGAGTGAAACTTTGTAATATTACACCTTCTTAATCAGAGGGGAACTTAAAGAGGATTTCTTGTGCCTGTGTTAATTTGAATTTAACAACCAGCAGTGAACCAGGAGGTTCCTAACACTGAGAAAATACCATAAAAATTTATGTTATGATAGAAGAGGGATTTAACTTTCAGCTCTAAAAATCAGTTTAACATTCAAACTGAAGATATTCAAATGGAAAAGATTTGTTTTGAGGAATAAAACATATTTTTCAAGGATATAGAATAAGCAAATAAAGACACATCTATTTCAAACAAACATCCTATATTTCAGTCGCTCATATTTAGGATGTTTTGCTCCACAGCTACTGTACTTGTGGATGTAAAGAAATTTCAGTTAAACTATATAATACATGCTAAGAGATTATGTAGTGTGTTAATCTTGTTTAAATAACTTAAAACATGCAACATTCAGTCAGAAAAAAAGGACACCATTTATAAGCTTTGTGGATTTCTATATCTGTGTTTTTCCAGCATATTTATGCTTTTTTTAATAGAGATTTTCTGTTTTGGGTTCCTATTTGGTTAATGATTAATAGTGATATTGCCAACATAATGTGGCTTTTCCTACATTTGGAGTTCATTTAAAATTGCCTGGGGAACACCAGATATGTACATATAAAAACCTTTAAACACAGTGAGAGAGAGAGACACCCATGGGTGGCTGTTCTTTTCAGTTAGCTGCTCCAAAAGAATACTGTTTTATCGGAAATCCATTCACAGACAGGAACATAAAAGGAAGCAGCCAGGGTGTAAATAAGTTGCAGCAGGTAGATTCTTAAGGAGATGCAGGTTTAATCTCAGTTTAGGGCTGAGTGACCGAGATCAGAGGGGAGTCTACGGGATATTTGAGGATCAAACACAGGTATACTTCAGACAGAAGAATCTGTGGCGGTCGGTCATGGGGCCTTAACCATTATCATTATCTAAAATGAAGAAAACGATGAGTAGTCTAACAAGAATGAAGACAAAAACAAAGGAACCGAAACTTAGTGGAGAAAAGGCGGATGGACTGTTTAAGAATACCTGACAGTGATTCATAAACAGCGTTCAATATCTGGACCAGATATTATCTGGTGTTGTTAGTCTGTGGAAGCCAAGCTAAAGGGCAGTTGAGGAGGTGTAGAGAATAAGATGAACAGAGAGCAGCCAGCAGGTGCATCTGATAAATAGATTTAGTTATTTATCAGCAAAAATAAATTTTTTCTGAGCTTTTGAGTAGAATCTTTACAAACACAAACTGAAACCTTTTCCTCTGTGCTAAAATATGAGAGCAGCAGAACCAGATCTCTCTGCCACACCCAGCTGTGTCATTTAGGAATATGCACACATTTTATTGTCGGACGAAAAAAAAAATACAACAAATGTAGGCCTAAAGAAAAGAAAAAGTGAATATATAAATGCTGTTCCATCTTCTCTCCTGTCCTGTAAATTCATGAGGAGATAAATTAAGCATACTTTTTAAAGTACCTTAATAAATACCTTGGTAATCTTTTGTGAAGCAATTCTATTAGTGCCAGTAATGATTGCTTTTAATCAGTCAAACTTTCATGTAAAATTGTAAAATTGCTGGAACAAAATTTCCTAATATATTAAAGATTTTAGCCTCTTGTGCTCTTTAGCTTTTCTTAAGAAATAAATTTGATTTTCACAAAATACTATAAAAAAAAATAATTTTTCCTCCATAAACACAATAATTGTATCTCAGCATTAGACTGAGAAGGATGTCATTAAACTGGATTTGTTTTTTAATAAGGCAATGCAGCACGTTTCATTAATTCGCTTCACTGTGGGGATTCCCATCACCATGGTAACTAATAGAAAGATACAGTGTGAGGTGAGAAACGGGAAAGGTCCAAGAGGGCAGCGGTTTAATCCAAAATGAGTGAAAACGGCCATATAAGGAGAGATTGTTCTGTCCTGGTTCTAAGTGGGTTCAGTGAAAATCAAAGCCCATTTAGGACAGATGTCTCAAATCTCTGAAGTTTGCTGCACTTTTAAAGATGGGAGACATTTTTTGTTATTTAGATTTAATAATCACGAATCCAGATGATAGTTTCTTCTCATTGTTGGTTGTTTGTTTTTTGCTCTATACAGCACTACGTGATAAAAAATATCTGTTATTGTTATGAAGTAAACTTTTATTCCCTACGTATAAACCTTAAGATTGAAGATTTTCTTGCCTCTAATACATGAATTCAGTTAGGTATCTTAAGTCGACATTTATCTATAACTGGTGTAGTAAGCGTGTGTCATTTGGAGATTGAAGGTGATTTGTGTTTCTGGTCTACAAGAATACAGCTCAGCCCAATACGGTAAGTATTTGACCTATTTACACCTTGCGTGTTTCTTTTTTCCTGTTGCGGAGATGCTGAGGACTGACCTGTGTTTTCAGAGAGAGCTGCTTGCTACCCTGCCAGTTCCAGGATGGAGCTCAACTAGTACATCCACCTGGATCAAAGTGTCAGATGGAAACTCTGTGGTTCATTCCTACTATGGGGACAAAGATCAGTTGGAACACCAGGTGCGGAACTTTAAGAACCGGACATCACTGTTTAAAGATCAGATCTCCAAGGGAAACGCTTCCCTGCTGCTGACAGGAGTGACGATTGAAGATGCAGGAAGATACAAGTGTTACACCAGCACCGTCAGAGGAAACGAAGAATCATTTGTTAACCTGAAAACAGAAGGTTCTTACTGGAAAACAAAGATTTTTAGCTGATTTTCTTTGGTGCAAATATTTTTTTAAATCCATTTTATTTGTCTGTAGCTCCCGTCTCTAAAGTTACCATCTATGGGGACCAGAATAAGATCATCTGCAGCTCAGAGGGGATCTACCCTCAACCTGAACTCTCCTGGTCCACCATCCCTCCGTCCAACACGCCTCTAAATGTTACAACCACAGTCCAGCAGACTGAGGATCAGCTTTACAGCATCCGCAGCTCTCTGGTTTTAGAGGATGATCCTGATGTGACCTACAGCTGCACCGTCAGAACTCAGAGGAACAACATGACGTCCACTTATAGTAAACCAGGTGACCTAAAAGGTTTTGTTTGTTACAATGTCTGATGTTTTGTATGCATTTTTACACTGGAGTGAACTTTATTTTTCTAAAAAATATTGACTGAAAACTAATTTAAAAAATACAGAGCTAATCCGTTTGCAACTTTAAACAGGTTAGAATCACAAATATAAAACATTGCACTATATTTTACCCTTTCTATTTATAAGTGAAGAGAGTTATACATAATGCAGAAAAACAAACTTTCTGCCTCTTCCTTTTTCCAGAAACTTCACGTCATGGAAGGGCTTTATCCTGGATGGTGATCGGTGGTCTGATTGCAGCAGCTGTAGTAGTTATAATAGTGATAATCATAATAGTGACAGTCTGTGTTTGGAATAAAAGAAATCAAAAGGTGAAACCAGTTTGTGTTCTATTTTGAATTTGCTGCATTCATTTTGCTTTGGTTGATGTTTGTCATTGATTTTGGTCCCTGTAATGTAGGAAAGCCGAGCAGCCAAGCGGCCTGGGATAATAAGTGAAACGTAAGTACATCCTTATAGGTCTAATTGTACTGTGGATGATTGTATTTTTCAACATTGATTTTGATTTTCTCCCAAAGATCTTCTCCAACACCACAGAAAAAAAAAGAACAGCCAGTTTTTTTCTACTCTAAAACTTGAATAGGAAGGCAAAATTGAATGAGAACTTTGGGTATATACTTCATTGTTCCTTTTAAACTAAACTGTCTTTGATGGTTTGGTTGCAGGAGGGAGAAGATTCAGTGCTTATTTAATCCTGAAAATAAAAACCAAGACAGGCAACGAAAGCAGGAGAAGAAACAGCTAAAAGAACATCGTGAAGAACCATAATGATGTATGCTGATGAACGTTCTCGGACAATGACGTAAGCAGACACTCATTGCAGAAGAAGTGCAATATGATATCAAACTTTATTTTTAAAAAAAGCAATGGAGGCAGTAAAAAAAATTCCCAGTAATAAATGAGACAAAGTGTCAAATTAAACCTGAGTCCTTTATGTTAGGACAAATCAGGAGTCCAGTTTAAGACAGTGGGAGTGCTGGAAATGAATAAGACTTTCATAAACATCAGTATCTATCTATCTATCTATCTATCTATCTATCTATCTATCTATATCTATCTATCTATCTATCTATCTATCTATCTATCTATCTATCTATCTATCTATCTATCTATCTATCTATCTATCTATCTTCTCCTGGGTCAGATCTTTCAGTTTATTTTCCTCTGGATGTGACATGATAAAGAAAAAAACAACAAACAGAAGATTCTTGGATGAAACACAGCTTTGTTTCTGCATTTCTGATCATTTAATGTTTGTAATTATGATGAAAAAAAAAAAAAATGTAAAAAAGCACATTCAACTAAGGGGCTCCTGTTAACAACTTTACTTTAAATCATCCACGCTGTGCTAATGATTAGAAATAGAACGAATAAAAACACCCATTAGATTGAAAGAAAAATATGAAGTAAAAAGTATTTATAAAACTGTTTTCCAGACTACAGGAGGTCTTAAAATAGAGGTCTTTCAGATTAAATAGGAATTATTCTCTGAAAACTATTTTACTGTATAAATTGGTTGTAAGTATATTGAAAACCTTACTTTTCTATTTCACAAATTTTATGCCAACAAGATGAAGTTTTAAGGTATTTTGTTTAAAAATAAAGCTATTAACAATAAAACTGTATGACATAATTTAGCCTTTTAAATGATTAAAAGAAGTAGAAGGATTTTTTACTGATGTAGTTCTATTTGAAAACAGAATGTATATTTATATAGCAGTTTATGTTTTACCACAGATTAACTACTACTACTTGTCATGATG
This sequence comes from Cyprinodon brontotheroides, assembly GCA_018398635.1. Lineage (NCBI taxonomy): Eukaryota > Metazoa > Chordata > Actinopteri > Cyprinodontiformes > Cyprinodontidae > Cyprinodon > Cyprinodon brontotheroides. The sequence goes on from JAGKQL010000054.1 coordinate 6,981,731, forward strand.
GGTTTTCTTAGAGTAAAGCCCAAGATGCAGAACACACACGGAGGCACTGGTAAAAGTCCAAGGAGTTTATTTTAAGACAAGCACATGGATAATAAATTGAAACAGTTCAGGCAGGGGGCTGGTTCACAGGGGTCTGTGCAGGGAAAGAGAGAAGGCTGGATTTGAGCTTCCAGCTCACAGCAGGGAACATCAGGGGAAGATCTACATGGGAACCTCTTAGGGAAACCCACAGGAGAAGTTAAGTCAGGTTTCATCCATGTAGAAATCTCGCTTGGCCTACAAGGGCAGATTAGCTGGCTAGGCTTTCAAAGAGCTTCCAGGCTTGGTGACCATTTCTTGAGATGCAGCTCCTCCAGAGCTGCAGACCAGAGACTGGTTCCAGTGAGGGTGCTCTTCCTGAGCTTCACAAGGAGACAGGAGGTTAAGCTCATCCAGAGCTTCAATGCTCATCCAGGCTTCACGAGACAGGGGGTTAAGCTCATCCAGAGCTTCACGAGGAGACAGGATTCCTGTGAGGCACAGATATGAGAGATTAGAATCTGACCTCAACCTAGGAACAACCAAGACTCAGCATAGCAGAAGGTTCAGGAAGCTAACCACCTAAGATCAACACTGGGCGGGCGAATCAAGGCCAGGCAGGGTTTAAAGGCAGGCTTAAATGAGAGGATTAGGAACAGGTGTGCAGGAAAGTTCCAGCCCAGAAGACCCACAGCCCATCCTGCTGGAGACAGAGGGTAATCTCCAGATCCCCACAGTAACTCCAGCCCCAAAGAAAAAACAAAAGAGCAGAAGAGGATCCTCGGCGCCCTCTCTGGTGGGCAAGCCTGGAGGATCCCAACACTACTACTATGAACATAAAAATAAAGGAAAATGCATAGTGTAAATACTTCCCTAAAATGTATTAGAAAAATTAATTAATATTAAATTCAAAAATGATTTTACTATCCGCTGTGGTAAAAATTCTATGTTCTTTCTTGCAATAAAAAAACTTTTAAATTAAATGTAATAGAATCTAAAACCCAAAAGATGAACCTTTGTTCTATAATGTATGTGATTGTGGTGTGATACTGAAGTGATTTTATTATCTAAAGTCATTTTTTGTTCATATGATATCATAAGATGATAAGCTTTTGTCCGTTACATTTCCACTAGGTGGTGCTGTAATATCTGTTAGTTTGTTGATTTCTTTTCCTGTAAATGTGGTTTTGTTAAACCTGCAGTAATATGTTTTTTTGTGTGTGTTTAATGTATGATATCTAGATAAACAGTCTGAGAATATAAACATCAGAAAAAAGTGTCTGCAGAGTCAAATGTTGGGGACACAGCTCAATGTATTGTATTGTACAAGATAAGGTTTATTTTTGCTTACATCAGCATTTTAATGTTTAGGAGATATGTTGTGTTTTTATTCTGCCTTTTCGTGTCATTTTTTTGGTATTTTTGATATTTATGGACTTTCTCACTTCTGAAGATTAACCAAGTCAAAGTCTGAAGAACAGTATTTATTTTAATTACATTCATGCCGTCTATCCTTTTCATTTCCACCTTTTCTCGCTTCGTTTGCCTACACTTCGCCTACTCCCATTGACACTTAAGTTGATTACACTGTTGTTATCAAGTTTCGCTGATGTAACCCTCTATAGTCTGATACTAATAAGTGCTCTGCTTGGGTGAGCTGGGTAGAATAGATAGTTGTATTAGTGTTTTCTTTGAAATAAGCTTTCTGATTCAACCACTGATGGTTTTAAGAGGTTTAACTAAATGCTAATGCTCTTTGCACAGACTGAATGAGCCATGTGGGCGTAAAGACACTGCTACATTGGACTGGCTAGGTTTGTACTTCCAGCTACCTCATTCCGAACATGTTGTTGAGGGCGCATCATAAGCTAACCTATTTTTGTTGTTTCTGCAGGTCCCATCTGGACCAGATGCCCTGGAGCCCGCTAAGCTAACCCTCATCACAGTTTACTGCATTCCTGAGTCATTATTCATTCCTTACCATAAAATTGAATGGAACACTACTGTTTGACTGCATTTATCATCTCTGCGTCAGAGTTTATTCACATTTTACTTGTTATTTTTACATGATTCTTTCAAATGAATTAAGCATGAAAACTGAAACATCCCTCAGACTTTGAGCAAAGTCTTAAACCCCTCTTCCCCTTTTTATTTGTGATTATTCTCAGTAGAGTTTAATGCCTGCATAGTAATTAGATATATAATACTTTGTGATTATTACCACCGTGGCAGAGAGGAGGAGGATGCTGTCCAGGTTTCAGTCCATCTTAGACAATGACTCACATCCTCTCCACAACACGCACAGTTCAGCGAAGGCGAGCTCCTTCAGCAGAAGATTTCTGTTACCAGTGATGCACCACAGAGCACCACAGGAAAGCATTGGTACCTCTGGCCATCAATCTCTCATAACGCCTCCCTCCAGTGATTCAGACCCGTGTGGTGATATTTGCCTTGTATGCACCTGCGCGCACTATTTTTGCCGGCAAGTGTAGCATCCACTTTACTTGGATTTATCACTTTGGATATTCACTTTTATTTGGATTTGGTTTTTACATATGCATAGATATATGTACAGATATATATACAGAAGAGCTATATGTTATTATGGATTATGGATTATGGATTAATATGGATTATGAAAATATTTGTGAAACTGATTCTGATTAGTTAATAAAGGTACCAGTATTTTTTTTTACCCATGTTCTCTTGTGTTTATTTTACACAGTGAATAATTCATCACTCAGGCTGGATTCACT
>JAGKQL010000054.1:6986281-6998631 GCA_018398635.1 Cyprinodon brontotheroides
TTGCTTTCATCATTGTCACTTTCTTCACGATGTTCCTCCTCATACTGACGCTAAAGCCATCTCCTCTGCTGCCCTGCAACAAAATCCACCATCAAGGACAGTTTAGTTTAAAATGAACAATGATGTATATTTTGGAAGTCCATTTTTTTGTTTTCTTATTTAAATCCAAGTAAGTTACAAGTTTTTTGTTGTTTTAATGTAGCTTTTAATTTATACGAGGGTTGATTTTTTTTTTTTTTTTTTTTTTTTTTTAAAAAACTTATTCCCCCTTAATAAATATTAAATTTTTTTTTTTTTTTTTGTTTTTTAAAATTTATTTTAGAAAAAAAAAAAAAAAAAAAAAAAAAAAAAAAAATCAATAATGGCTGATTGAATTCTTGTATTAACCTCATAGTAAAATTTAGATACATTAAAACTAATATTTCTCCTTTAAGGGCCATTTATATGTTTACTTTAAACATGATAAAAAAAAATAAAAAAAAAAACACTATCATCCAGAGTACCATGACTCTTCAGATTTACAAATATATACTGAGATTTGTCAATGTGTAAAAAGTCCAAAAATCTATATTCAAATCTACAAATCTGTTTTCAATCTGTAAGCACACACCACCAGTTGGCGGTGTTGTACTGTACGTGACATTAGTGCAGCAGGGCCAAGTTCACTTAAACACAGTTAGCTCTCATTTATTTACACAAAAATTAAATAGGCCCATAGAAGTTTTCGAAATAGTGGAAAAATTGAGCTCTCAATTCATATAGTGGCATCTGGCTGTCTTTTTTTTTTTTAAAGGTTACTTTATACTTTAAGTAGTTTTTGGAGCACATACTGTAACGGGAACTGAAAGTTGGACCCAATATTCAGCAGACAACAGAAAGCTTCAAAAAAGGTTTATTTCAAAAATAACTGAAAGGACGATGGAAACTCCTCAGAGCGGGTTCTCTGATTCTCTGCTGAGACAGGAAACTTAGGTCAGTGACAAGAATGAACAGTGGAGAAAACAAAAAGTCACTGACCTGGTTGAGAGTTCAGTCGAAGCTCAGAGAGAGGAGAAACCGGTACAGTCCACGCTGCGGTCGTTACGCTTCAGAGAACAGTGCGTGGGGAGCGGCGCCAGCCAGCGGCGGCGAGCTGAAGTGTCGTGAGGATTATGCAGCGAAATCCAGTCCAGTGCAGTGTCAGGAACCGCCGGAATCCCGAGGTATCAGGGAAAATCAAGCGAAGTCAGAAAAAACAGTTCGATAACAGGCAAAATCAGGCAGTCCGGCCAAAAAACCAAACTAAGCAGGGCAGACAGGGAGAAAGGCAAAACCAAAACATATGGGCAAAAAACTGAAGAATTCCACTGAACAAAAGCTTACTTGATAGCTGAGTAACTCACACAGAGACAGGTTGAATAATCTGACGCTGATGGCAGGAAAGCAAACAGCCTATATAGCTGCAGGGACCAATTGAATCAGATTGGTAATCAGCCACAGGGCCAATTAGGCAGGTGTGCAGGAGCAGAGGAAAAAAAACCCAACCATCAGTGCCAGGATTATGACACATACTGTTTCACTTTTACTTGAGTAAAGAGGTCAAGATGATACTTCAACTTTTACCAGAGTGTTTTTGAACTGCAGTATCTATACTTCTACTTAAGTAACAAATGTGTGGACTTTTGACACCATTACATGCAGCACAGTTATTGATAGTTAGCATGTAGAAATTGTAGACTCCTTTAACTATCCAGGGACAAAAATAGACAATAAATTGACATTTGATAGTAACACAGAATCAACAATAAAATTTCTGCAGCCTCTACAGTATTTTGTCTCAGGAAACTCTACATTTCAGGTGGATTCATCCTGGTTGACCATGTTCTTATAACGTTCTTATATCACCTTCACCACGGATGTTAAGTTCTTAGTCCAGTGTTTGTGTGTCTGTTCTAATGCCTGTCCATCTGTGTACAGAATAACTGGAAAGGTTATGAACAGTTTTTTATTAAATTCTTAAATGTTCAACTCAGTCCAAGAAACAGTCCATCAAATTCTGTTGATAATCTATAGCAGAACAAACACCAGAGGCTGCAAACACATGCTATGGCTTATTAAGGAACGTATGAAAGGATTTTAAGGAAACTATCACCAGAGGTGCAACTCATGTAAAGGAACAATTCATTAAATGTGGTAATGATCCAGATCATTTGCGAGTTTTAGCTATAGTTATAAGCCACAATTTGGGACCACGGTCTGCACTCTCAGTTTTTTTTTTTTTTTTAGTCTGTAATTATCTCGCCAGTAATTTCTTGGTTTTATCCTAAGGGTAACATTAGAAAAACCCTTGAAGTAAGGTGTCAGTGTCTGTACCAAAATCACTGAAATTGGTCATGAAACTCTGGAGGATCTCTATAAAAAGCAGCTTCTGAAGAGCTGAATTGATCCTGTCTGACTGTTCACTTCTTTTACAACATCATTTTCAGTTTCTTCCATCTGGTTCATTGCTCAGACTTCCACTAGCCACAACTAACCCATACAAATATTCATTTTTTCCTTCTGCCAACGCTCTACTCAACTCAAGATGGAAAAGGTTTTGATTGATTTACAATTTTCCTTTATACATATATGTTTCTATATGAGGTATTTTTGTTTATGTTTTACATGTAGGTTTTATTTTGCTTCCTCTGATGCAAAACCATTTATCTACTGTAAGTATGCACACTTTATTCATACACCACTTTTTTGAAATTACTCTTGGTATATAAAATTTAAGTGCTTTTAGATGTGATGGCTGCTTTTCACACAGTTGACTACACTATTCTTTTAAAGTCGTGGGGAAGACACATTTAAATTTCAAATAATTTTGACTTTAACATGTATATGAATATACTCTTTATCAGACTATATATGTCACATGTCCCAAAAGTTAGAAAATGTTTATTTAAAAAAAAATCCTGTCTTAAAATCTGCATTTTTTCCCCGCCGTTATTTAATGCAGGCCAGTTAGTTATACGTCAGCTTGAACACCTAAGTTCGGCCAATCATATATCAGCGGTCATCTGTCATCTTTCAAATTTTTTCGGTCACAGCATCTTGGTTCATATGTTGCAGTTAATATAAGCAAAGCAGCTGAAATAAGAAATCAGAATCACTTTTCATTCCCATTGACGTCCCAGTGTTCGCGGGTAATGGGCGCCTGTGTCTTCAGCGAGCATTAGAGCCAACAGAACTGGCAGCGTTGATGCAGGCAAGGGCTCAAACATATGCGGCGGGAAGCCTTCTACACCAAAACAAGCTTCTGCCGCTCTGGCGTCCTCTTCTATAACAACTTTGACCCACTTTCCTCCTCTAAATAAAAAATGTATGATGGAGGAAACTCATCCAGGATACCAAACTCTCCTCCTCTTTTTTGTGTTTCACTCTGTCCATAGCCTTCCTTGACAGTGTCGCTTCTAAGTCACTCAATTTGAGTGCTACTTGGTCCCAATGGAATTTCCCATTGGGAACCTACTAACACTAAGTTGCTAACTGGTTAGCAAGATGCTTCCGACACACCGTCCACAACCAAACTTACTTGCAAACCTTCTGCCACATCAATCCCACCCCTTTGATAAACGACCAATCATGTTCACTTTATTCACTCATGTAAAGTTGGGCACCACTCAGGAGATTCGGAAATGCAACGGTTGGAACAGCTATTTCCCTACGACTTTAAACTGCCTAAGATATTGTGTAGGTGTCAGGGGGATCGCATTGCAGTGGTTTAAGTCTGACCTGTGAGAGAGGTCCTTCTCAGTCAGGCTGGGAGACTTCACCTCATCTTCTGCCCCACTTCAACGTGGAGTCCCCCAGCGATTTAACCTGGGACCCATTGTTTTTGCTTTGTACCTCCTCCCACTTGGGGAGGTTTTAAAGAAGTATGGCATGTCTTACCACTTCTACGCTGATGACTGTAAACTTTACATGCCTATTGCCAAGAACGACCAAAGCCCCCTGACACCCTTGCTCGACTGTGTAGGTGACCTCAAGGTTTGGTTAGCCCAGAATCTTTTGCTGAATGAGAGCAAAACAGAAGTTATGGTCTTTGGATCGGCCCACAAGAACTTGGAATCACTCTAAAATTATTTGCATTGTGAAATCATCAGCCTTGGCGTCATCATAGAGAGCTATTTTAAATTTGTTAAACAGATCAATGGTGTTTTAAAATTGGGTTACTATCATCTTTGTCTTTTATCCAAAGTTAAACCATTTGTAGCTTTTAATCTTTTTGACCAAGTCATGCATGTGTTTATTTCAAATCATCTGGACTACTGCAAAGCACTTTATTCGGGCAATAGCCAAAAAGTACTTTCCCGCTTGTAGTTAGTCCAGAATGCTGCGCCACAAGTTTTAACAGGCACCAAAAAAATGAGAACAGGTCATCCCAATCCTTGTGTCTTTGCACTGGCTCCATGTTAAGTTTAGAATTGATTTTAAGATATTGTTGTTTGTTTTTAAAGCCTTGAATGGACTGGCACCTCAGTACATCGCACACCTCATCCAAATTTAACGTCTCCTGCTTGCTCTGAGGTCTGAGTGACAAGTCTAGCTTGTGACTCCTAGGACAAATCGGAAAAACAGAGAATTCTCCGTTGTCGGCCCCCGTTGTATTTATTTTTTTTGTATTTGTTGTTGGTTGCATGTGCAGCACTTTGGAAACATTTTGTTGTTTAAATGTGCTATATAAGTAAATTGGATTTGGATTTTAACAGCCAGCAGTCACAAAGCGGCTCACAGTAAAACTTAAAGGAGCACTGAGAAAAAAACCTCATACCAACACTGAAATTAAAATTCAAAGCAGCCCAGTAGCCAGTAATGCTGTACAAGTGGTTAAAAAAGAGAATATCTTGTTTTTTCAAATCATCATTAGAGTCCACTCGTCCACATCCTGGTCTGTTGTTGTTTCAGTTGTTTGGCTTCCTTCCACAGTCCAAAGAATGACTAATGTGAGTCTCTGTGTTGCCCTACAATAGACTGGCTACGTGTCCAGGCTGTACCCCACCTTTCACCCATAGTCTGCTGGAGAGATGGAGGCACCAGCCCCACCGTGACCCTGACAGAGAAGGGGTATGAGAGGGATGAACATTCTTATCTGTATTTTTTTCATTAATGTTTAAACTTTTTTAATATTTCCAAGAGGTTTTGAATGAAAATTGATGAAACCTCAAAATTGTTTTGAAGAATTGTGACACATTTGTAAATGTTCTTAATATGAGTCATACTGTATATTACCACTGCAGATATGTTTAGAATTAGCCTCACTTTAAATGTGAATTTGTGAAACAATTTGGGCAGATTTTTGTAGAATGTGTTTATATTCCTTCTGATTAAGTCTGACTTCATTAAAACATTCAGTAGAAGTAATTTACTCAACCACACAGTGTAATCAACTAAAGTGTTGGTGGGATTAGGTGAGGTATAAACAGACAAAGCGAGAGAAGGTGGAAATGAAAGAGACAGCAGGAATGTGATTGAAATTAATACTATACTGCGCTGGTTAATCAGTGGCATCAAAAATACAAAAAAATTCAAAAACACCAAAAATATCATGTAAACACTAAAAAGCTGATTTAAGCTAAAAGAAACCTTGGGCATTACAAAATAATACACACAGGTAATAATTTTTTTCCCTTTATGATTGAACCTGCAGTAAATGGTTTTTTACTGCAGATTCTTTTTAAAGAAGCCACCAGTTTGTGAACAGCTCAGGTTTTTAGGAAGTTCATACCAGAGCTGAAGAGCCTAGAATCTAATTGTTACCTCTAGGTTAGTTCTGGTCCAGGAAACAATGAGCAATGAAGTCTCTGATTATCTGAGGGGTCTACATGGTTCCTATCAGCAATTCTGAAATACTTTTAGGCCAAAGATCATAAACCTTTATTATTCGAGTTTTAACAACCACGATTACCAGGAAATATGTTGTTCCACAGTAAAGTTTCCTCATTATAATAAAGCAGAAAACTATATAAGAATTTAATACAATGGGCTTAATATTCACCACAATGGATGATATTGAAACCAAAGTAAAATCACATTTGACTTCACTATTTAATTGACGTTTCTACACATTTTAGAGGAAATATTTTAACGTTTTACTTTTCCTTCATTTCTACATTCAAAAATTATGATAAAGCAAGAAATGCAGTGTAAATTCTACATCCTGATTTTAAATAAAGCACTATATATGCAAAAATACCTTTTTTTCATTTTTTTCATTCAAAATACCAAATTACATCTTTACAATTTTATTGTTAATAGCTATATCTTAAAAAACAACAACTTAAAATTTAATCTTAACAGCATAAACTTTGTTAATTAAAAATAGCTTTTAATGAAAGCACCAGTAATAGAATAACAATTACAAAAAAAATGAAAAATACAAAACCAAATATTCAGTAAGAAACAGCTCCTAGTGTTCAAGAAGTTTAGAAAAATATTTTTTTTTCATATAATTACAGTAAAACCAATGTTGTTATTTATAAAGTAAAACAGTTTTCAACACAAACACTTTCCTTGAAAGTAGATATTTGAACTCTAGAGCTGCTCACCTAAACACAGAAACAAAGCTGTGTTTCATCTAAGAACCTCCTGTTAATTTGTTTTTCTTTATCTTGTTACACCCAGACAAGCATCACCTGAAGGAACCGACCCTGATTCACCACAATCTAATTAAATTGATTTATCTATATCTATCTATCTATCTATCTATCTATCTATCTATCTATCTATCTATCTATCTATCTATCTATCTATCTATAAATATATATATATATATATATATATATATATATATATATACTATATATATATATATATATATATATATATATATATATATATATATATATATATATATATATATATATAAATATATATATGTGTGTGTGTATTTACCTGTATATGTATTACCTGTATCACAGCTGGGGTTAATTATTAAAAAAAGGTTCCTCTTTGCCATTTGCCAATTTGATACTCTTAAACAAATAAGACACTTAAACAAAACAACATGTGAAAGTACATTACAAAATTAAAGCATTTACAAAATACAAGATAAGACACAAGGATGTTCCTGATTAAAACATCATATCTACTAACAGCACCTTCTAAATCCTTAAATGTTAATAAAGTTATTGATGTTTATGACAGCCTTATTCATTTCCAGCACTCCGACTGTCTTAAACTGGACTATTGATTTGTCCTGACATGAAGAACTTGGGTTTAATTTTACACTTTGTCTTCATTTATTGTTGGTATCTTATGTTTTGATGTTTAATCTCTTAAAGTCTGTGTTTTCATGTTTGTTATTTTTCTGCCTCCACTGTATTTTTGTCCATTAGGTTTGGTCTCATATTTCAGTTCAATGCAATGGACCATTGCTTTCATCATTGTCACTTTCTTCACGATGTTCCTCCTCATACTGGCGCTAAAAGCATCTCCTCTGCTGCCCTGCAACAAAATCCACCATCAAGGACAGTTTAGTTTAAAATGAACAATGATGTATATTTTGGAAGTCCATTTTATTTTCTGTTTTCTATTCCAATCCAAGTAAGTCACAAGTTTTTTTGTTGTTTTTTTAATGTGTCTTTTAATTTATATGAGGGTTGGTTATGTTTCTATTTCTTTTTTTATAACAGACTTAGTCCCCCATAAAAAATACTGGGCTGTTGTTTTCCTCTGTGGTTTTAAGAAGATGTTTGGGAAAAAATCAATTAGGGCTGATTGAATTCTTGTATGAATCTCATAGTAAAATGTAAATACATTAAAACTAATATTTCTCCTTTGTTAATAAAGGGCCATTTATATGTTTACTTTAAACGTGATAAAAAAAATATACTTTCATCCAGAGTACCATGAGACCTTAAAGGATGTACTTACGGTTGCTCTGCCTTTATCACGTGCTTTGCAGGGCTGTTTTTCTACATTACAGAGAACAAAATCAAGAACAAACATAAACCAAAGGAAAATATGTGCAGTAAATTTAAAATAGAAAAAAGAATTATTTTAGCTTGTTTTTCTTACGCCAAACAAAGACTGTCACTATTATAATTATCCCTGCCACTACAGCTCCTGCAATCAGACCACCGATCAACATGCTATCATGACGTGAAGTTTCTGGAAAAAGGAAGAGGCACAAAGTTTTGTTTCTCTGCATTATTTATAAGTCTCTTCACTTATAAATAGCATGGGTAAAATGTTGAGCAATTTGTCACATTTGTGATTCTAACCTGTTTAAATTAGCAGAGGATTAGCTCTGGATATTTAAAATTTGTTTTCAACAAATCTTTTTACAAAAATAAAGTTAATCAACTTCACTCCAGGGTAAATGTGACAAAAATATCTGAAATTGTAACAAACAAAAATCCTTGTTCTCAGCTTTTAGGTCACCTGGTTTCCTATAAGTGGACGTCATGTTGTTCCTCTGAGTTCTGACGGTGCAGCTGTAGGTCACATCAGGATCATCCTCTAAAACCAGAGAGCTGCGGATGCTGTAAAGCTGATCCTCAGTCTGCTGGACTGTGGTTGTAACATTTAGAGGTGTGTTGGACGGAGGGATGGTGGACCAGGAGAGTTCAGGTTGAGGGTAGATTCCCTCTGAGCTGCAGATGATCTGGTTTGCTTCCTCATAGATGATAACTTTAGAGACAGGAGCTTCAGACAAACAAAATGGATTTTCATAAAATGTGTAGCGCCACAGCACAGCAGCTGAAAATCTGTGTTAAAATTGTCCAGTGAGGAAGTCCTACCTTCTGTTTTCAGGTTAACAAATGATTCTTTATTTCCTCTGTCAGTGCTGGTGTAACACTTGTATCTTCCTTCATCCTCAAACTTCACTCCTGTCAGCAGCAGGGAAGCGTTTCCCTTGGAAAACTGATCTTTAAACAGTGATGTCCGGTTCTTAAAGTTCTGCACCTGGTATTCAAACTGATCTTTATCCCCATAGTAGGAATGAACCACAGGGTCTCCATCTGACTCTTTGATCCAGTGGATGAGTAGTTGAGCTCCATCCTGGAACTGGCAGGGTAGCAAGCAGCTCTCTCTGAAATCACAGGTCACCTCAGCATCTGCAACAGGAAAAGGGAATGTATTGTTATGAGCAAATTTTATGTTCATTTTTTCATTTGTTATTAAGGTTATCTTTAAGTATCAGTGAGGTGGTGCTGTCACTTTAAGAAACACTGAAGCCTGGTAACAGGAAGTTGTCACATAGGATGTAGAATGAGGTAATCAGGAAGTAAAATGCACATGCTACAGAATTAAATTTTGTTGTCAAGTTTATCCAGCAACATCTGCAAACTTCTTATGCCTTTGGTAGCATCGTTGGTATGTATTGATAGTTTATTATGATATTTGCAACTTCAGTTCATTATTTTGCGTGTAATGATATTTTATAATGATAAATTTATCCCTGCTTAAGTAACACTGTTAAAATATGTGATTTTGCAGATTCATGTGTCAAATTAGTTCAGTTAAATAAGTGAATAGATAAATGCATAAATAATTTGATTTAAAAATGTTTAAACAGAAGTAAGTTGGTTAATCAAGCCTTCTACAATGTTAATTTTACAATGACGTGATTTATTTTACTTCTAAGAAACATTCTTATTTTTGCTTTAATGTAAAGGAGTAGAAAAAAGAGTTGATTGTAATTTGTATGTTGCAGTTTCACCTTCCTCTTACCACTCAATAAAACCTGTGGACAAGGAGTCATCTGTCTTCAGAGTCTTGATGTTAAGGGAGTTTAACTGACAAGTCATATCGGCACATGTGATGAGGACAGCACAGGGAACATTTAATGTCAAATTAGGTCAAATTAATTTCACTGTATTAGTGCAGCAAAACTTCAGAGATTTGAGACATTCATTTAAAAGGGGCTTTGATTTTCACTGAACCCACTTTATGGAGGAAAAATCCTTTTTTTTAATAGTATTTTGTGAAAATCAAATTTATTTTTTAAGTAAAGCTAAAGAGCACAAGAGGCTAAAATCTTTAATATATTAGGACATTTTGTTCCAGCAATGTTACAATTTTACATGAAAGTTTGACTGATTAAAAGCAATAATTACTTGCAATAATAGAATTGCTTCACAAAAGATTACTAAGGTATTTATTAAGGTACTTTAAAAAGTATGCTTAATTTAACTCCTCATGAATTTACAGGACAGGAGAGAAGATGGAACAGCATTTATATATTTCCCTTTTTTTTCTTTAGGCCTACATTTGTTGTACTTTTTTTCGTCCGACAATAAAATGTGTGCAGATTCCTAAATGACACAGCTGGGTGTGGCAGAGAGAACTGGTTCTGCTGATCTCACAGTTTAGCAGAGGAAAAGGTTTCAGTTTGTGTTTGTAAAGATTCTACTCAAAAGCTCAGAAATAATTATTTTTGCTGATAAAGAACTAAATAAATCTATTTATCAGGTGCACCTGCTGGCTGCTCTCTGTTTATCTTATTCTCTACACCTCCTCAACTGCCCTTTAGCTTGGCTTCCACAGACTAACAACACCAGATCATATCTGGTCCAGATATTGAACGCTGTGTATGAATCACTGTCAGGTATTCTTGAACGGCCCATCCCCCTTTTATCCACTAAGTTTCGGTTCCTTTGTTTTTGTCTTCGTTCTTGTTAGACTACTCATCGGTTTCTTCATTTTAGATAATGATAATGGTTAAGGCCCCATGACCGACCGCCACAGATTCTTCTGTCTGAAGTATACCTGTGTTTGATCCTCAAATATCCCGTAGACTCCCCTCTGATCTCGGTCACTCAGCCCTAAACTGAGATTAAACCTGCATCTCCTTAAGAATCTACCTGCTGCAACTTATTTACACCCTGGCTGCTTCCTTTTATGTTCCTGTCTGTGAATGGATTTCCGATTAAACACAATTCTTTTGGAGCTGCTAACTGAAAAGAACAGCCACCCATGGGTGTCTCTCTCGCTCACTGTGTTTAAAGGTTTTTATATGTACATATCTGGTCTTCCCCAGGCAATTTTAAATGAACTCCAAATGTAGGAAAAGCCAAATTATGTTTGGCAATATCACTATTAATTATTAACCAAATAGGAACCCAAAACAGAAAATCTCTATTAAAAAAGCATAAATATGCTGGAAAAACACAGATATAGAAATCCACAAAGCTTATAAATGGTGTCCTTTTTTCTGACTGAATGTTGCATGTTTTAAGTTATAATTTAACAAGATTAACACACTACATAATCTCTTAGCATGTATTATATAGTTTAACTGAAATTTCTTTACCTCCACAAGTAGCTGTGGAGCAAAACATCCTAAATATGAGCGACTGAAATATAGGATGTTTGTTTGAAATAGATGTGTCTTTATTTGCTTATTCTATATCCTTGAAAAAATGTTCTATTCCTCAAAACAAATCTTTTCCATTTGAATACCTTCAGTTTGAATGTAAAACTGATTTTTAGAGCTGAAAGATAAATCCCTCTTCTGTCATAACATAATTTTTTATGGTATTTTCTCAGTGTTAGGAACCTCCTACGTAGTTCACTGGTGGTTGTTAAATTCAAATTAACACAGGCACAAGAAATCCTCTTTAAGTTCCCCTCTGATTAAGAAGGTGTAATATTACAAAGTTTCACTCACCTTCTCCAAAAACAGACAGAAGAAAAGTCAAAAATAGCAAAATTCTTCGATAAATGTTCTCGGACATATTGTTTTTCTGATCAGCTGTCTACTGATTCCAAGGTAGAAGTGAATAATTGGAGTGTTACAGTCACAACATAAAAATGTTGTAGGTCTACATTCCATGAAGAACCAATGAGCTACAGGCTGAAATACCTTTGCTAACACTTGCTTGCCTAAATGATCAGGAAACAGATTATTAAAATAAATTCCTAATCAACAAGGTGGTTTCTGAAAATCTAAAATATTCACATATAAGCCAACCTGTTATAATCAAAAAGTATTTTTCTTAGAGGCACCAACTGGTTAAATTGCTGCCAGATGTCCCTAAACAAAGAAACATCTTTATGAATATTCAAAATATTATTTTGGCCAATTGAGACACCACGACACTTTGAAAAAAAAAGAAGAAAACTTCTAACTACACAACCTAAATATTAAAGACTGGAGCCATTGAATTAAACTGCCTAATTGTCATGATGGGTTCACTAATAGCGACCCAAGTATGCAGAACACCACTGACGGACACAGGAATAAAAGTTCAACAAGTTTATTTTAGTACAAGCACACAGAATGTACTGGTTCTGGTTCGGGCCTGGACACTGGTTCACCGGAGTCTGCGTGAAAGACAGTTCAGTTAGCGTTGCAAGCTGAGGCTTGATTTCCTGAAGAT
>JAGKQL010000054.1:6998641-7077606 GCA_018398635.1 Cyprinodon brontotheroides
CTTATGTAGTGGATCCTCTGATGATCTTGATGGGCTGCAGCTGTGCAGGAGGCTCCCTCAGAAGGATCCACGGCGGACTCTGCTGGAGAAAGGTGGAACTTCTCCAGCTCCCAACACTAATAGTTTTAAGATTATGGAAATGTTATACAGTGTTGATCAATTTCTTATGAACATTTAGAAAAAAATTTATACAAATTTTACACTACTGCATCTTAAAAAGATGCCAAATGTTTTTGCTTGCAAATGATAAAATAATAACTTTTAAGAAGGAAATATGGCTAAAAAAAACAACAAATTTTTATACAAAAAGCAGCAGATAAAAAAAGTTTATAAACATACTTTAAACCTGGAAACAATGGCGTAAATATCGGTAAATAGAGAGTGCAGTTGCTGAGAGGCACTGTCACTGACACCTTGTTGCCCCCCCACACAATTTTGGACTAGGACGTCTCTTTGAAGATGTAATGGTGCGTACTTCACGTACGTGTTGTACTTCATATGGGGCCCACCAAGATAATGTTTCTACGGGCCTATTATTGTGTCGTTAAGCCATTGCCTGGAAACCCACCTAAAAACAGAAAAGTATCAAAAAATGCCAGTGTAATATATAGCATCACCACTGTTCATGATCTCTTCAACCAGTCCTTCAGTCATGATAATACTGATGCTAGCAGGATTAGATTTTAACGTGTTTTGAGCTCTCTTTTTAAATTTATCACAAATTTTATTTCAATAAGTGTTTTAACACCAATATGAGATTAAAAATGTATGTTTGAAAAGATGTTCCCTTTGTCTAGAGCGCCCCTAGGGTTGAAAAACATGTTATTCCCTCAGGAATAATCACATAATGTTAAGAGTCATTTATCAATAAGTTATTGGGTTTTTGATTTGGCAAACCTGTCATGATCTGGCCTGTTTGCTCACCCTTAATTAGTAATTCCTCTCACCTGCCCTCTTCTTCCCTGCCTCCAATTATAATTTATTCCCTCACCTGTTTCCTGTGGTTTATATTCAGTTCAGCCCTTCCGAGCATTCAGGTCCAGATCATTGCTTGTCTTTCTGTCGGTCTGTCTGTTCAGTTTTTTTCTTGGTTCATGTCTGGATCCTAGCTGCCAGTGGAAAGAGGGGTTTTAGTGTTTGTCTCGTCTCCTGATCGTCCCACTGTTCTTCCCCTGCGAGTCCTCTGGTTTTGGCTCATTATGGGGGGAGGTTCAGTTTTTATCAAAAGTAAGCCTGGCTCCAGGTGGAGACCAGTTTAAAGTCCTACTTCAAGTTCCGGTTCCTACGTCCTGTCTTGGCTACCCTCTTCCACTGTGCCTGCCTGTCTGCACCTGATCCTGTCTGCTCCTGTGCGTTACCACCTGGTCATGCTTCTGGTCCCAGTCAGACTCTGAACCCTCCTGGGAGCCTGTGGATGCCTGAAAGTCTGGATCCTGCCACCTGTTTCTGTTCCACTGTCTGATCTGGACCTTCCTGTTCGCAATGCTGTTCTGGATCCTCACACCAGGATCGCTTCCAGCATCACCTCTGGGACTGCAGCACTGGGGACACTGCGTGAGTCTAGACTGTTAAACCAGAGTGTCGGTAGGTGCCCCGCCCCCTTCCTGCAGTGTCCGTGAATCACAGCTCCGCTTTTGTTTTAATTTTTAATAAGCATTTTGAACTTTCCTACTGACTGAAATGCTCTCCTGAATACTGGGTCACATCTGTCCTCGATTCATGACAAAACCATTTGATAAAATATTTGACCAACATCTGTTACCTCTTGGATTTATATTGTTAATCAGTTTGAACACATTTCAATTCCTCTAAATTAGTTTATAAGATAATTTGATCTTATTCCAAATTTTTAAGAATGACCTTGGTTTATCAGACATAACATGCATTGTGAACTGTTTTATAATTGTAATATTTTACTGAAAATGGTTTTCCATCATGTTCATTTAACTTTTCTCTGTGTATATAAGCTATATAGTCTTTTTTGAGTTTCACTTGCTTAGTTATGAATTAAATAATTACTCTGAGTTTAATTATTTTCAATAAATCTTTCTATTATGCTACTATTCTGTTAAATGTGTGCAGAGTGAACCATTTCACATTGGATTTAGCTTGAATCACAGTTTTATCTGTTGTTTAATGTGTGTTCACTCGTGCCAAATGAAGCTTATTTGATTACCGGTACATAACAAATGTGTACAATTGCATAACACATATAAAGTTGCAATGTTGTGGGCATTTAATACAATATACAATTATGATCAGTGTTGTATTTGCAGAGTTGAGAGAAGTCTCTCTATTTCCTAAACAGCTTTAATAATAAAACTAGATAAGATAAAATAGGCTTAGAAGGACACATTTTCCACATTCCACCCTCTGCAATTATCTTCATTTACTTTCCCATCCATCCATGGAAGTGTGGGATCCTGTCACTATGCCTCTGACTGATCATGTGCCTCGACTACTTGGCCAAAGGGATATCCCTTTGCTTGACTTAATTAGGAAATTTAATAACGTGGTTGGCTCTAAGGAGACCGGAGACAGAGGACACACCGAGTTTTCCTGAACAAACCTGCTGCTGACCAGGTTACCTCTGGGGAGAATGTTACTATGGTTACTGAAACAGATGTTAAGGAAACTATCTTTTTGAACCGGAAAATTCTTAGTTTCCCTGATTTCAGATTAGAAAAACTTAGTTATCAGTAAACCTGGGGTCCAATTCACGAGGCAAACTACAAAAACGTAAGTTTTCCAAACGTTTTTTTCCCTACAGCTGAAAAGGAAAGCAGTCGTTGCTATGGCAACGCAATGACACCTCTGTGTGGCTGTAACCCTGAAGCACAGGTTACCAGAACATCAAACATATAACAGGGGTGCTTAAAACAAATGTATATGGTCAAATAAAACTATTTTAAAGAACAAAATCCATTTTGGAAGTTTTTTTTTCATATACTAACTTGTAATTTTCTGTGAGTGTGACGAAGATAACATGGGAGTTGTAAAGAGATTCCCAGGCTTTTACTTTGGTAGTTCACTACTACGTTTCGGTAACTTAATTTGCATATTCTTAAAATATTTCGTTTGTTAAATAAATATTTTTTTTTTAGCTAAATATTTTTTAACAAACTAAATATTTAGTATAGAGCTTAATAATGATTTAACAAACTAAATATTTAGCTACAAACTAAATATTTATTTACCAAAGTAAGAGTTTTAGAAATGAATGAATGACATAGTGAAAAAACAACTTGGGAAAAATCACCCCCTTATTTTTCTCTTTAAACAAGCTAAATAACGGCACCCCATATAAACCTGTTTCTTGAAACTGACCACTGCAGGTAAAGTAATCAGTCTGAGTGCTGATATTACAGCACCACTTACTGGACATGCACAAAACAACTGATAACACAAACTGAAATAATATACACAATTTATCTAATTGTATAAATAACAATGACTTTAGACTCGGCTAATAAAATCACATAAATATGATAGAAAATAAGGCATATCTTAAAAAGTAGTTTTAGTTTTTAAGATAAGATTAATGGCCGCTTCAAATCTAATTTATAAGTTTTACATAAGCAAGCGAAGTCGATACAGTGGTCTCAGTTATCACCACAATGAATTATATATATTAAAACCGACGTAAAATAGCATTTGACTTTCATATATAGTTGTTTCCATAGAAACAACAATAACACTCTTAAAATGTATATATACATTTATTGATGTTTCCATGTTTTGTTCAGGGGTGCATGGTGGCACAGTTTGTAGCACTGTTTGCTTGCACAAGGAAGGTTCTGGGTTGATTTCCTCTTCTCCATGGAGTTTGCATATTTTCCCTGAGCATGCGTGGGTTCTCTCTCCGGGTACTCCAGATAGGTGAGGGCAACCCTGATGTAATAAGCAGGATGATATGGAGGTTTTGTTCCCATTTACATCTGGAAATGTGTTCTTTATCAGAGGTAAAGCAACAAAGTAAATATAAAGAGTATATTCTGCTTCTTGATAAAATATATATCAGTATAAACCTCACTTCTTTGTTGTTTATTAATTAAAAACAAATAAAAGGTGTCTTTACTAAACTATTATTTTAGCTTTTCTAAGAAGCAAATATATTTTAAAACTTACTGTTACTGTCGTTTTACTCAAGTAAGAATATAAGAGTATAAAGTTGCCATCCAAGAAAATACTTTAAAGTGAAATAGCATTCCCTAAAAAGGCTACTTAAGTACTGAGTAACTGAAATATGACATCTGACCTGTAACTCTATATAATAAAGACAGACAAATGTGTTAGGATATGTTCTAATTCTGTATTTTAATACTTTAATAAAATAAATAACACAAACTAATTTTATTGGAAAAATACAAACACCAGGCAGAAACAATTTACCAAGACAATTTTATTTTTAACAGTAAAACTTACAAAACCATTACCTGCGATAACTATATTCATTCCTTTGTGTATATGAGCTTGACCTCATCTCATACATGACACCTTGTCATGGTGAGCAGGCAGGCAGGTGTTTACAAAATGTAATAATGTTACTCATTAAAAAAATAAAATATCTGTTAACTCCTTTTATCTTGTAATTCCTACAATACAAGTTGATTATAAAAGTCTTCATAACAGCATTCTATCTTTTTTCTGTGGGACAAAAGAAATATTATGTTTAGAGAGCAAATCAACATAAACAAGCATCAACCAAAGCAAAATATATGCAGTTAGGTCAAAACTGAACAGGGAATGTGGTTTACCTTTTTTTCCATATACAATAGCCTACAGCTGCAAGGAGTCCTATAACAATCAAACCAACAACCACTTTCCAGTGTATAGTATTTTTAACACGCGGTGAAGTTCCTGCAAATGAAGAAAAACAAAGTTTAGCATCTCTGTGGGATTTTGAACTCTGTTTAACAAATAGACATAAAGAGCTTCCACTACTTAATTTGGCAGACGGCCTGCAGCAACAAAGTAAACCCTGTTTCACACAAACAACCTCATCTGATTGTTTTCCCCTACAGACTGAAGCCACTCTACTCAATTAGTTAATTCACACAGGGTCTGTGCCTCTGCTGCATGACGACAGCTTCCCTCTGTCATTCATTAGAAATATGCATCGACACAGATGATGGAGCAATTTCTAAAATCCAAAATAGCAAAATAGGAAGTCAGATTTGGAAAGAGTAAAGCAGATCTAGGAAATTTCAAAATAAGGAGAGGTGGTCAAGGTGTGTGAACGGATTCTGAATAGATTGGGTATTGAATGCTGCGCAGCGCATTTTGGTCAAGGCAAGTGTGGAGCCAGCCTTAGGAACACTGGACTCTTGTTTAAGTTTTCTGCTTTTGGATCTGCAGTGCTCTCCCTCTTTCACCTAATTTTCCACAGCTGAAACTAGGCTGCTTTTAATTATCAGAGAAAGTAGATCTGGATTTTAAAACCTACCCTCAATGCAAATGCTGCAAATGTAGCTCCTGTTCCTGCCTTCTATTGCTTCATCTGTTCTGGGATCAACAGTAGGAACACTATCATAAGTATAAAAGGAACCCTGGACTGATGTGCTTAATCTGGACATCCTTAAGCCTAACGGAAGTTTTGACATGACGGAAAAAAAACTTGGATGACAGTTGTCAAATTGGGGCTACAGCCATCCAAAAAACTCCAAAGTCATATGTAGCCAATGGCTGAAGCTCTCCATCATCAGAGCCAAAACATATGTATTTTTGTTCATTTTTGTCACAAGGGCATGCCGTCATGCAAAGGATTGTGGGCAATGGTACTGCTATTAAAGGTATAATCAAGGATTTTCGCAAATGTTTTAAAAGACCCGCCCTTTCCACTTGTTGAATAAAAAATTTGAGGTATGTCTGATTTCATTCACAGGCTCCAAACGAAGGTCATGAGAGATTAGGATGTGTCACACAGCCTCCCTCATGGCATGAACAGGAGGACGGCTGTTTTGAGAAGTGGAAGATATATTAACCTAACGGGAAATGACCTTGGTGGGGTGGGGAGTCTGTATTGGGAATAATCAATGTTGATGTGCAAAAAAGTTCTTTATATGCAGGGGTGAAAAGCCACGCCAGTCAGAGCTTTTCTCTCCGTCTGCAGACGTAAGAATAAATATGTCCTTCCTTGCAGGAATTGCCTGAGTCGCAGTTTCTACAACTTCACACACTTAAGAAAAAATGCACATGCACACAACCCTGTACTCTTTCCCAAGAGGGAACACATATTAAATGTGTGAAAGCGTGCTCGGACCCATTTCTCCTAGTGCAAGCTCTGTTTAAAAGTTGCTCTTTGCATCGCTCATAAGCTTAGTTTCCAAAAGAAGGTTTGCAATTTTTCCACTATGTCAGACCCACCACTGGTAATTGAAAATTAGGATAAGCAGGTAGGACTACCTTATGTAAACATATCACCAGAATGATTGGCAATTAGGAGGACCACTTATTTTGATGATCCACCCGGAAAAAGAACATCTTCCACTATACCTTTGAAGAACATGTTGCAGGTTAGAGCCAGGAAAGAATTAATGGCCAAAAGGGACGTCACAGCTATCAGTGGAAAGCAGGTCAAGAGTCATAGAGAGTGACCAGTTTTAGCTTGTGAGCTAACATCATGATCTCATACTGTAAGTGTTTGGGTTGTTGGTCAAAAAATTAATTAGTAACTGCAGGAGATTGTAATTATTTTACTTAACTCATTCATGTGTTGGAAAAAGTACCATCATTGCTGACAGACATAGAGGTGTCACAATTTGTCCTTCACCTCAATAGTTTAGTCCAGCAGAATCCTGCTATTTTTCAGAACCCAAGATGTAATTCTGAGAGATTTTGCTGAACTAACACACAGATCTTAAGGTAAAAATATGAGGCGGTAAGCAGATTGAAACACCAGCTGCTGGTGGGGAGGTGTCTGCCGCCTTTCCTTTATTTCAAAGACTTCCAGCATT
The DNA here is from genome assembly GCA_018398635.1 of Cyprinodon brontotheroides. Taxonomy (NCBI): domain Eukaryota; kingdom Metazoa; phylum Chordata; class Actinopteri; order Cyprinodontiformes; family Cyprinodontidae; genus Cyprinodon; species Cyprinodon brontotheroides. Next base: position 7,005,598 of record JAGKQL010000054.1, read on the forward strand.
CCTTTTAAGCATATTTAACCATATATATGACCAGCAAAATGTTTATGATCTAAAACTTCTACCAAACTCAAACATGTCTGCTCTACCTGATAACTACCTACTCTTCAGACAGAGCTGAACCAGCTCCGACTATGTGAATCACCTATGTGACGTCAAATGAGGCAAGAGATATTTTTTTAAAAGCAGTTTCTGGAGACACTGCTTAGAAACGTTACTTTATTTAGTAAATTCACTTGATTATGGCTGCCAAAACACTTAAAAGCCTAAATAGACTCTTCAAATATAAGCCATTAGACAATACCTAGCTTGCATTTTATAAAAAAAAGACCTGTAATTTACTCTTTAAGTGAAAGATATGTGTGAAAATTGTAAAGCTAAACGAACTAAGATAGAAAGTTTACAGGTTTCTCTTTTTACCTCCTCCCTCACTGCCAGGACCACAGGATAACAACTAACATGAAGACTACTGACACTCTTCCTCTATAGATAAAGAGTCCTTTCCGGTCTAATGGATTCAGATGGACCTTTAGTTTTCAGTGGAAATTTTCAAGAAAATAATAAATTCAATCTATTTCCCTCCAAGGTGATAGAAGAAAGTAAAAACATCAGCTAATTTAACAAACATGTCAGTGTTCTTCACATGTAGGTCACCTGGTTTCCTATAAGTGGACGTCATGTTGTTCCTCTGAGTTCTGACGGTGCAGCTGTAGGTCACATCAGGATCATCCTCTAAAACCAGAGAGCTGCGGATGCTGTAAAGCTGATGCTCATTCTGCTGGACTGCTGTTGTAACATTTAGAGGTGTGTTGGACGGAGGGATGGTGGACCAGGAGAGTTTAGGTTGAGGGTAGATTCCCTCTGAGCTGCAGATGATCTGGTTTGCTTCCTCATAGATGATGACTTTAGCCACGGGAGCTGCAGACAAATAAAATGGACTTTTACTTTTTATTGTTGTTTTGTATACAAACCGAAATTTCTTTTTGTATAGCTTTCCTGACATTTCCATTTCTTAAAGTGCAGCAGTGATCAAATGTAAACAGTGTGGGAGACAAAAATATGGTACAAAAACTTGATTTGGAAGTTCAGTGCATTACTTATAGCGATTAACAATTAATTAATTGGGTTTTCCAAGATGGCAGCGTAGCGAGCGGTCGACTTTGTTGCTCTGCGCACCATATATTCTATATCTGAGCAGAATACCATCCTTCTACCAAGACCTTCAACTAAACGCAGAAATACGAACGCTGATGTACGCTCCTTTGACTCAATCCAGCACAATGCCTCCCAAAATCCTAAAGAAAACCAACAAGACCTGTGAAACAGAATCCAATTTGGCTAGCACAGGTAACATGGTTAACACTGAGCTAAGTGTTGAGCTACCAGAGGTTAGTAGGACCGCCACACTCGACCCTGCCCTACGCCAAATTATTGAAGAAATTACCGGGAACATTTCATCAGTTATCTCCCAGAAGGTGGACATTCTGGCTGAAATGCTTAAGAGCCAAGCCACGGAGATAAAGGAATTGGCCCGACACACTGCAGACGTGGAGGACAGGATTGCAGCTCAGGAGGAAAGCCTGGACCAAGCTACGGCACACATAAAAAGTTGGAAAAAGAAGTCCTAACGATGGCTCAACGAATTGACGATATTGAAAATAGAGGCAGGAGAAAAAACATCCGGGTGCTTGGTTTAAGGGAGGGCGTAGAGTCTGAACGATCCAGTACTCCCTCCTATACCCAGCCAGGCTGAGGATTATACGCGATGGGGAAGCAAAGATTTTTGCGATGGAGTTTGTGGACAACTTACGCTGAAGTAATGCCAGTGGAGGTGTGCAGAGGCAAGCGCTCCGGACCGGACGGCGCCGGGTTTTTTATCTCCAAATATCCTTTGATTCTTTTTGTTTTCCCTCAAAAGTATATAAGGTCAAGTGAAGGTGACTCTTTTCAAACTTATCTGCTCTGTTGTGCATTCCTGAGTTTCTTTTTTTTATTGTAATGGTGCGTGGCAATGATAGATGTTGGACTCTCTCTTTTGGGTTTGTTTACCTGTGTGTGTCTTCATCAGATAGGTGAGGCACACCTGCTTAGTTAAAGAAGGATGGCCCCCTGTGTGTTTAGGGGGGAAGAAGAATTTGCCATACTTAATGTTTATTTTCCACCAGGTCACCCTATTAATTTCCTAACGGAAATAATGGCAAAACTTGCCATTATTCTCTCTTGAAAATCTGATCGTGGGAGGCGATTTTAACTGTCTTAAGAATCCACTGATTGATAGGTTCCCCATGAGCCCCCTTCCAATTCCTGGTAAATCAAAACAGATTTTTGATATTTTTGAGGAGGCGGGATTTGTGGACACATGGAGAAAACTCCACCCTGCTGGAAAAGAATTCACTTTTTACTCTAACCCCCATAAATGCCATACCCATATTGACTATTTTTTTCTACCTAAAAGTATTTTAGGACAAGTTGCTTCATGTAAAATAGGACACATTGTAATATCTGACCATGCTGCAGTGTATTTAAATTTTACCCTTAAAAATGCTACGGTTCAATCAAATCACTGGAGAATAAATCCTTTAATTTTAAAAGATGAAAAATTTGCAGAGTATTTTAGAACAGAATTCAAACAATTTCTTGTTATCAACTCTCCTTCTGCTAGCAGCCCCTCCTTGCTTTAGGACACAGCTAAGGCATTTAGTGGAGGATTAATAATATCCTATACGAGCAGTAAAAAACAAAGAATTGCAGAACAACAAAACATATTAGAAAGAAAGCTCAAATTCACGGAAGAAGAATATGTTAAAAAACCCTCACAGTCTAATTTGGGGGAGCTCAATGCTATCCGGTGTTCGCTAAATACATTACTAACGCAGAACGCTACAGACAAAGTCAAATTTGACAAACAAAGACTGTTTGAATATGGGGACAAACCAGGCAGATATCTCTCCTACCTTACAAAAACACAGAAGACCTCCCAAACAATTGACTCAATTTCCGACCGGAGGGGTTCATGCTCTACAGACCCAGAGAAAATGAACAGCTTTCTTTGAATTATACAAAAAAATTATATCAATCTGAGCAATGTGAAAACTCCCAATCTTTAATGGAAGCATTTTTCTCAAAGATGAAATTGCCCATTCTACCAGAGGGCAAAAAGAAAGACCTAAATGCAGAAATATCCGAGGCTGAGGTTGAAAGAGCTATCGGATCCCTCCAGGGAGGGAAAGCACCGGCCCCGGATGGGCTTACTTCGGAATTCTATAAAAAATGTTAACATCTCCTGTTAAAGCCCTACTTATCTATGCTGAACGACTCATTTGATAAGGGTGTCCTTCCCCCATCCCTTCGGGAAGCAAATATATCCTTAATCTTAAGAAATCAAAACCTCCAGAAAACTGTGGTTCTTATAGACCTATTTCATTGCTTAATCTGGATTTGAAAATACTATCCAAAATCCTAGCAACACGCTTGGAAAACCTTCTACCCATTTTGATAGGCATAGACCAAACAGGTTTTATCAAGGGTCATAATTCCTCTAACAATCTCAGACGTCTTTTGAATGTGATTCAGTTATGTCAACGGCGGGCGATGGATGGCCTTGTAGTCTCCTTACAGTAGATGCAGAGAAAGCGTTCGACCATGTGGAGTGGCCTTACCTTTTCCATACCCTGCATCAATTTGGATTGGGCCCGAATTTTATTAGTTGGATTAAAGTTCTCTACAGTTGTCCCTTAGCAGCAGTTATTACAAATAGAGTTAGGTCTAGAAATTTCAAGGTGGAAAGGGGAAACAGGCAGGGCTGCCCCCTTTCGCTTCTTTTATTCACTCTCGCAATCGAACCACTGGCTGAAGCAATTCGTAGTGATCCCACTGTATACGGTGTCAACACTGATCGGAGAACCCATAAAATTTTCCTATATGCCGATGATGTTCTGTTGTTTCTCTCCAGACCTACCGCTTCAGTCGAAAGGGTCATCGAAATTATCAATCAGTTTGGTTCATTTTCGGGATACAAAATAAACCTGGGTAGACAACTCTATATCCCCAGCTCCCCTTTCAAATGGTCCCCTGCAGGATTTAAATATCTTGGCATATTTATCACACCTAACTTTGATCAGATGTTCAAAGCAAACTTTGTCCCAATTTTTTGAAAAAATTAAGCTAGACCTCGAACGCTGGAATTGTCTTCCCGTATCTTGGCTGGGCAGAATTTCGCTTCTTAAGATGAACATTCTCCCACGTTGTTATAGCCAATTAGGATGATTCCTATATTATTTACCCAGAGGTGGATCCAAAAATTGAAGAGTTGGTTTGGATCCTTTATTTGGTCCAAAAGGAGGCCATTCATTAAAATGTCAACACTGCAACTACCAAGGAACATGGGAGGTTTAGATCTTCCAGATCTCAAAAATATCAATTGAGTTCTCTTTATATTATATGCACGGAATGGATATCTGGAAATCAACCCACAGTGTGGTTGGACATAGAAGCTCGCTATGCTATCGTCCTTCTTTAAAAGCCTGCTTTTTGTTAAAAACATGAAAGCGATAAACAAATGTTGTAATAATCCAATTACCGTGAATACAGTCAAAGCTTGGAGGGCAGTTCGACATATCGAGGGAAGTATTGGGAAAACATCCCCATTTACACCTTTTATCCAGAACCCTGACTTTCTTCCGGGTATGACAGATGCAGGTTTTGGGGAATGGGTGGCTAAGGGTGTCTCTTCTCTGGGCTGTCTTTTTAAGGAGGGGATCCTTATGTCATTTAATCAAGCTGTGGAAGCCTTTGGAGTAGGGAAAAATAACCTTTTCCGTTTCTTCCAGATAAGAGACTTTGTTAAAAAAGAAACAACTCTACTCGGGGACACTGAGGTTTCAGGCATCGAAAAATTGTTTTTCGATACTCGTGAAATGTCACTCAGTATGTGCTATAAAATATTAAAATGTCATAAGCTCTCCTCCCCAGGCCTGGGGAGGAGAGCTGAATATCGAGGAAATGTGGAGCAGTATTTGGAACTCGGCCAGAAAAATTACTATCTGTAATCGTTCCTGGGCATAGCAACTTAAATTACTGCATAGAGCTCACTTGGCCCCAAACCAGGTGTCTAAGTTTAAACCTTCACTGTGCCCAAAGTGCAAAATACATGAGGGCGGCCTCACACACTGTCTTTGGTTATGCCCCAAGATTCAGTCTTACTGGAAGTCTATTCTGATTGAGATTAGTAAAATCATTAAAACCAACATCGATCCCGATCCAGTGTCTCTCCTCCTTGGTCTACCGAATGGACATATCCAAAATCAGCACAAGAGTAAGTTGTATAATGTCTTGACTTTCTGTGCAAGAAAGAATATCTTGTTACACTGGCTCTCTAATAAATCTCCTAGTATCTTTGGATTTAAGAAGCTTGTTTTAGAACATATCCCTCTTGACTTCCTAACGTGCCTCGTCCACTTTAAGACTGATATTTTTGGATGCATATGGAAGCCCTTTTTGGACTATGCTGAGGGACACGTGTACTATTCTGTCAAGGGCATTCATAAATGACGGAAGTATGCACGCCCCCTTTTTATTTTTTATCATTTTATTTTTTTTTGTCTCCTTTGGACTGCACTGCTGAGCTTTTGTTCTGTTCCTTGTTATTTTTTGTTGTTGTTATGAAACCAAAAATTAATAAAAATATCTATAAAAAAAATAAAATTAAATTAATTAATTGGATTGAAAAATGTGTAGCGCCACAGCACAGCAGCTGAGAATCTTTGTTTAAAGCTTCCAGTAAGGAAGTCCTACCTTCTGTTTTCAGGTTTACAAATGATTCTTCGTTTCCTCTGACGGTGCTGATGTAACACTTGTATCTTCCTTCATCTTCAATCGTCACTCCTGTCAGCAGCAGGGAAGCGTTTCCCTTGGAAAACTGATCTTTAAACAGTGATGTCCGATTCTTAAAGTTCTGCACCTGGTGTTTCAACTGATCTTTGTCCCTATAGTAGGTATGAACCACAGAGTTTCCAGTGGACATTTGCATCCAGTGGATAACTAGCTGAGCTCCAGCCTGGAACTGGCAGGGTAGCAAGCAGCTCTCTCTGAAAACACAGGTCACCTCAGTATCTGCAACAAGAAAATGGTGAATTTAATGTCAAATTAGGATAAAATTATTTTTAAATTTTATGCTGAGGTTATTCTCTAAGACAGGAACTGAATACAAAATCACTTTTCCAATCTCTAAATGACAATAATGATTAACAACACAATATGGCCCTTAAATCAGCCCAGATTTACAGACAGTGAATAAAGGGCGACTTAAGATGAACAACCACATTCATGCAGCTGGACGCAAATAGAACACTTCAATCTGGAGGTTTATAGGAAAATATGTTTACTTTATACATATACAATTAACATGGAATACTTTTAGTTTTACTAACTCTATTACTAACTCTAAAAAACAAAAAATGTCTCCCATCTTTAAAAGTGCAGAAAATTTCAGAGAACGGAGCCGTCTGTCCTAAAGAGGCTTTGAGGCTGCGTCTTCCGAAAAACAGATTTGTTGTCAGATTACATGGCCGTCGCCTGTTCAAATCTGAAGACTCCTTCCTATGTGGCTGAGAAATGCAGCCTTCTATTCCATTGCTTTGAAGGATGGGTCAGGTGTATCCTTCATGGACTACTGTATCCCATGATTCATTGGGGTTGGAAGCAAGTCAGCTGCTCTGTGGTCGAAGGACAAGGGAAATGGTTAGTGAGTCAGACATGCCTGACTCACTAACCATATCAAGTTTATATCAAAAGATTTTATTCATCTCTGCGCAAATGGGTTTGTCTGACATTGAAGCACTGATTCCAATATCTGTTGGAATGTCACACTTTCGCTGCTTCCCTTCAGGTTCCTGTAAGTTATATAATTTACAAGAACAGAAAATACTTTTGGAGTTGCTAAAAATAAATGGCTCCCAAAGGTCTTTCTCTCAGTCTCTCTCTCTAAGTTTAAGGTTTTTTTTTTGTAAATTCCTGGTGTCCCCAATTTGGAACCAACTTCAGATGTACAAAACTTCACGTCTGCCTTTCTAGTATCAATATTTATTAAACAAATAGGAAGCCAAAACAGAGAAGATTTATTTAAAAAAAGAAAAAAAAAACTTCAATATGAAAAAAAACAATTTTTTTCCTTTCTTTTTTCTGTCTTAATGCTGTATGTTTTTTTATCAGCTTAACAAGATGTGCAGTATACACTGCTGTTGCTGTATCACAGAATCTCACCCTAATCACTATATAGGGCACTATATAGTGGTTACAACGTTTTAGATGAGTGTCCGAGTGTCAAGTGGATGAAAAAGCAGTGGACTCAAAATTTCCCACAACCCACCTTGAAAAGTATTGATCAACCGTGGTCACTAGATGGGCAGATATACCAGATTGCTTGGCAAGTAAAAAGTCCCCACTCCATAGTGACGGAGGGATCCAGGCTTTAGGGCGGATGTTCAGACACAGCCTACATAATATCTAAGCATGTGTGTCATAGTTTCACTGAACGTTGTTAATCAGAAATAGCTGCTGTGGGGCAAAATATCTGTTTTATCCTAAATACCAGCAGCTGAATTAAAGGTCGCCTCTTGGATATCAATTATAGAATCGTTTAAAATTGTGTTGTTGTTTTTTTTAGTTATTCTATGTCTTTAAAAAAAGAATTTTTTTAATAAAAAAGCTTTTCCATGTGAATGTATAGAGTTTTGAAAACTGATTTTAAGCACTTAAACATAAATCCATCTTCTTTAATAATATTATTTTATAATGTATTGATTTCAGTTTAAATAAACCTTCTCCTTAGTTATTGTGTTTACTGGTCTTTGTTTAGTCCTCAGATTAAACAACAGAAGAAAACACAACAAATGTTCTTTAAAATCACCTTTGAGAAAGAAGGTTCAGATAATGTTAACATGTTTAACTCACCCCCAGAAACAGACAGAAGAAAAGTCAGAAAGAGCAAAGTTCCAAAGTAAATGATCTTGGCCATGTTGTTTTCCTGATCCGCTGTCTACTGGTCACAAGTTAGAGGTGAATAATGGGAGTGTGACAGTGACTAAACAAAATATGTGGTAAAGGCTGTAGATCTACATTCCATGAGGAACCAGTGAGCTAAAGGCTGACATGCAGTACCTTCGCTTACACTTGCATGCCGAAATGGTCAGATCAGGAAACAGATTATTAAAATAAGTTCCGTATCAACAAGGTGGCTTCTGGAAGTCTTAAACATTCACATTAATGCCCCCCTGTTATAACCAAAAAGTATATATATCTTAGGGGCACCAGCTGGTTAAATTGCTCCCTAGTGTCCTTAAACAAAGAAACAGCTTTATGAAGATTATATATATTAATTTGGCCATTTGAAACTCCAAAAGGCTTTGACAAAAAAAACAATCTAAATGCACAACCTAAACTCTGTTTGGAGCCGTCAAATGAAATTCTCTAATGCTATTATGATTATTGTTGCCATGATACAGTGTTGATCAATATCTTATTTACATTTTTTTAAAATAATTTATATTCGCAGACTACTTTATCTTAAAAAGGCTCAAAGTATGTTTTCTTCCAAAAGGAGTTTGCTTATAAAAAAAAATACCAGAAAGATTGGCTAAATAAGGCTGTTCAACTGCAGGAAAACATTTGAAATAACAGATCGAACCTGGAAACATGCAGAATGTTTAAAAGGACTGCTCTGCCTTTAACCCCCAGCTTATAGGGTTTACACTGAGCCTGGTTATGCTGTAGGTTAACTTCCACTGTCACTATATGCTTACTCAAAAAAGGGGTCTGGATTCGATGCAATCAGATGGGAAGGACAATAACAAGAATATTGTTCCACGCTAGAGAAATTTTGACGACAAAAATAAGAAAGAAATCAATGTCGATGAAACAAAAGGAGAACAAATTATCCTTAATTTTTGGTTATGATAATGCACAAACCTGCACTAATGAATGGAGCACCAACAATTCATTCTATTTGGTGATATTTTTCACATCATTGGGGTGTCAGCTTCACACCACCGAAGCCGCTTATTTGATGTATGCACAGGGTAGAAACACTGTGCATCTGAAATGCAGAGTGTTGAACTGCCCAGCCAGCTAGTAATTTATATTTCTGATACTTTGAAGATGTTTATTGCCCTCTCCTCAGTAGTGGGTGGTGGTAAATATTTTATTTTAATCAGATATTATTTCAGCTGTTATATATTATTTATGACACACAGTCCTACTAACTGTGTGTTAGAACAATAAATGAAAGAGTGATTCGGAGCTAATCACAATCAAATGGTCAAACAGTTCTACACATACATTGTATAAATTCAACACAACTTCTGTTCAAAATATAAGATTTTATTAACAAAAATCATTCGAAGCTCCAAGTCAAACAAATTTCAGTTTAAAACTCTTAACTAACTAAAACTAGTGAAACTAAACCTAAACTAAAACTACTCATGTACAAAGAGTGAAGGGGAAAAACGGTTGAAAACCATATTACAGTTTAAGATGGATTCTGTGTTGGGAAACCAAAAGTTTATTTGGAATAATTGGGATATGATCAAATGAACTTTTCACTAAATTTTAATAAAATTGGAATGTTTTCAGACCAATTCACAATGCAAATCCATGAGGTGAATAAAACATTTGGCCAAATAATGTTTTATTGAATGATTTGCTTAATCAAGAACCACAAACCTTTAGTTAAATGATTCTTTAACCCTCTTGAAATAGCTAGCAGCGAATAGATGGTGAAGATTCCACTAAATGACTCTTGGTCATACTTGGTAATGGATGGAAATGTAATGAGCATCTGAGGAACACATGAACACTAATGTTATATCAGTGTTGAAATTCTTAGTGACCAGGGGTTTCTTTGTCTCAGTGGCCACACAGCAGAGAGTCCTCTTTTCTTTCAGTCGTTCATCAAGACAGGGTAGACATTCTCTCCGGTTTGGCTCTATAAGGTTCTGAAACTCAAGAGAAATGTGTTGCAAAAAGGTCTGTTCTGCAGCAGTAATTTGGTTCTGAAAGGTTACCCCAATGACCCATCCTTGATGGTTCTGGAGATCTGGTTCCCCTGAACCTTTATTCTCCACCACAGTGAAGGTCCGGGGCCGAAGCTTCATGGGCAAGGGAGAGGAGCACAGCAACAGGCAAAGAGAGAGAATCTTGAGAATTCTGTGGGAGGTCCTGTGTACTGTAGGCCTTGGCTGAAAAAGGGAGGGCTGCAGAGATTCCACAGCTCATTCCACATCATCATGTCAAGATGAAATATGGACACTGGTTCCCAATGACCAAAAAGTATGATCATGGTATATGGCACAACAAGAGCAATGAACTACCCGCATTGCTCATGGAAATCCCTGCGGACACCATGTTCAGTGTAAATGCACCTTTAGAGCAGTTTTTCAATATAGAGAGACTCATGCAGAGAAATGCTGCAAAAAATATTGAACATAATATAAAATAAAATAAATTTTATTCAGAACACTTTTCAAAATTCCCCAGAAAACTATACAAAAAATATAATCAAGAAATACACAATATTAAATACAATGGAGGTATGCCGTCTTGAACAGATGAGTTTTAAGTCTTGATTTAAACAGGTAAAGTGTCAGTATTAAGAAAATGAGGAGGGACTGAATTCAAGATCAACATGAAAACATGGTGTTTGCAGCTCTGAACCCAGGGGAACATGTTAGCGGGTAGATCTTTCTCAATGAAGAGTAAAACACTGGTGTAGGAATATAGGCTGCAGGTCAGGGGAACCATGAACAGTCCAGTGAGATGAAGGTGGAGAAGCAACAGAGAAGACGGGTCCGTCAATCTGAACCTAAATGCAGAGTCCTGAATGATGACAGCCAAGAGGACATGATGAGGCAGTCTTCAGGCAGGTAGTTTTCCAGGTGGATTTATGCCGAGGCTTCAGACTGAACAAATCTAATTTACCGTGTTAAATTATCATTTATCCTTATAATCATAAGACCAAACAGTGATAACATTTGAAACTCTTAATCCTATTTCAGATGTAAACATAGTCATAGAAGATCCTACAAACCAACAAGATTATTTTAAGGTTATTAAATAGACATTTAAAAATGAAAATAATGATAATCTGTGTTTTTAATCTAAAAGAAATTCTAAGACAGTGCGATAAAGAGAGTTCTGTTCAGAGGTGGATAGTAACTAGCTATATTTAATCAGTTACATTTACTTAAGTAACTTTAATAAAATGTATTACAGTAGCAGCCATTCAAAATGGTCCTTCCCAGTCAGACGCCGACTGGCAGCCAAACCCCAGCCACTGTAGTGAAGCCCTCTTTCTCCTGGGCATGCATATTTTTTACCTCTGACTCCACCCTTTCACTGAATTACAGGGTCTGATCAGGACATGATGCTTATTTTTAGATCTTAATGCCCACAAATCATGACAGAAAGAATATTTTAGTACAAATGATTGATGTTTAAAAAAGGAATCTTAGGGGACCAACCAAGGACCAGCCAAGGGCCCATCAAGGAAAGTGGGGAAAGTTTTGATTGGCTACTCCTCTGTTTTTAGGAGTAGTTTTACTTTTCTGTACTAATTACTTTTAGAGTAATATTCCTGTTAAGTACTTGAGTAAACTCTCTGACCCCTCTGTCCTCTGTGAGTAATTTGAATTATTTCAAGATCAGGTAAACATACAGTAAACAATAAATATAATCACACAGCAATATGATCTATAAATAAGTAAACATTTCTTAAAACAAGTGTATATACATTTAGTAAGTAAATGGGATGATTTGCCAATGGAATGATTTTTTATACTCTTAAAAATAAAATGATTATATAACATGCGCTTTAATGCAGTTGCTTTTTCTTATTTTAAATGTAAATTGTCTTGTTCCATTGGCAAAGTGTCTCACTTCCCGCTTCAATTCTTGGCAAATTGCACTTATTTTTTTTGCAGTGCAGTGGAAGTTCTTTACCCTGTCCTGTAATTTCTTCCATATTCTTTATGCATTTGATTCCTTAAAGTACCAGAACTTGAACAGACAGTCTGTCTGTTTACATCAGTTCTAAATATTTAATCAGATTTTGGTGTACTACAGTTACTCGGTACTCAAGTAGTACTTTTTACCAAGTACAGTTTTAATTTTACCTCAGTAATTTCTTGGATGATTACTTTTTACTTAAGTAAAAAATGTTGAAGTAGTGCTACTCTTACTTGAGTACAATTTTTGGGTACTCTACCCTCCTCTGGTTATGTTAATAACTATTTCACACAACCCCATCGGGGAAAATTTAACTGAGCCCTTTAAGTTGAGCTTCAGAACAATACTGAATGATACCAAAAGTTGTTTTTTTTGTCCCTTACATTTGAAACTGACTTTCTTTTTAAAATACAATTTTTTTTACTGATAGTGGGGTCTTTTTTCACCTGGCTACAAATTTTTCGTTCGAGGAAAACTGTAAAATGACATTAATGCTTCATAAACCGGAGACTGCAAATAAAGTGCATAGAGAGTCGTTACTTAGAGCTAGTTATTTAGCTTCTATATCAATTTTCATAACAGATTTGCTTCTTTAAAGCTTAATAATTCATAGAAAATACAGTATAACACATTTCATAAAGGGAAAACCATGTTTCTTTGTTGAAGCTTGTAGGTTCATCAGCAGAGAATTGTTATGAAGCTCTCTGTGACTTTCAGCTGCCAGCGTTCTTCAGCAGTTTTTTTTTTCAGTGTGTTAGGATTCTTACATCCATCTGGATGGACTCCAATCCTAACAACCATGATAGTCTATAGGCTTTTGGCTTTTTTTTTGGTATCTGGTTCATTACACACAAGCACTCATCTTACTGGAACATTTTTCTGAAAAAGAAGAAGAAGAAAATTGTTAGGAAAAAAAAGAACAAGCCTGGCTGAGTTTATCCATCACTGTTTTGTGAACTATGGCTAAATGTTTACCCCTCTCCAACCAAACCTTGACACTACGTATCCTAAAGTAGCTCCAAACCTTAACTCAGACGACTCAGTCCAAGAAACTGATTTTTGTGTTTTCATTTTCTGTAAGACATGATTATCAAAATAACAAGAAATAACGGCTTTAAGTGTCTTTCATGGTTTTGGTTTTGTTCAAGTTTTATCTCTGAGTTTTCATTGGTCTTATTTTTATTCCTGTGTTCGAGGTATTTTTGACTGTATTTGATTTCTTGGATATTTCTTGTTTGCCCTTTTGTGTCAGTCTCTTTTTCCCTAGCTCCCTTCTTACCTCCTCTGTTCACACCTGCTCCCAATCTGCTAATTAGCCTGGTCTTTGTTTCTCTCTCCCATATAATCTCCTCCTATTCAGTCATTCTTCACTGGTTTCTCGTCATGACTATGTCCCCTTTGTGTTGTGAGTATTTTTGGTTTTGAGCATTTTTGGATTTTTGCTTCTTTTAAATTTTTGTCATTAAAACATTCAAGTAACCACCTCAAGATTTTTAAACCTCCACTGCCACTGTGACAGCGTCACTTTCTGAAATGGGGGATGAAATGTAATTTTCTTTTGGACATAAATATGCACACGATTACACCATTTAGGAGAAGATCTAAATTAGGAAAGATAAAACACTTCTAGGCTGTGAAGGAACAGCTTTATAGATTTGCTTTACTGTTCCTCCCATTTTATTTTCTTTAGCCCCACAGAAACCCAAGTACAAGCTAAGAAGAAAAACCAAAACAAATAAAATATTGAATAACGAACTGGTTTGAACTTGGCTAGTCTTAGAATGTAGAAGACGTTAATGCAGTGGGCAGAAATCCTATATTCCATTTGATGAATTCTAGAAGTCTGAGCTCAGATCTCAGAAATGTTTAGAGTTTAGAAATAATGAGAAAATCACCTAAAACAGGAAACGTTCCAGAGAGTCAGAAACGAGAATGAGGGAGGATCGGAGAAAGGCTCTGGTAGCAACGAGGAAACTGTTGCTGTAAGCTGCACATCTGTAAGCAGGTGTGCTAAATGCTCACATTTCTCAAACATTTATTTGTAGGCTAATGACATACTAGATCTGGATTGTGTTCCTAAACTAGAAAATGTCTTGGCCAATGTCCAGTCCATTACCAAAGGGTCTCTGTGGGTGACCTGAAGAAGCTACAGGAGTGTCTGCTGTGAGTTTAGTGGGAACGTCGGACACAGCTGTAATGTGTCAATGATTGAGACTGCTGCCTGCTGAAAAGCTGGTTGCAGGAAGAAGGATCTCAAGGACCTATGTTTTTAAATCCCACAGAACCAGTTGGGGGTTTAGACAACATTTACCGCAGGGTTATCTAACAGACAAAAACTGTGATCATTTCTTAGGATGGCTGAAGCTGCTTGTTATTTCAAAATAATTCTTAAAGTAAATTATTCTGGAAAAATGTGGAATTGGTCCAAAAGTCTCTTCTCTTGTTGCCTATCATCATAAGGAATTGATTTAGTGTTACACTGCGAAAACCAATTGAAAAATAAAGTTTTTTTGTTTTTTTTATAATTGCATTTTCTCTTAATTTGACCAGGTACATAAGCTGATCTGCAAAAGGAAAGAGTATTTCTGCTTTTAGAATAAAATAAAATGCATTTAAAATAGTATAATACAGATTTTTTTATTTCTTAGTTTGAACAAAACTCACAATCTGCAAATTGGCTTGCCTCCTTAAATCCCAGAAAGATACTTACTTCAATTTTGTTTTCCGTACAGGGGCTATTAACAGGATCCAGGCTCAGTTCTGCAGGGTCTGCTTCCTGTTGGCCCCTGTGTAGAACAGCACATGTGCCACACTGATTTGAAACCAGCACTGATGTTTTTTTGTTGTTGTTTTTTTTCCAATGTCGAACATTGATTTTCACAATCAAACATGTTATTTTCTTTCATATTTGCTCTGTGTCTCTGTTGCCAAGGTGCCAAACATTAGAAATGTCCTCAGCTAAACTATGTTATTGGGTGGTTATTTAAAATCAAACGGGGTGAATCTTTTAATAATCCAGTTATGTATGTCAAACTTTAACATTCTTTAAAGTTAGTATGCCAACCAAAAAGTGTCAAAAATAAAGCCATTTAAATTAAAGGTGACTAATACAAAATTCATGCTTGTTTTATGGGGTAGAGTTTTTCTCCGAATTCATTTTATGTTATTAAAATAAAACTTTTATTGTATACAGTATATTATTTAGAACTAGGGATACAACGATATTGGGATTTTGGCCGATATCCATGATATGCCCATATTTTAAAACTCATGTAGCCATAACCGAATCTATATCGATACTGATGTTAAAGCTGGACAAAAATAAGTAGACATTGAAAAATAGCTGTTTTGTTATCCATTTCTGACACTTTTGAAAAATAATATACTCAAATATATTTTCATATGCTGATACCAAATTGATTTTTAAAAAAACGCCGGTATCTATCTATTTTACTTTCAAAATCTCGTGAAATTTCATCGCTCTGTTACAAACTCGTGATATTTTGCAAATTTTGTGAGATTTTGTTAGTAAAATAGATCGATACCGCGGCCAATATATCAACATATAAAAATATGGCAAAATTTTGTGAATTTTCGGGGATTTCGTAGCATAACGATGACATATAGCAATATTTCATTAGTAAAAGAGATTGATATGGTGTTTTTAAATGGCAATATATCAGCATATGAAGATATTGGGATATTTTTAATGTATCAATATTTTTCCTCGTCTTTAGAAGTTTTTAAGTCTGTAAAAAAGAAGTTTTTGATGGAAGAAGAAGAAGTTGTATTTTTTTTTAGACTTTTAGGAAAAAAACTCAGAAGCTGATCAAAAATCGGGTTAAAAATATCGGTGGGTGGCCGATGTCCGATATTCAGTTTTAAGGCCGATATAGGTCGATACCAATAGGGGGCCGATTTTTATTATCGTGCATCCCTATTTAGAACCATACATTAATTTAAAGACCACCAATGTATAAATATGTTGTAGCTTTATTAGCAGGGCCACATGAAAATCTACTCCCTTCAGTGTTTTATTTGGAAAATATAGATGTAAGTTCATTGTGATCAATATAGTTTGACCCTGAACTGGTTTCAGAGCCTAAATAGTTTTGGGCCCCAGTGCACATTAGTCCCTGCGTGCCACTCCTGTGAACATTTTCCAGGAACCACTACTGTTGTCAAATTGTGGTTCATTTCTAAGTTCTGGTTAATCAAGGCTGGCATCAAGAGGCCACATTGCAGTTAGACCAGCTGCTATGGGGGGAATGACTTTGGTGTTATACTTCGGTATAAATCAACGTTAAAAAAGTCACATTTTTCAGACCGAACTATCCTGGCACTAAAGTCTCTCTCTTTTCATTTTCTGAAACTTGACAGCTGAAGCTTGAATGTGAATGAGTCTTTGGATTAATTTCATAACAGAAAATTTACATAAGAAATTTAAAAATGATAAAGTTATGGTTGGTTTACCTTGTTTTTTTTTTTTTTTTTTCTTTGTTGTGATGACAAGAACTGCTATTGCCAGAACCGGCAAAACACAAACAACCAATGCCAATCTACTCCTGGGTGAATCTTCTGTGAATCTTGCAGATGGTGTACTTTTCCCTGTAAGCAAAGTAACACAGAGACATTTAAATATTTTTTACAAAAAGAAGATTATTTTCAAAAAGTTATTATCAATCTCTTAGAGAAACTCAATCTTCAATGAAAATACTCAAACATAAAGTGAAATATTTCAAACTTTTATTTCTTGTGTTTTGTATGACTAAAGCTTATAAATAATGAAAACCACAATATGTACAGTATGCCTCATTAAATAATATTATCACATAAGATCTTTTTTCTATTGTATCAATTTTATGTGATGGCTGTATTATTTTCCGCACAACCATGGGGGAAACTTCTGATAGGACTGATGTCCAAACAACAGTGATTAACGTCCTCCAAAAGGAGGGGAAGCCACCAAGGTTCTTTGCTAAAGAAGCTGGTTGTTCACAGAGTGGTGTATCAAAGCATATTCATAGAAAGTTGAGTGGAGGAAAAAGGTGTCCTAGGAAAAGTGCAGTGGAAACAGGGATAGCTGCAGTTTTGAGAGGACTGTCAAGCATAAATCACTATTTGCAGACATGAACAATGCCCAAAACTCCATATACACTGTTGCAGTCCTTATTATTGTTGTAAAAATCAAAATAGATAATTCTGTTAACATTTTTGAAAGATGAAATAAAACATTAAAAATACCTTTAGTTTACCATATTCAATTCAGTTTATTTATATAGTGCCAATTCCCTACACGTCATCTCAAGGCACTTTACAAAGCCAGTTCAATGAAAACATGCAGTCAGACTGGTTAAAAAGAAACCCAGCTGATTGCATTAAGTTATTGCCTTTGTAGGAATCACTCCTCCTGGGTGAACATGTGGGGGCAGTAGATATTTGCATGCATTGTGTGCATGCAGAACAGTGGAGAGAAAAAACTTCCTTCACAATTTATGTAATATAAATAACTTTTTTCCTCCTCCAAACAGCTATTCCTGGCCATGTGCATTAAGAGCTTAATAGAGAGCCTTTCAATTTTGCAAAATCCTATTATGAACACCCCCAAAAAAAAAAAAAAAAAAGCAAAAAAACAAGAAAACAAAAAAACAAACAAACAAACAAATGAACATATCAAACTAGATTATTTTAATATCATCTTTAACCTCCATGCAGGCTGATTGTTTATTCCAACTGTCTAATAATCAGTCCATCCATATGATCTGATGCTAATCGGCCTGCTGTCATAAAAGGTGTTGCTCACCATCACTGGGAGGAACAGTTATCCTGGTATGGGGGGGTTGAGTTGCTGCAGACTCTGAATTATCTGTTAAAAGTTAAAAGAGATTAAACAGTAGAAAGTTAGTATATGAATGGTTTGCAAAATATTTTCCTTTACTAGTCAAATTTTGATATGTGGGATAATGCTAGTCACTACTGTAGCTATGTTAGCTAACTTATTTCAATGGTCTGAGATAACAGATCAGAAATCTGTGAACCCACCTCTTGAGAAAAACTGGATTAAAACATTGATGTCCTATTTTGCGTTATATTGTGTTCTATTTCCTCTTTTATCTATTAAAACTTTTTTCTAAAATTTTATAAGAAGCAAGGTCATCACTGTGATTCTTAGATTTTGGAACATTTACTTAGTGTTACTAAACAGCAGCTAATTGTGAATTGGGCAGACTGTGGCTCCTAGCTTCTGTCCCTTTACCATCTGCAGGGTCCATTGGACAGTAAGGACAAAAATGTGGGTAGAAAAGGAACTCTGGTCTGCTGTGCTAAATCTGGTTAGCATTCGCCCTTTCTGACATCATTAAGGGATGGAAACACACATGGATCATGCTTGTCAAATTAGGACTATAGCCATCCAATACAACAAAACTCCCTTTTATAAAACTCAAACATATGAAAGTGTGTACATTACCATATGTTGCACAAAGTACTGTACATGTGAAAATATTATCCACTTTTTTAAAAATCCCTGATGTGGTCTATACCTACATATCGTGTTATGGAAAGGATTGTGGGATTTCTTTTGGATCTTAATCAGCGATAGCAATGCTAGGAGGTCCCTATGTTAATGAAATCATGGATAGGAAGCATCCTGCTTTCTTTCACTACTCCCTTCCTTCCTTCCTACCAGCACTAATGAAGACTGCTGGCATACTTATGCCTTTACCTAGATTGACCCGTCTTCTCCATTGGGTACGCTAGTATAGAAATATTTTCTGGAGTAGGTAAAGTAATGGAATTGTCCAATCCATCCCCTCTTTCCATTAATTTCTACAGCCTAACCGTGACCCTAAACCTAAACATTGCGGGTTCATTCCTAACCTTAACCACAGCCTGAACTCAATTCATAGCTTACAGTAGCAGCCATTCAAAATGGCCCTTCCCAGTCAAACGCCAGCTGAATGGCAGCCCACTTCCCTCCATCTCCCGGCGAAATCCCCTACAACTTCCAGCTATCCAAGTGACCCCCTCTTGCATATGTTTTACTCTGACTCCAACCTTTCACTGAATTACAGTGTCTGAGCTGGAGTTGATGCTTATCTTTAGATCTTAATGTCCACAGATCATGACAGAAAGAATATTTTAGTACAAAAAGTGATGTTTAAAAAGGAATTGTAAGGGACCAGCCAAGGGCCCATCAAGGAAAGTAGGGTAATTTTGAACAGCTACTACTGTAGTCCTAAACGTGAAGCCTGACCCAAAAACAGGAATTGCTCTTGTGGGGTCCAGGCATTGGGATGTACAATCATTCTAGACGATGAGTCCCACAATGTTTTTAAAACAAGACCACACATCCCACTGGATACTGGTCAGCACCTTCAAAAGTATACAAAAGCTGGATCTGATGGCATTTTCCATCCAGAATAGACGAAACTTGTCTGATTAGTAAGGAAAAAAACATCAATTACAAAGTATTTACTTTACAAAATGATTTTTGATAGCACATGTTTAAATCTATTGTTGAATTAAAACATCAAACCTTCAATTTTTAGGTTAACAAATGATTCCTGGTTTCCATCAATGGTGCTGGTGTAGCACTTGTATCTTCCCTTATCTTCTGCTCTCACTCCTGTCAGTTCTAGTGAGGCATTACCCCTGGACAGCTCTTTGGACAGTGAGGTCCTGCCTTTAAAGCGCTGGTCCAGATGTTCCAGCTGGTCTTTGTCGCGATAGTAGGAGTGAACATTGCGGTTTCCTGGTACATATATCCAGTGGAGCACCAGATCAGAAGTGTACTGGAATGTGCAGGGTAAAATGCATGTCTGGTCCAAAACACATGTCACCTCAGTGTCTGCAGAGTAAGCAAAGACATCAAATCATTAAATAATACTTCCTTTTTTATTTGTCTTTGTCATAGAGATCAAGTCACAAGTAACTTTTTTTAATAAAAAGAAAGTCAACATTATCTATATTATTTCATTTATAAACAGATAAAAATCTTTACAGGATAAACAGCAGGAATACCCTTCCTCTGATTAGCTTCTTGGATTTTTTTTCTGTTTTTTTTTTCTATGGGGATGAGATCTTACTTTTTGAAATTTGAAGGCCTGGCCAATTAACTATTACCCTAATCTTTAACTCCATCTAACAGGTTCTCCTTTAGTTTTGAACCAGGACTCTTTTTCTTTTGTCACAAATTGTTATCATAACATCCAGTGAGAAGAAACATTTTATTAAAATTAAAATTATGATAATTCTTTCAAACCTTTATCTGTCAGGGGACTAAAACATGTTCAGCTTATGCTCAGCTCAGCTCATACTGTACATGAATTTGACACATTGATGAAATGCTTCCATCACTGATCCATCTTTAAAACATGAAATGACCAAACAGCTGTTCAGGGTTAAAATATCTAGTTAAAAACCATTTAAAATTTTGTTTGACATTTTGATTTAATGTAAAGTGACAAAGAATGATTTTAAACACAAATAAGAAAAGAAAACAAGAGGAAGTTGTTGGGAGCTGGAGAAGTTCCATCTTTTCTCCAGCAGAGTCCGCCATGGATCCTCCTGAGCTGGGCCTTCGTCACACCTGGAGGCGCATCTCATCATCAGAGGATCCACAGTATATCAACCTGCCTTCAGACCTTGCCTCGACGCCGCAGTGTGTTAAATCCAGTTTGGTTAGCACCTGAGCCTAGCATCTTCTTGATAACATTTGTTGCCCTTGAATCCAGATAGGATTCTAATCCTTTTTGTCTCTGCTTTTCAGGAATCCTGTTTTTCTCCTGTGAGCTCTGGAAGAGCTTTAATCCTGCCGAGCCTGCCCTCTGAGCCAAACCAACCTGAAGACCTCTCTGGATTCCCATGCAGCTCTGGATCAAGAGCTGGAAACCCAAAGCCAAGGTCTGCCCTCACGCTTAGATGTAAGACGCTGAAGCGGTTATCGGACCTCTGCTGAACTAAACAATCTCTGGACCCAACAGTTCCTCTCTCAAAGCCTAAACCGGACTTCTCAAGGTGTAAAACCTGAAACTCTCAAACTCAACTGATTCCAAGCTAACTGAACTGTCTCCCCACACAGACTCCAGTGAACCAGCCCCCAGGCCTGAACCAGTACCTGTGTTATTTCCATGTGCTTGTGAACAATAAACTTGTTAAACTTTTCTTCAGTCTCCGTGGTGTTCTGCATCTTGGGCCTTTCAGTAACCCATCATGACAGAAGTGTTCGATGTTGAAACCACTGATAGTTCTGGAATCTACTCTAACAGGTTCTGTGAGCTGCTGTCACCCTTGGTTTCATTTATAAGTCAAGGTATTTTTCTTAGCAAAGGCTGATAAGATACTAGAGAAATGATTGAGAAAAGGTTATAAAACAAGTTAATGTAACATTAACATTTTGGCAAGCCGTGGCAAGTGTTTCACCAAACTCATAACACATCATATATGACAAACTGAAACCAATCAGGTCATGAAACCAATTGTCAGAAAGGCAGCAGAGATTAGAGATGTTTAAGGATGTAGAACCAACATGTTATTGAACCACAAATAGTCATGACATGACTTTGTGTTTAAACAGTGAAATAACTACTATCATCTTACCAGGCAGCAGGATAGCTGCTAAATATGTTCCCACACATTGATCCTTCCTCAGATGTCCAGTGGACAAGTTAAAGTCAACCCTATAAGTCCCGTCAACCTGACATAAGAATGAAAACCTGCTATAATTTTCACTCACCTGCTGTAGAAAGTCTAAATAGAAAAGTCAGGACCAGCAAAAACACAAACTGCCTCTCTTGAACCATTATGATCAAATAACTACCGTAAGAGGCGAGTTCCAAGGTGTGTTCAACTAAAAAATCTGATCCGACCTGTTTTACACATCATCAGACTTGTGACTTTTGTTTTGCTTTTTGTAGGTAAAATGATCAATGTGAGAAATACATCGCTAGATTTGCACCTCACCACTCCTTTACATTTTAAGGATAAAGAAAACATTTTAAGGACATTCAAAAGTAGTTTGTCTAATGCAAATCGTCACTGAGTAACAGGGTCAAAAAAAGAAAGTTTTTCAGTAGTAGTCTCCCCTGGAGATAAGTACTTATAATAGATAAGACAAGCACAAATGGAGGGACTTGTTTAGATGGTAAAATTTGTTATAATTATACGGTGAATCAAAAATGAAAAAGTGAGATTATTTAACCTGGGAGTAAGACGGGATTAACATGTCCTTACTCAGATAAACCACTACAGAGCGGCTGTAGAAAGCAGTGATCAGATGCAGTTCACTCACAAAACGATATCCAACAGGAATAACCTTTGAAATAAAATGTAGGATCTGTGTTTTTACTTTGACTGCTGTATTTTCAAACAACTCTTTACACAAAATACGTGTGACTCAGTATTGAGGATGGGGAGAAAGAGAAGAGAATAAAGTATCATGGCAGACAGAGGAAGGCTACTGATTGGTCTAATATTACGAGCAAATAATATTTTAAAATATTATTTGTAAAAAAAAATACAAAATTTTTTGATAATAAAGAATACTAGTATTAAATATTGCCTGCTTGAATATGTGTTCTAATAAAGAAGACTACAAGCATTGGGTGAATGAGACTGGCAGGAAGTCATTGATGGCCACTGCAATAGACGGGACCAGTGATGTTATCAGGTAGGAATAAACAAACTAAATAGGTCACAAAAACCTAGATAACCAGAATAGTTATTTTTATGGCTACTTTTTACTTTCTACTCCTTACATTTTTTACACAAATATCTGTACTTTCTACTCCTTACATTTTTAAAAATTGGCTTCGTTACTTTAGTTTTGAATCATTTCAATGGAGTTACCAAATTCAAAATTCAATCTAATTGGATGGGAATCTACGCTGCATTTGACGCACCACTACAAGATGAATCGACAGATTCGGCGGTATTCATTCGCTGCAAATCATTGCAGCTTGGTGGCGGTGGCGTTAGCATAGTAGCATGGACGACGCTAGATGATTGAAAATGAACACAACGGAGATCTAGTCCTATTGGCAGACATCCATTTAAAATGTAGGCAACGGCATGAAAAAAGTGGTTTCTACTTTTACTTTTTATACTTTGAGTAAATTTACAAGCCTGTAATTTTGTTACTTTTTACTTGAGTAAAGAAGTTTAATCAGTACTTCCACTTTTACCAGAGTATTTTAACACAAGTATCTGTACTTTTACTCAAGTACAGAAAGTGAGTACTTTGCCATCTCTGCTTACATGATAAAAAGGACAACTTGATAACAAATGTTACACAAGTATCAATTCAATGAAAAACAAACCTTTATTAACAAGTAAAAAAAAAATTCAGAATTAAAATCTAATGGATGGAGTAAAAATAGATCTGCTTCTGCAGAATGTTCTAATAATTTGACCAACACATGCACTTATCGGTAATAATTATAATGATAGATTTAAAAAATGCTGTACCGGGCAAAACTATCGGATGATTCATCTCTAATCACCTAAGTATTCATGGAATCTCTTTGGTAAAATTATTGCAGGCAAGTAAGTGACCAAAAAGAAGAATGTGGAACAGAGAGGTGCAGAGTAGAGAGAGGAATGATTTTATAGAAACCCTGTAATACAAATATTGTTTGCTGTAAGTACATGACTAAGATTTAAAGACGTACTGTAAACATGAATAAAAAGTCATTTTAAGGGTCACCAGCCTGTTACATTGATATTTTGGGTGTCAAGCTGTTAAAAAAATGAGATTATTTGATTAAAATTTGTATCAAATTCATTTATTTTCCTTTTATTTTGGAACAAATAAAAGCTTTTCATTACAATTGGCTTAAAAGGTTTATCAAAAAAAAAAATATTAAAATAGAATACATATTAAGTGCAATAATAAAACAGACCTAATATTAACACCAGTATGATGTAGAAAACTTTGCTGGTTCTGATAGTGTTTGTCAGAAGACAGCACGTCAAAATGTTTTAGAGGGTTCGAGAAGTTTATTCTCAATGTTCACCACCGTTCTCCTGCAGTATCTCTCTCCTGGACAGAAGTCAGGAATCCTCAAAGCACCGTTTCAGATCCCCTCACCGTCCACTGCAGGGCTTTTATATTACAGCAGGTGGATCACACTTAGAAGGAGGATTCTTCTCCTTGAATGTTAATGCTGACTCACTAGAATCAGGCGTGTTAGGGCAGAGAAATGAGGTGCTGTAACCTTGCAGGATCAGTGTCTGTTTGACTCATTGATTAAAGTTTTCTCTTTCCTCTGTCATGGCGAGGAGGTTTTTGTAGACATGGATCAATCAGACCTCATCCAGCTGCTGCATCCATGCTGAGCTCTGAACCAAATCAACCAAAGCTCTTGACGTTTCCCTAAAGCTGCTATCAAAAGCCTAAAATCTCCTTCAACCCTAAGTCCCCAGGGAGGAGGCCAGCTCGTTTTCATCTCTACTTATGTAAAATTCACACTTATTTGGTTTCTCTGTGCCGGGAGACGAGGAGCCTTTTTCCATACTGGTTACTGCATCCAGTTCAGTCCTGCAAAATGATAAAGAGTGAACAGCATGTTTAAGAAATAAAGCTTAAAAAGCTATTTGTGCTGTGAAAATACACTGATACACTGTTTGTATATTTACGCCTGAATGATGCTTGTTTCACACTCTAGTTCTTCTTCTGTTTTCAAGATCTTCTTTTTATTAGAGCCTTTGGATTCCCAGAGCTGATGGGAGAAGCAAAAACTTTGCTTAGTGGAGCTTCAGGAACTTAATCAATAGAAATACAGCTCTGCATCCCTTTACCATCCAATAATTAGCTGTTTTTAGACGCTAATAGGCTTTTAATGTTAACTTTTAAATTATAAGAGGAAAAAATGCAAAGCAACCTTACCTTTTTAAATTTTTCGGCAAAACATGGCACCAGGCTCATTGATACCGTCACCAAAATGACTACAGCAACTATTGCAATCCCTCTACCTGTATCTGAACGAACAAAAAAAGAAATTATTTTCTTTGTATCAGATAGAAAACAGAACAACTGAGGTTTGCTTCTAGAGCTTTGGATTTGATTTGTTTTTTTTGTTTACAAACAGCTTAATGACTGTTAAAGATTTACTTGTCTTCTCCTGTTTCTCCAGACTGGCCGTCTTATTGTTCCACCGAGTCCTGATGGTGCAGCTGTAGGTCAGATTTGTGTTGTCAGGAACTATCAGAAGGCTGCTGATGTTGTGAAGCTGCTGATCGGTCAGGCGGACCGTTGTCGAGCTCCTGAGCAGCATGTTGGTCGGAGGGATGGTGGACCAGGTCAGTTGGGGTTCAGGGTAGATCCCATCTGCGCTGCAGGTGATCCTGTTTTCTGTTTGCTGGAGGTGGACTGTTTTCACTGGAGCTGCAAAATCAAAGCTTTTTTGTTTAACCTGCTGTTTTCACAATATGATACAGATCTCACCTGGGGATTTATTTATTTTTGATAAAAGTATAAAAATATATAAAAGAAATATAACTTTTCTGATTTTTGAAAAGTTCTACTAACTTGTTTTATCTTCCTAATCACACAATGTTCATTTATTTCCAGTGTTCTCATAAATCTAATGACAATCTCCTTATTTATAATTAATGTATTTCTCTCTCTTTTTATAGCTCATTTCTTTATTAATACTAATCATTTATTTACATTATATATTGTGTATATATTATACATTAATTTTGCCTTTGGAATTAATAAAGTATTTTTAAATTGAAATAATATTTTGATAGTTTCATCAAGTGGTTCCAGTGTTTAAATGTTGAATTAAAAACAAAGTGCTATATAAATAAAGTTTATATGCTAATTTTATTTTAACAGTCATCAGATTAAACTTTTCCACATCTATATCAGGGAGGATTACAAAATGTATATTTATTTTCTTAAAAAATGTGGAGCAGAGCTGTGAGCAGGAGGTCCTACAAACCTGACCCAGTTCCACCAGTTCTCCCTGGAAGAATTGGCCAGAAATCAAACTACTGCAAGATGCTTGTAGAAAGATATCCAAAATGTTTGAATAATTCTGACGAACAGCAGCGGATTTAGAAAATTAGCAATTTGTGCAGCTTAGCCAATTGCAATTTTTTAAAATCGGCTAAGCTCACTTTGCCGATTGCAAAATAATTGCTGAAAGGAAGGAGCAAAAATTGCTCCTTCCTGTGTTTTCAAAAAGGCAACGGCAAAATTAAATAACTCAGTCCTTCTTTTCACTGTAGAAAAGCTATGATCTGCTTCTCTGTTCTCCATTTTTCATTTGGATGAAATAATAGCCGCATGAATCATGACAGCAGACAGGATAGAGGAGAGCATGATGAGGGGTTACAAATCTACTTGCTCTGGAGAGCAGAGTTCGTTGCTTTTATATGTTGTCGCCAAAGTCTCCACTAGCAGAAAAAAGTCGCTAGATTTGGCACTTGGTGCTTTTTTTAAATCAAAGTGCTAGAGGGGTCTGAAAAGTCGCTAAATATAGTGTCAAAAGCGCTGAGTTTGCAACACTGGTCTTTGTATCGTTTGTTTTCAAATGGTTGGCTGCTGTCTGGCTGGACCTTTCTGCACATGTACAGCAAATGGACTGATTCAGTGTGGTGGAAACTGAAGGGGGGGGCTGAGATACACTGAATATGTTCTAATGGTATTTTAGCGAATGGTTCTTTATGAAAAACCTAATAAATGTAAACAAATAAGGAATAATTTTAAATAACCATACATGTAAACAGAGTTTAATTGGGCCCCCAGGAACTCGGGGCCATTGGCAACTATTGCCTAATGTTAATCCCCCCTCCTGCCAAGTACTGAGGAAATGTTACTAAATTATCATATCATTTGGGATTTTACTGAATCTAAATTACTTATTTAACCCTGTCTGACCTGAAACAGGAAACAATTGGTCTGATTTAAATCAGGATGTGCTACTACAGATTGTGTTGTTTTGAAAAATAGATGTGAATATCAATATATTTATCTCTCATAACATCAGTAGCCTCACAGTCCACAGTAACAGCTGTAAGGACTGCATGACCGTTTAACTTAAATAAAAGACTAAAGAAAATGATTGACCTAAGACTTAATCACATAAGTTTTTTTCTCTCTTCTTTGGATTTAATAATTGAATTGAATTTATTGATCTTACATTGGAGAAATCTTCCTCTGCATTTAACCCATCTCCTTGGGGAGCAGAGGGCTGCCAGTGTTGGGCGCCCAGGGAGCAGTGTGGGGTTAAGGGTCTTGTTCAGGGACCCAGAGTGTCTGTGGCAGTGGGGCTCAAACTCAGAACCTCAGGATTCCAAGCTCTATGCCCTGATCACTAGGCCACCACTGCCCTAATATTTACGATATGAAAATGTGGGAAAGGTGAAATAACTCTGTGTCTCTCCTACCGTCCACCGTTACATTGATGAAAAACAGCTTGGTTCCTCCTGGGCTGCTGGTGTTGCACTTGTATCTGCCCTCATCCTGAATCTTCACGCCTGTCAGCAGCAGAGAGGCGTTTCCAGAGGAGACCTGGTTCCCAATCAGAAACGTTCTGCCTCTGAAGTTTTGGTTCTGATGTTCAACTTGGTCTTTATGGTCATAGTAAGAATGAACCGACGATTCCTCTGCTGTCAAATGAGTCCAGTGGATGATTGGGTTACTGGTGGACTGGAAGCTGCATGGTAAGACGCAGGTCTCATTGAAAACACAGGACACCTCAGTTTCTGTCAAAGTCAAAGAGAATGGGATTGAAAGCATATGTATAAAGTATCTGTGGGCAGAATAAGAAGAGAGAATAAGTAGTGATTCTTCATAACACTATAGTCTAAGTAGAGTTCAATGAAAATTCTGCTGAAAATACAGAACAGAAGAGTCAACAGTAGGTTTATATTTTTTATTTTTTTCAGGCAGAATAAAAAAAATGATGTAAACAAATGTGTGACCTCATAGCCTTTGCAGTTTTGGTTTGTATTAAAGTCATTTCCGTTGCGTTTGCTGTGTAAGGATGAAGGAATGTGTTCAAACTAGTTCTGTTTGCTGGGTAACTCATGCTCTGGTTCGCCGGGCTGTAGTTTCTGTTTTATCACTGTAAATGTGGTCGGTTTAAAATATAATATAATGTATTCTACTGTAACCTGTGACTTCTAAGCATAAAGATGTTAAAGTTTTATTTCTCTACAGCAAACCAGGCAATAAAACTATTCCTCAACTTCTATAAAAAATATATTCTATTTTAAACTAAATGTCGGAATTTACAAAAACAAATTCTCAAACTTTTGTAAAACGACTGCAATCATACAAACTTTTACTGTTTTACTTATGATGGATATTTATCAGTTATTTAAAAGAATTGACTTTATGCTCACCCAGTCATTCATTCAAATTATAACATAAAAAAATATCATTTTTAGAAGATTTTTGAAAAACTTCTTAATCCTCAAACATTTTAATCCAGTCACTTGTTTTGAATATAGCTAGAACCATTTGATCCCTCCAGAGATCAATGAGTTGATCTCTGGACTTCTGATCCATCTTTCTCTTTCCTACAGCTCTGTGTAAATTTTAATATCCCAGTAAAGGGTAATAAAGCTGAATTAAAATCAATCTTCCTCTAAATGTGTCACTTACCTCCTCTGCAGAGGGTCCAGAATAACGTTACAATTCCCCAAAACACGACACACTTTAGCTCTGCCATCGTCCTGATCGACATCATCAGCCGACTGCTGAGCCGATGTAAAAACAAAAAAGGTGTGACAGAAATTTGAAGCATCTCACTGAACTGGTATCATGAAAACACACCTGTTTAATTCTCCAGGAACAAACACAAACACTGACATACAAGGAAACAAAAACATAAAAGTTTCTTCTCTGCTTTCTGTGCTCGGATTTCTCAGAAGAGTGCCGAAGGCATATAAAATATATATATATAAATCTCTGGGAGCTTTCCCAACCGCTATAAATTTGTTATTTTATATGAAGTTATAAGGACTGTTTATTTACCATTTTCACATTAGAAGCCAGAGCGCTTTCTCTCCCACAAAATTTAAGACATAGAATGAATGAGCTATTGGATCACAGGAAGTTTTAAGAAAGACTTCGCCAGAATGTAATGCTAAACATGTTACTTCAGCATGAGCTCTATTTTGGACAGTTCTAATCCATTTGGTACATTTTATGATTTCTTGCTTGGTGTAATTTGGGGCTGAGAAGAACAGAATTGTACAATTGATGTTCTATATTTTCTATTTTCCACTTGACTGCAATATGTCTGCACATTATAAAACCAGGAAATAAATGCGAAATGTAGCGATCCTCTGCATGCTGGTAATTATCTTGCAAAAAAACTCTTAATTTCTCTCTATCCGTTTCATAAATGATAGGCATCCAAAAGTTCATCTTAAAAGGACTTGGATCCGCAACTCGTTTGCTGCCTGGTGGAGGCGGTGGTTGCGCTGTGTGACTTTATTCAGATGACCCCGTTTAACCCTCCTCCAGCCCCTTCTCCACCATCGTAGCTAAAGCTTAATCAGAGTAACTTTCCTCCCGGACTCTGCGTTCCCTGTCTCATCTTAACTGGTCCGGCAGAAGACCGCCATGTTGAGCCTTGTTCTGCCAGAGGTTTCTTCCCAATGGGGAGTTTTTCCTCTCTACTGTCGTTTCATGCTTGCTCATAATAGACAGGTTCTCTTAACCTGTGTTTTACAAGCTGGACTTCCACCTAATCAAATTACCAGTAGCTGGATTTCCTTACATAAAAAATGTTTAACTAATCTGACTAATGTCAAGAAAAACATTGTTTATTTAAAACTGATCCATTTGTCTTCATTTCTGGGTTTAATTTCATCCAAACATTTAATGGATGGCAGATTAAAAGTTTACATTGTTTTTATTTTATCATAATGGTTACATTCTTGGATTTAGTGCGAATTTGGTAAATTTACACTCATGATTTATATTGTGTAAATCACTTTAATTATGGTAAATTGCCTGAAAATAACTATTGTTCCAGTCAGGATTTGAAAGTGCCTTACTCTACATTCAGTCATTCACCCATTCAGGCATACACTCACACATTGATGTGTATGATTAGTTTGTAGAGGGAGGAAATAACTGTAACTTCATTTGTGGTGAATTAAATTAAACTTTATTAATGCATGGTAAAGAAGGCAAAGTGCTGTTGAAGATATACTGTAACCTGTTTAGCCCAGAGAAAGGTTGCAGGTCTGATTTTCACATTGACATAAACACCAAAAATAAATATAGATTAGGGTACACATCAAATATAAATACAATATTTACACATTAATAGGTCCCTGTATGGTTCTGAGAATCCATCTATGCAAGTTTCTGTCACAAGGTAACAGGTCTTTGAAAAAAAAATCCAGATCTTCTCTCCAGGTAGCTTCCTCTGGGGCATCTAAAATTATACCCAAATGGTATCTGCCTTTGAGTGCTCTATAATTAGAGACCTGTTACCATGGCTTCACATACTGATTGATGTCTGTCAGGAAGTCTGTGATCCATTTGCTGGTAGAGTCAGGCATAATCAGCTGGGAGATCTTGTCCTGCTGCAGAGCTGGGATGATGTTGGCAAGCAGAGCTGATGTTTAAAACCAGGGAGGTTCCTTAGAAGCTCAGCTGATGCAGGATGCAGTAAGGAGCCATGATTATTGCTTCCATAAAGCACTTGTTGGGTCTGTAGGTCATGGAGCAGAAGTTTCAGGAGGGACTCCCAGACATCCCTCTTCCCAGAAACCTCATCTACCTCTGCTAAAGGAAGTCTGAGGCACTTCCAGGCTAGCCAGGGGACATAGCACTCTTAGATCATCCCCTAGACCTCCTGCCGATGGGACGTGCCTGGAACACCTCCAAAACTAGGCATCCACAGGCTTCCGGGAAAGACATCCAGCTGAGTATACACACTGATGTGGAGTTGAAGCAGCTCTACTCCCAGCCTTACCTGATTGCCAAACCTCAACCTACACTGTAAAAGGAGTTGCCCAGCCACCCAGCAGCAACGTGAAGTTAGCTTATTTACATGTGGAGAGCCCTTGATGTAAAAGATTTGAATGAAAAAATTCCCCCTCCATTGCCAACCTCTACATCCTGTAAAGGAGATAAAAGATCATGTAGATCAATTTTATATCATTAAAAGAATAAAAATGTATGAACAATAATAATAGGTATTGAAAATATAAGAAATAATTCCTACCTTTTTTCGGCAAAAAATGACCCCAGCGAAAATTAATGAGCTTATTCCGAGTAATACAAAAATAACTCCTACAGCACTGCCTGCAGTGTTACTCCCACCATCTATAACTGAAAGAAATTTAAGAATATTTTAAAAAGAGAAAGATGTGCACTACAGGTTTTCTATAATTTGCATACACAGACACCACATACTAAAACATGTGTTTTATCTGTAGCATGAATGTCTACTACTTTATTTACTACTTTGTTTTGTTACAAACTTAGGCTATTTTCACAACTTGGGAAATTAGTACTTCTAATTATCACATTTTTTTTCCCCCACTTATGAGCTATTTATTTAGGTAGATGAGAAAACAACAATAACACTACTGTCAGAGAAACAATCATTTGGGTCCAGAACATTCTAGAGTCAAAGAACTAGATGATTTGTTTATAATGTGACTGTGATCTGACTTTGATCTAACACTGCGATCAAGTGTTTCTATCAAGCTTGATCCGTACTCCTTTTCTTAGCCAGTTTTCTGTTGCTGTATAAATTCACTCATAAACATTAGCCACGTTTCCTTCCCTTATAGCATAACACATGTCACAACAATAAAGAGATATTCTACAGGTTTTCTACCGGCATTAGCTTCTTCTGCTCATATCTGGTTCTCCTGGGCTAAACAATATAAAACAAGAAACTGACTAAACATTGTAATGTGGTTTATTTCAATGGGTTTTGTTTCATTTAGAGTTTGTAATCAAAACCTTTCTGGTTCTTACCATTTATGATGTGCAAAACCGTGCTTTTTTCATATTTTCCGTCATTGTTACCAGACTGACAGGTGTACATTCCCTCCTGGTTGGAAGTGAGATCTTTTAACCAGAGGCTTCCATTGTTTGAGACCTTGTTTACATGTGATTTCCATCCCTCTGTAGCCTGATTAGATGTTTCCTTCCATGTGAGGATGAGCTGATTGTGGTTGAATTTCCAGGTGAAATAGTTGAGGGGAGTATTGACAGGCTGGCAGTCAAGTCTTGCTTCATTGTGGGAAGAGTTTTTATGAGCTTAAAGTAAATGAGGAAACCAAACATGCATGAGAATCTCAACATTATTTTTCTATATAGAACTGCAATGAAAAGATCAAATATGAAGCGTTGTTACTTACTTTGGTTATAGAAAGTAAAGAGGCTCTTTGTTGTGCTGATGGTGCAGCTGTAACCATCAGTATAATCGGCTGGGAGAGTTATATAGCTACTGATTTTGTAAAGTTTTTGTTCATTCGTGTGAAGTGTTTCCTGAGGATCTACGGCAGAGTTGATGTTCCAGCTGAGAGTAGGTCTGGGATAGATCCAGTCTGAACTGCAGGTGATTGTATTCCCCAACTTGTCAATATTGACCTTTTCAACTGGAGCTGCAAAAAAGCACATTTTTACTGATATTTCTGAAAGAAAAAATTAAATAAAACAACCTTAACCTCTGTAAAGAATTGTCTCATCATTTTCTGATTGACACACCTCCAATATCTCACATGCATCCACTGCTCCCTCATTGTTTTAATATTTTTAATGTTTTTCACTGGATCCTCCTGTCATTCTTACCTCACAGTCATAATTCCTGTTACTCCTTTGATTTGATTTTAGTACGATATAGTCATTAAAATTACTGTATAACTCCTATATTGACTTACAAGGAGTTTATTATGAGAATAATCTTTCTTCTTCTCATTAGTTACTTCTTTCAGGGCTTTGGTTGCAACTCTTCCATTTTCATTAATGATAATCACTTTCTATTCTTGTTGTTTGGCTTTAAATTGTGAACTATGACAGAGCCATTATTTCTTGTGGGCCACAAAAATATCTCAATCACATGATATCTGTACGCAGTACTCAGGTATTCTTCATTTTCATATAATCTTTATAAGCTTTTGTTGCAATAAGTGGAAATCATCATTAATTACAGCTGTATTAATGTCTTAAAAACAGAATGAAATGTATTTAATTCTTTAATGCTTTTAGTAGCAATAAACACACGCATTTAGAGTTTTAACTAAATCAATTTAGTTTTTATATAAAATTATTACATTTTCATTTAAAAACAACATTTCCGCAGCCAGGTGTTTTTATTTTTAAGTAAAAAACAAGTCAGTTACCTCATTTGGGGCGCTTAAAGCACTAAAATGTATTTTTTCCAAAGATGTACTTTGTGCAGGCGTTGGCACAGAAAGCAAGATGACATCCTGGGTACTGTCATGTCTTAAAAAGTCTTACAGTTTAAAATAAACCATTATGTCACCCTGCTAGTAAACACACCTTTCAACACAGGCTTCTAACAGACAGTTGCGTTCAAGAAAAATCTGAGCTGAATCTGATACATCATGATACACAGCATAGGAGTTTATTATTCATTTTCGGGGGTGCTGAAGCACCTTTACAATCTGAGCCATATTTATACTGTATGTTTAAAAAAGAAAACTGTAAACATAGCTCTACAGATCTCGGTGTAAAATGTCATATCCTTTTGCTGCTGTCTTATGCATGCATTTATAAAACCAAGATTCGTTTATTTATTTAAGGTGTGAGGTCAATGGGGAGTTGGGGTTGTTTGGGTTTTTGTTTTTGATTTTTTTTAAAGGGAAGGGAAGGGGTGGTTAGGGGTGGAAAAAAACATATTGTCACTGAGCTGAAAATGTAAAACACTCACGTACAACCTAAGCATATTAATAAATAAAAAAATGTAATACAAAAAAACAAATATTTTTCTGATTATAAGGACTATGAATGATATACTCAGAGTACCTGTCCTAGCTGAGTACAACAACAACATAGATTGTTTGTACGATTGTTAGCTCAGCTTCAACCCAAAGTAATGTCATAACATTTGTGCAATACAAATCTTTGACCGGTCTGCTACGAGCAGCTTGATTAAGTCAGGACAACATGTATCTAGAAATTCAGAAAAGCAATATTACAGATACTTTGACTTAACAGCAATAATAACATGGACAAAAATTATTGGACTTAAGGTCGGATCTGATCAAAACATTTTCATGTAATTATGTCAGACTGAAGACCAAATGAAATTCAGTACGATCTGAAAAAAAAAATGCGGACGCACATTCACACATAACCCTCAAATCCAATAATCCCAGGACAAGGGACCCGGCGGTGCCCGTCGCTGGTCCTGGGATTACCAGATGACCCAATAGGTGAACCGGATGGGGGAGGAGGGGGGGGGGTGTCACCGGCACATTAAAGCATGTAAATCCTGCTTCGGACCCGGCCTCCCACACCGAACCCGGACCAGACAACCCCAAGCAAAAGCCCACCCCTCCCCCAGGACGGGGCCAACATGTCCCGCACAGGCCACCCAGCCAGACAACACCCGCCCCACACCCCATCAACAACCCAGAACCCTCAATGTCTAAATGCGAGAGGGGCAGGGGGGAGCCATCCAAGGCCCACAAAATCTGTGATTCAGTATTTATAGTAAAGCACTTTTGATATCAGAGGCTGCAAACAGTTTGTCCTGGAATATGAGGACACTCGACTCGACACTCGATTTTTCAATGTGCAACATTGAAACGTTTTTTGCAGTTTTTTGTTTTTTGCTTTAATAACTTTGAGGTGTTTTATAATCTTAAACATTTTTGATTCAATAACTTATTTTTGATAGCTACACATGCTTTTCTAAGATATGGGTTTCTCTGTTTTTAAAAGAAGAGGTAAACCTACTGAGACACATTAAGGAACATGGACGGTTACCAACCCTCTAGTGCAGCTAAATGTTTAGGAGAAAGGTTCTTAGTGTTTCCCATACCATAAACCTTTAGTTGAATGAAGGTCTCTTTGTTTCCATTGATGGTGCTGGTGTAACACTGATATCTCCCTTCGACCTGTACCATCACGTTACTCAGCTGCAGAGAAGCGTTTCCAGTAGAGATCAGTTTGTTGTACAGCGAGGTCCTGCCTTTAAACTCGTCACTCTGCTGTCCCAGTTGATCCTGGTTGTGGTAGTAGGAGTGTACTTGGGATTTTATAGGTAACTGTCTAATCCAGTGAATGACAACCTGATCACCTGGAGGAAAGCTGCATGGCAGGATGCAAGTCCTGCTGAACTGGCAGCTGACCTCTAAATCTGGGAAACAGATAACAGAGAACATACTAAGAGTTTGATCAGTGAAACACACCAAGCAGATCAAAAAGATCACATTTTAGACTTGCAGAAGATCAACCGTGTCTACTTTCAAAGGTATGTTAACTCTGTTGTTGTGAATGACCAACATTAAGCAGTGAGTCTCTTCAGCTGTTTAGTGGTATTTTTGAGAAGATTGCTGCCTGGAGATACATCCTAGAAAGGTTGACCATAATAGTCTCTAAATGTCTTTGTAATATTTTTGCTGTAGACTAAAAAGTAAAAAAAAAATATCTTAGAGCTTTTTGGTAGAGAAGAGATTACACAATGATTAAACTGAAACTAACAGTTTTTAGGAAGAACAGAGAAAAGAAAATGGGTCAATCTTGTCTCCTTAAAAAATAACTTCCAGTTCTCCTTCATTTTCAATATAATGAGATGATTCATGTTTATAGGAGTCATTAAAACCTCCTAGAACCTCTACCATTTACACATGGAGGTGCAAATGGTACAGTATCAACTTGAACCTCACCATTGGTAAAAAGTTGACCCAACTTAAAGGAGAATTCGGTTTTACCCAACACTTTAGCCCGTTTTCTGTGAGTGTCCAGGATGGAAATAAATCGAAATGATCGACGACAAAATTTTGATAATTACAGATTCATATACTCTACCATTTTGGCTCATGCGGGAATCCCCCTGGCTGCTTCAATGGCTTTCATAGATCGCATGATCGATAATGTCCTTAAAACAACCTTAAGCGTTCTTTTTTAAAAATATGCTACCACTCACGAGATTAGATCGGCGCTGTTCAATGACATTCCAAAAAGTTTAAGTAAAGAAAAAAGCGTTCCTGTGTAGTGTTTTATTTAGCATTTTGTAAATCCCCATTGAGTTCTGTTGGAATAGTCAATATTCATTTTTGCCACGGAAATGGAGCCTACAATTTACACAGATTTGTAGTCTTTTAAGCTTCACTCTTATTGTACTCCGGCGTCGAGGTGCTAGCGTCTCTGTTAAATACTTTAAAACTCACAAAATAGGAGATCTGAAAGATTCTTGGATTCTTGTTGATTCTCGGCCGTCCGGAGTACACAGAGTGAAGCGAAAACTACAACTGAGGCCCCAGCTTCATGATTTCAGGTGGCAGGAGAATATTGACTATTCCTACAGAACTCAATGGGATTTACAAAAGGTACAAATAAAGGCACTACACAGGAACGTTTCTTCTATTTCTGAAACTTTTTTGGAGCGTCATTGAACAGCGCTGGCGACCGGTGAGTAGCATATTTAAAAAACGTTTAAGGGTTGTTTTAAGGACATTATCCGGACATGCACTATGAAAGCCATTCTGAAGAAGCAGCCAGGGGGTGATTCTAAATCAGCCAAAAAGCAGAGACAGGAGCAATTGTCAAACTTTTGGTGGATTGTCGATCATTCGATTTCATCCTGGACACTACAGAAAATGGGCTAAAATGTTAAAAATGGAAATTCTCCTTTAAGGTTTGGAAGGTCCTAAGATCCCTGCTATGCAGTTGTCATCTCTACTGGACCAGCTGCAGTCCATCGTAATGCAGACCAAGCTCTGTCATTAAGCATACAGGCATCCAACAGCCTATATCAAAGGGCCTAGTACCACCAACAAGTTTCCCTCCACAAAGCATATTTATATATATTTATATATACATACATACATACCATAAATCCACTAATATTGGCCTGTATTCCAGGCCGGGGCTATAATTTGAACCAACGATGTTTCTGGGCAGTCTTCAACAACATGTGATATTAACATATTATATTAACAGAAGTCCCATGCTTACACAGAGATTGTGGTGGCCTTACACAATCGTTCCAATCTGAAAGACACATGTGATTACCGGCAGCTCTGGGGGTAACCAGGCAACTTAGCTACAGTAGCTAGTGTCTAGCTTGCTCAGTCTTGTGTCTAGGCCTGCTGTTAACATATCGAACATGACATGATAACATGGATGCACCTACAAAGCTGCACTGTTTGCTTAAGGGAACATTTTAATTTTAAGAATGTCTATCAGAGTGGTTAAAGTTGACGGGCTCAAGCTCGTTCTCCAGGCAGCCACAGGTGACCCATCTCATAAACTACCAGCGAGGCGAACTATCATGAGGAAAATACATGACCAGCACGCCGCGGAAAGATGCAGGCGTGAAAGATGATAAATTGGTCATGGCGACGTGTTTAGCACTGACGGTGGACCACTGGACATCTGTCAATAATAACTACCTTGGCATTACTATACACCTTGTTGATGCCAGCTGGGATCTTCACTCCTTCGCTATAGGTAGGCGATGTTATGTAGTTTTAAATTTAATTTTATCGGGACACCACAAATGATCACCACAACATTATGTTTGCTTATTGTTCATTGCTTTGGTGAATGTGGGTAAAATGGGACGCTTTTTGAAAATATCGCTTCTGTAGTATTATGTGATGTATTTCGGAAACTGGAGATGAGGCCCTCGTCTAATGCGACACCTGGCTTAAGAAACCTTTTCAAAGACATACTTTTGCTAATTATTTAGGTAGCACACACATATCTTTATCTTTTTTTTTATTCTTATATCTTATTTGCATCACACTGATAATACCAAACCAAAATACTTCATATTTGCAAAATATATATTTGTCTTGAAATGCTCTGAACTTCCATATCGTTTTTGAACCATGTTTCTTTCTTTTTTTTTCTCCACACTCTTTATATTTGATCAATGCTGCACTTTATAGAATGAAACAATGTTCATTTTACTGCTTAGCTGCTGCTCATTGACTGTCTGAAAGCTTTACAAAACGAAATTTCGTTTTTTATACACTCTGTTTATACAAAATGACAATAAAAGTTGATCAAAACTGTACTTCTGTACTTATATTACCCTCTTCTGTAAATGATTGCCCTGCAAGTAAAGAATTTACCACAACGGATTAATGACGTAATTCTGATTCTGATTCATGAATCTCTTTTGCAGAATTCAAATGAGCCATTTTAATCTAGATTACTCTAGATTAATTCCAAGATTACAGTTAGATTATTCTAGACGTTGCCCTAAAGAGGAGGTCAACTTCCTTGTTAAAACATGAAAGAACTCAAAATACATGGATTCCATCCTAACTCCAGTATCAACAGACTATAACAGCAAGAAGGAAGAAGGAAGCAGAGGTTTAGTAAGCATCAGAGCTCCAAGAATACATCAGAAAGATGGCCCCAAGAGATGAAGCAGTGAACTTCTTAGACAGTGGAAACTGAAAATGAAGGAAGCCCTGCATGGGGTGTACCACCAAAACATACCTGAAGTGGCTGATGTGACCACATCCTACCAATGGCTAGAGAGGGCCAGTGCATAACTATCTACCTCTGACTATATTATCAACCTTTTGGGTTTTTTCACATTTCCATTTAGTGTTTTTCGTTCATCATACCAGTGCACTTCAGTTACCATTTGGTTTGTAAAGATGCTTTAAGATAAACTTTTAGGATAAAAAAATGTTTTGTCAGTTAAAGGAAAATTCCGGTTTTTAACACTTTTAGCCCATTTTCTGTAGTGTCCAGGATGCATTCGAATGATCGACACCAACATTTTCACGATTGGTCCTGTCTCTGCTATTTGGCTCATGCAGAATCCCCCCTGGCTGATTCAGAATGGCTTCCATAGTGCATGTCCGATAATGTCCTGAAAACAACCTTAAACGTTCTTTTTTAAATATGCTACTCACCGGGTCGTCAGCGCTGTTCAATGGACGTTCCAAAAAAGTTTTGTGAAGAAAAACGTTCCTGTCTTGTTTTATTTAGCATTTTGTAAATCCCAGAACTATTTTTTCCGATACATCACAACAGCTTATAAACTTCCGCTTCCCGTTCGAATCTGAAGCGTTGCACACTCCAGACCACTAGTTGGCGGCGGTATCCTCTACCGTCAAACTCAAAGTCAATATGTCCTCCTCAAGAATCCACCTTTTCGTATTCCATTTTCAGAGTTTTTTAAAGTGTTTAACAGAGGCGTTAGCACCTCGACGTCGGAGTACACAGAGTGAAGCAGAAACACTTGGGCCTTTGCGAAAAAGACTACAACTAAGCGTAAACAGGCCCCATTTCCGTTTCGGTGGCAGGGGAATATTGACTATTCCAACAGAACTCAATGGGATTTACAAAATGCTAAATAAAACACTACAGGAGCGTTTTTTCTTTCTGAAACTTTTTTTGGAGCGTCATTGAACAGCGCTGGCGACCGGTGAGTAGCATATTTTAAAAAGAGCGTTTAAGGTTGTTTTAAGGACATTATCGGACATGCACTATGGAAGCCCTTCTGAAGAAGCAGCCAGGGGGGATTCTGCATGAGCCAAAATAGCAGAGACAGGAGCAATTGTCAAAATTTTTGGTGTCGATCATTCGATTTCATCCTGGACACTACAGAAAATGGGCTAAAAGTGTAAAAACCGGAATTTTCCTTAAACATTTGATTTGATGGCTGTAAACTCAGCATAAATCAAAAATATCTAGGACAAGCTCACTGTGACACACTGCTGCGGGAGGATAACCAGCCCTTAAGAGTGTATACAGGAAATGTTTTAAAGTGAGTTTAGTTCTTCCTGAATAAATGTAACCCATTTTGGTTGTATTGAGAAATATCTTGTGTAACAAATTTTAAAATATTTTTGCTGATGAAAAACCTTATACAATCTGTCTTAAACCTTTCATTTCTAAAATGTTTTCATTACTAGTCTTGTCTAAGTCTCATGTCTAAATATAAGTCTTATGATATTCATTTATAGGAAGAGATATAGTCAGATAAGAGGGTCGAATAAGAAGTTTTTTTAAAGATATATTATCAGTAGAAACTTAAATAATGCCTCTTTAACCTTAGGTTTGTAATAAAGGACTCTGATAGTTTTCTGTTGAATTTGCTGTACAGTGTAATGATGAAGGAATGTGTTTAGGCTGGTTCTGCTTGCTGAGTAGGTAATAGTCTGGTTTACCGTGTAGTTTCTTTTTTGGTTGGTTTTTAATACAGTTTAAGTGTTGTAATGTTGACTTATAAGCTTAGATGTTTCATTTCAGGGTTTTATTTCACCACAGCAA
The DNA here is from genome assembly GCA_018398635.1 of Cyprinodon brontotheroides. NCBI lineage: Eukaryota > Metazoa > Chordata > Actinopteri > Cyprinodontiformes > Cyprinodontidae > Cyprinodon > Cyprinodon brontotheroides. Next base: position 7,046,018 of record JAGKQL010000054.1, read on the forward strand.
ACCAAACAATGAAATTGTACCCTAACTTAAAAAATTGTGTCAAACTATATTTCGACACTCATTTACCATATCAAAATAATTGCCTTTATGTTCTCACAGTCACTCAGACTAACAATAACATATGAAAATAAGCTATTTCTAAAGATTTAAAACAATAAAACAACCTTAATACTTAAACGTTTTAATTCAGCTGCTTGTTTCTGAATGAAGCTACTGTAGAGTCATTTGATCAGATTGATCTCTGGAGAGATTTCTGGTCAGAGTTTAGATAAAGCTAAATTAATATAAATCCGTTTATGCTCTAAATGTGTCACTTACCTCCTCTGGAGAGGGCCCATAATAATGTAAAAACTCCCCAAAACACGACACACTTCAGCTCTGCCATTGTCCCGATCGACATCATCAGCCAACTGCTGAGCCCATGTTTGAAAAAAGGTGTGACAGTAATGTACTTTAAAGCATCTCACCAAACTGGTATTGCCAGGAAATGTAGAAGTTTTTTGAGGCAGAGGCAAAGAGAGAGGCAGTTCTTTCAGATTAAACATGATATTGCAGCCAAAGTATAACAGGTAATGAGCACGTAAACAGGGGCTGTCGTGATCTTGGCACTGATGATGGCCTACAGGTGCTGGTCATAAAATTAGAATATCATGAAAAAGTAGATTGATTTCAGTAATTCCATTTAAAAATTGAAACTTGTATATTATATTCATACATTACATACAAACTCATATATTTCAGATGTTTATTTTGTTTTAATTTTTGATGATTACAAATGACAACAAATGAAAATCTCAAATTCATCATATCAGAAAATTAGAATATTACTGAGAGATTAATAAAACTCAAAAAGGATTTATAGAAATGTTGGCCAACTGAAAAGTATGAGAACATGAAAAGTATGAGCATGTACAGCACTCAGTATTTAGTTGGGCCTCCTTTGGCTCTGTATTACTGCAGCAATGCGGCAGAGTGGCATGGAGTCGATCAAGTCTGTGGCACTGCTCAGGTGTTATGATAGCCCAGGTTGCTCTAATGAGTGGCTTTTAGCTCTTCTGAATTGTTGGGTCTGGTGTTGTTGCATCTTCTTCTTCACAATACCCCATAGATTTTCTATGGGGTTAAGGTCAGGAGAGTTTGCTGGCCAATTAAGAACAGGGATACCATGGTCCTTCAACCAGGTACTGGTAGCTTTGGCACTGTGTGCAGGTGCCAAGTCCTGTTGGAAAATGAAATCTGCATCTCCAAAAAGTTGGTCAGCTGCAGGAAGCATGAAGTGCTCTAAAACTTCCTGGTATGTGGCTGCGTTGACCCTGGACCTCAGAAAACACAATGGACCAACACCAGCAGATGACATGGCACCCCAAACCATCACTGACTGTGGAAACTTTACACTGGACTTCAAGCAGCGTGGATGAAGTGCCTCTCTTCTTTCCTCCAGACTCTGGGACCTTGATTTCAAAGGAAATGCAAAATTTACTTTCATGGGAGAACATGACTTTGGACCACTCACCAGCAGTCCAGTCCTGTTTCTCTTTAGCCCAAACAAGACGCTTCTGGCTGCTGTCTGTGGTTCAAGAGTGGCTTGACACAAGGAATGCGACAGCAGAAACCCATGTCTTTCATACGTCTGTGTGTGGTGGTTCTTGAAGCACTCACTCCAGCTGCAGTCCACTCTTTGTGAATCTCCCCACATTTTTTGAATGGGTTTTGTTTCACAATCCTCTCCAGGGGTGCGGTTATCTCTCTTGCTTGTACACTTTTTTCGACCACATCTTTTCCTTCCCTTCAGCCTCTCTCTATTAATATGCTTGGACACTGAGCTCTGTGAACAGCCAGCCTCTTTAGCGATGACCTTTTGTGTCTTGCCCTCCTTGTGCAAGGTGTCGATGGTAGATCTTTTGGACAACTGTCCAAGTCAGCAGTCTTCCCCATGATTGTGTAGCCTATAGAACTAGACTGAAAGACCATTTAAAGGCTTTTGCAGGTGGTTTGAGTTAATTAGCTGATTAGAGTGTGGCACCAGGGGCCATCAATTTTGAACCTTTTCACAATATTCTAATTTTCTGATATGATGAATTTGAGATTTTCATTTGTTGTCATTTGTAATCATCAAAAATTAAACAAAATAAACATCTGAAATATATGAGTTTGTATGTAATGTATGAATATAATATACAAGTTTCACTTTTAAATGGAATTGCTGAAATCAATCTACTTTTTCATGATATTCTAATTTTTTGATGACCAGCACCTGTAGATCTTTCGTGAGCTATATTTTCACCCAGTCAAACTTGCATTTCTCACAGCGGTTCTCTGAAAATTGTCAAGGGTTGCAAGAGAAAAAGTGTTCTACAAAGTGTATGAGAAGAAGAGAAAGGCCTAAGAAGAAGACGAAACAAGACCAGAATGTTTTGGGGAGATTATTTCAAGAGATGGCGTACACTAAAAGCTCCGGCCTGGTGGCTCACCACTGATGCCTTAGTTGCAAAGTTTCTACTTGACAGGTAAAGTTTCTCATGCTATTTGGAGAAATCCATTTCACATTACTGCTAGTAAAATTATGTACTTCTATATTGTAACTTTCCAGGGAACATAAGTTTATTTATTTTGTAATTTCCATCATTAGAAGTTATACGGTGGCCAAAGATCCTTATTTACTCTGCAAACATGTTAAAATTTTCACTGCAGCACAAAGATACTAGCATGTCATGAATTTTTTAAATGCACTAGTGTCTTATTTGCGGGGATTGGTGATGAATCGTAGTTATTACAACCGTCTATACAATAACAATAGAAAAGATAATGTCTCACACTGTCTGCCTGACACCCAGGACCAGAAATGCTGCAAAAACAACAGTATTATTTGTATTATTTGATTATTTGGGACTTTATTTCAGACACAAGTATACAATAAATGACAGTAAATGTACTAATAAATTAGAAATCCCTCAAAACAGACCTGATATATACAGAAAATAAATTATTCTTTACTTTGAACATGAGTTGAGCTGTTTTAAAGTCAATCAAATCTTTAAATTTCAATGTTTCTAAATTAACAAAAAGTTGGTTCGTGTGCGCTCTATAATCTGCTTTATTTACAATTCTAATTGTTCTCTTTTTTTAAAAGATTTTTTAAGTTAGAGTTAGGCGTATTGTAAAACAAAAATGACAAATTAGGGTTGGTAGGTGATCAGTTATGGTAAATTATGTATCATCACATTCCTCTTCAGTTGCTATCCTCTGTGTAGTCCTCCCATGACAGGTCAGTGAGCAGACGGCTACTGCCTCCCCCTCGCTGCTCTCAGCTAGTGCTGACTCTGAGTCAGATCCTACAAGACTTTCCTCTTGAAAGCTTTAAATGCACAGGGGAAAAATGTCTATTCGCATTAGCATGCTAAAGCTAGCCTTAAAGTTACATGTAGCTACAGAAACATACAAATATTAGAACACTCTAGACCTGAATTATTCAAACATAAGATCTGCATTCAGAGCTGCCCCCACCTCGGCTGGTCAAATCACCTATCTCTAATGCTAATTACACATACAGTTTCATATAGGCCGCAGCTCATCAGGGCTAAACCAACAGTGAAGCAGGTCAGGGTGTGGACAGAGGGGGCCATGGAGACACTCCAGGACTGTTTTGAATGCTCTGACTGGAACATGTTCCAAGCTTCAGCAACCTATGATAACGAGATGAATATAGATGAGTATGCCACGACTGTGTCCTCCTACATCAACAAATGCACTGAGGACATCAGTACCACAACGAACATTGTCACCTGGGCCAACCAATGACCCTGGATGACTGGGGAGGTTTGGAAATCACTAAAAGCAAGGAACTCAGCCTTTAAGGAAGAAGCCATAGTGCCAGCATGCTTTAAGTCTGCCTCCATTATTTGGCTTCTGATCCTTACCTGTTCTGCCTCTCAACCACCTAGCCTGTTTGTTCCCGTCTGATTTCAGTGGTAAAAGTGTTTTTAGCGTTACCTTAATGTTTCTGATTACCTGATGCTGTTCTACTTAGACCCAGCACTGGCTTAGAGTTAAACTGACTCAATTGAACTACGTTCAGAATTAGAATTAATGTATTAATCCCTTGTGGGAAATTCTTTTCTTGCCGTGGGACTGTTTACAGAAGTACATTACAACAAAATTTAATATAATAAGACAGAATAAAATAAGTAAGAAAAAAAAAATAAAATTACAACCCACACAGTAAAATTACACCCTTCCAAAATAAACAGTGCAAAATAAGATATAGTGATAAAATAAGATAAATATTTCAGGAAATACAATCAACAGTATTTACTATTTATAATGCTGCTCAGTATCTAAATTACTATATTGATCATTAACCGTGTTATTGCACATATTGAAGCAATGAAATACATAAATAATATGTAATGAAGTGAAATGACTGTCAGAGAGATGAATTTTACAGTTTATACAGAATATCTTCCTGTAGTGCTCTGTGGTGCAGCATGATGAAATGAGTCTCTGACTGAAGGTGCTGCTGTGGGTGACCAGCACACCATGAAGAGGATGTGCAGAATTGTCCAGCATGTATTTGATCCTGGCCACCATTCTGCTCTGATATTCAGTTCTAATCAGTTAATCCACAGGGTGGCAGCAGTGAGACTCTCATGTGGGATGTTTTAGCTGACTTTAGGTATTAGTATATTAGCAAACTACAATAATAAATTACAGTAATAATTTAGATATTAACATAAAAAACTAATGTTCAATAGGACATAAACAAAACTCCAGCTCTTTTTAGAACATTGTTCTTGTGCTTTATGGGGAATAAGGGAATGTTTTTTGTCCCTGCAGTCATCAAGTGTTTGTCCATAAAATCAATGATAAAGAACCACTATTCTACTTATTCAATGTGATATAATGCAGAACCATAACCAATTTAGACAGCATATATCTTTAAATATGTGTGTAGATTTGTTATTAGGGATTTTATGAAAATTCAATGAACCTTCACTGATTTATTAGTTGAATGTGAATGTGTTGCTCATTCCTTTTCCTTTCTGCACAGTGTGATTCATGTAGATTGACCCGAAACTGCTTTTGGTGCCCCTTCAATTTTAACCTCCCCTCAGTGCTCATAGGTCCCTATCTGGGCATCCCAGGAACATTTTATGGATCTGCCTAACAAAGCATCAATCAACTTTTGTGAACGAACCACTCAGTCTTAAAGAGCCATGACATCATCTTAACTAGGAATGTCCAGATACAACCTTTTCATTTCTAATTTGATACAGCTTTGAAAAAGGACTGATACAGCTTTGAAAAAGGACTGATACAGAGTTTGACACAATAAGATATCAGCACATATTAATAATACTTCTATTATTCATTTTGTAGTGTGGCATAGAACAAGCTTGATCAAGTGTTATTGCTCATATGGAAAACAAAAGCCTGCAACAATAGGTTATTAGAACATTTGATCCATTGATCATTAACCTTTTAGTTGGAAACACTTTAAACAGGAGTGTTTCTATCAGCATGCTAAAGCAAAGATTTTAGATATTACCACCATGATCAGATATGGTGTGGATGAAACATGAGACAGGTGGGTTATCTTAACCTGACCCTCTGACAGTGGGAACATATTTCAGGCCGGGTATTTTTAGATGTAATGAGAGACGAGTGAGTTTACCCTAAGGCTTTGCTCTGCACCTCCATGTGCAGCAGTATTTTTCCTCCTTGAACTCTGCTTCTTTTCAGGATTTGTTTGGCTGCTTGACGTCCTTGAACAAACTTTAGTCTTTCTGTGTTTTTTTAAGGGCTTAAGAGTCCTTCAAACTAAAACTGAAGTGTTTTCGTGGCTCTAACTACACTGGGAATGTAGATATTTAAAGAGGCAGACACACTTTTTAATGTCAAAATAGCATCGGTGGGTTTTTTCTCCAAGCTGCAAAAAAACAACAGAGCAAGAGAAAGTCTTTTCTTGGTAACATCTGAGCAAATGAGTTTCTAGCTGAGAAGAACAACACTTATATATTTCTGTTCACAATTTAATGTTTTCTAAGGACACTTGTTCTTTGCTTTTTTTGCTTTTTTCTTGAAGTGTTTTTATCTAATTTCTGTGTATTTTAAGACTATTTTCAGATGGTGTCTCAAACATATTTCTATATGGTGACATAATTACAATAAAGACTCCTGGTTCTAAAAAACAGGTCAAGTTGTAAAGAGCAACCTGATTTCCATTTGGATTTGATCTAATCATCTTTGCAGTCTCTAAGTGGAGTGAAGGGTCTGTGTGTTGCGGTTCTCATTCTGGACAAAACAGCCAGCCATAAAAGCAAACATCTTTATAAGTAAGCCTGCAAATATAAGCATAGTAAATGATGGTTAAGTACAGAAAAATTTAGACATTTTGGATGTATGTGAATCAATACCCCGGCCAGAAACAAAAGACAGAGTTAAGACGCTGTTTTAAAAATATTGTCTATTAACATATATGCTATTTCTTGATTAGTGCATTTTGATTTTAACCTTCTGTATTTTCTTACCCTCAGTCTGCTTCAGCGAAAGGCCGCTCACACTGAGCCTGTTCCTGCTGGATGTTTCTTCCTGCTAAATGGGAGTTTTTCCTCTACAGTACATGCATGCACAGTATGACGGATTGCTAGCCTGGGGGTGCCAGTCAGAACTTAGCCCCGCCCACAAGGTTTGAGTTCAGGGGAAGTTCGGTCTGGCTCTGCTCCATAGTAGCGCGAGTATTAAAGCCCACTGTCAGGCGATCCAATCAAATTGTCAGAGGCGGACTTTATACGATGATGGACAGATGATCAACAGTAACGTAATCAACCACGTGACCAAAGTGCGCTAGGGTGACAACAATAATGGCTGACGCTGGAGAGTTTGGGTGAGTAGATTCTGCTATTAGGTCTGTTCTAGAAGATATCGACAACAAATTAATTTTAAAGAGAGAACAGAGAAAGAGTCTCATCTTCTTATTCTAGGCGGGAAACTGCACGCTTTGATTTTTGTGGACAACAACTATGCCTCGCTTAACATACGTCACGCACTCCGTTGCTCTTATTGGTTGTAGGTCTATCAATTGAGTGCAGAGGCATTTTTCCTGGTTCGTTCGAAACGCGCCCCATAATCACAGCTCTATGGAGCAGTATCAGACTCATATTCTGACTAGAATTGAGTCGGACTACGTCAGGCAACGGATTGCAGTACCGTAAAAAAAATAAAAAATTAAAGTGAATGTCTATTGTCTCTACATGCTCCTCCAGGGGTATTAAGAAAACCAATGACCTAATCCAATCAGTGGGTTTTCCTTAGATAAAAAACTTTTAACCAATCTGACTATGAACTGTTTCTCTAAGGTACCTCAAAATGACCTGCTGTGAACTGGCACTATTTAAATTAACTGAATTGAATTGAACAAATAACTGCGTAAATAAGCATTAAAACTAAAATCTGTATCAGTACAATAATTAAGTGCAACCAAAATACACATATACCTCAACACATAAAGGTAGAAAAATTTTCAAGAAAATTTTTTTTAATTCAAAACTAATCAAATTTTTCTAATTTCTAGGTTCAATTTTATCCAAACATTTAATGGATTCCAGATTTAAAGTTTACATTGTTTTATTATATCACAATGGTTGCAGTATAGGATTTAGTACAAATTTGGTTGATTTACACTCATGGTTTATATTGCTTAATGTTAATGATGTGTTTGATTAGCTTTCAGTGGGGTTTAAATAACTGTCACTTCATTTCCGGTTGTTAGCATATCAACTAAACTTCATTATTGCATGGTAAAGAAGGCAAAGTGCTGTTGAAGATATAACCTGTTCAGCCCAGAGAATGGTTGTAGGTCTAATGTTCACTTGGACATAAACACCAAAAATAAATATAGATTAGTCTACACGTAAAACATTTTTTTTTTTTTTTATTAACTGGGAATTTAACTTAATTCCCAGTCAGTTAAATTGTTAGTATATCAATTAAAGCTCATTATTGGCACAGAAGGGAAAGTGCTGAAGGTTTAACCTGTTTAGCCCTTAAGAATATACACAAAAATAAATCAAATATCATAGTTATAAGGTATCCATGCAAACTGTTCGCACTCTGTGAAGGTTACATATAAACATTTTTTTTTGTAAAAAAGAATACCCCCCCACGCACGCACGCGCACACATACAAACAGTACGTCCACTGGGGCTTCAACTCTCAAGTTGAATTCATCTGAGGTAGACCATACACAGATCATCAAGTAAAAATAAGTCTTCTAGTTTTTGTTTTAAAATAATTTAAGCTGTTTCAAATTCTTTTAAAGTCACAGATTTTCTCCATGTCCAGAGACACATTAATAGGTCTCTCTATGGTTCTGAAAATCCATTCATCCATCCAAGTTTAAGTCACAAAATAACAGGTCTTTGATTAAAAAAATCCAGATCTTCTCTCCAGGTAGCTCCCTCTGGATGATCTAACATTATTCCCAGGCTACAAACGGTATCTGCCTTTGAATGCTCTATAATTAGAGACCTGTTTTCCTGGCTTCACATACTGATTGATGTCTGTCAAGAAGTCTGTGATCCATGTGCTGGTAGAGTCAGGCATGATCAGCTGGGAGAGCTTGTCCTGCTGCACAGCTAGGATGACGTTTGCAAGCAAAGCTGATGTTCAAAACGAGGGAGGTTCCCGGTAAGCTCAGCTGATGCAGGATGCAGTAAGGAGCCATGATTACTGCTTCCATAAAGCACTTGTTGGGTCTGTAGGCAAACTGCAGTTATCCAGAAATGAGTCTTGGCTTGAAGATGGAACTTTAAGCACATAGTGCCAAAAGGACTACATTGCCATAGCGATCAGGGGGATGGATTATTTAGTAATGTGGTCCTTGTTTTTTTGTTGTTGTTGTTTAAGGGACGATTGTTGTGGTTTTGATACATGTCTACAATAATGTGTTAAAAATGTCTGTGAAAATCTTAAAGGGTAAATGGGGAGACATAGTCTGGTCCAGCTGCTTTGCAGTGTTTTAACGACTTACACTATTCATTACATTCTCTATCTCAAATTAAGAGGGGAGGGTCAGGGGTAGAGTGGGTGGACCTGACCAACTATATGGTGAGAGGCAAACTGTACTGAATGGGGTCTTAGGAATTGGTGACCATTTGACTCCCAAATCAGTGTTATACCATATTCTGTGACTCATCATTTATTTTGACTGAAGTGTGTGTTGTTGATTGTCCTCATAAGTCAGCTTTCTACTAATTAATGTCACAGGAATTTTATCTAAACCTAATGTCACTCTACAAATACCTAAACCTGGTATGTCTCATCTTTTGCTTTAGGTCATGGAGCAGAAGTCTCAGAAGGGATTCCCAGACATCCCTCTTCCCAGAAACCTCATCCGGCTCTGCTAAAGGAAGTCTGGGGCACTTCCAGGCTAGCCAGGGGACATAGTCCTCAAGGGTGTCTTTGGTCATCCCCTAGACCCCCTCCTGGTGAGATTAGCCTGGGACATCTCCAAAATGAGTCATTAAGGGGCTTCGAAAGAAAGATGTCTGAGCCACTTCAGCTTGCTGTGGAGTCATAGGCGGATCTACTGGGGTGGCAAAGGGTGGCAAATGCCACCCTNCCTGCAAATATAAGCATAGTAAATGATGGTTAAGTACAGAAAAAATTTTATTTGACATTTTGGATGTATGTGAATCAACACCCGGCAGAAACAAAGGCAAGGGGATTAAGATGCTGTTTTAAAAATATTGTCTATTAACATATATGCTATTTCGATTAGTGCATTTTGATTTTTATACTTCTGTATTTTCTTACCCTCAGTCTGCTTCAGCTAAAGGCCGCTCACACTGAGCCTGTTCCTGCTGGACGTTTCTTCCTGCTATCTGGGAGTTTTTCCTCTACAGTACATGCATGCACAGTATGACGGATTGGAGTACCGTAAAAAAAAATAAAAAAAATAAAAATTAAAGTGAATGTCTATTGTCTCTACATGCTCCTCCAGGGGTATTAAGAAAACCAATGACCTAATCCAATCAGTGGGTTTTCCTTAGATAAAAAACTTTTAACCAATCTGACTATGAACTGTTTCTCTAAGGTACCTCAAAATGACCTGCTGTGAACTGGCACTATTTAAATTAACTGTATTGAATTGAACAAATAACTGCGTAAATAAGCATTTAAACTAAAATCTGTATCAGTACAATAATTAAGTGCAACCAAAATACACATATACCCCAACACATAAAGGTAGAAACATTTTCCAAGAAAAATGTTGTTTATTGAAAACTATTCAAATTTTTCTCATTTCTGGGTTCAATTTTATCCAAACATTTATTGGATTCCAGATTTAAAATTTACATTGTTTTATTATATCACAATGGTTGCAGTATAGGATTTAGTACAAATTTGGTCAATTTACACTAATGGTTTGTATTGCTTAAATTACTTTAATTAACGTCAATGGCTTGTTCTTATATACAGTGGGGCAAAAAAGTATTTAGTCAGCCACCAATAGTGCAAGTTCTCCCACTTAAAAAGATGAGAGAGGCCGGTAATTTTCATCATAGATATACCTCAACTATGAGAGACAAAATGAGAAAAAAAATGTCTGATTTTTAAAGAATTTATTTGCAAAATATGGTGGAAAATAAGTATTTGGTCAATTACAAACAAGCAAGATTTCTGGCTCTCACAGACCTGTAACTTCTTCTGTAAGAGGCTCCTCTGTCCTCCACTCGTTACCTTCATTAATGGCACCTGTTTGAACCTGTTATCAGTATAAAAGACACCTGTCCACAACCTCAAACAGTCACACTCTAAACTCCACCATGGCCAAAACTATAGAGCTGTCAAAGGACACCCAAAACCAAATTATAGACCTGCACCAGGCTGGGAAGTCTGAATCTGCAATAGGTAAACAGCTTGGTGTGAAGAAATCAACAGTGGGATCAATTATTAGAAAATGGAAAACATACAAGACCACTGATAATCTTCCTCGATCTGGGGCTCCACGCAAGATCTCACCCCGTGGGGTCAAAATGATCACAAGAACGGTGAGTAAATCCCAGAACCACACGGGGACCTAGTGAATGACCTGCAGAGAGCTGGGACCAAAAGTAAAGGCTACCATCAGTAACACACTACACCGCCAGGAGACTCAAAATCTACAGTGCCAGACGTGTCCCCTGCTTAAGCCAGTACATGTCAAGGCCCGTCTCAAGTTTGCTAAGCATTTGGATGATCAGGCGATGACTGGGAGGGAATATCATATGGTCAATAAACCAAAATAGAACTTTTGGTAAAACTCTACTTGCCCGTCGTGTTTGGAGGAGAGAATGCTGAGTTGCATCAAAGAACACCATTTCTGGTAGAAGCATGGGGGTTTGAAACATCATGCTTTGGGGCTGTTTTCTGCTAAGGACCAGGACGACTGATCCGTGTGAAGAAATAATGAATGGGGCCATGTATAAATCAAATTTTGAGTGAAAACCTCCTTCCATCAGCAAGGGGCATTGAAGATGAAAAGCGTGGCTGGGTCTTTCAGCATGACAATAATCCCAAACACACACACGCCGAGATTAGCGAAGGGTGGCCGTAAAAGCATTTCAGGGTCCTGGAGTGGCCTAGCCGGTCTCCAGATCTCAACCCATAGAAAATCTTTGGAGGGAGTTGAAAGTCGTGTTGCCCAGCAACAGCCCCAGAACATCACTGCTCTAGAGGAGATCTGCATGGAGGAATGGGCCAAAATACCAGCAACAGTGTGTGAAAACCTTGTGAGGCACTACAGAAAACGTTTGATCTCTGTCATTTGCCAACAAAGGGTATATAACAAAGTATTGAGATGAACTTTTGTTATTGACCAAATACTATTTTCCACCATATTCTGCAATAAATCAGACAATGTGATTTTCTGGATTTTTCCTGTTTTTTGTCTCCCATAGTTGTGAGGTATATCTATGTTGAAAGTACCTGCCTCTCATCTTTTTTTTTTTTAGAATTGGGAGAACTTGTACTATTGGTGGCTGACTAAATACTTTTTGCCCCACTGTAGCGCTTTTTCAAGTCAGGGTGACCAAGAGGTATTCAATGTGTTTTGATTAACTTTGAGTGGGGTTAAATAAATCCATTTTGTGCCATTTTGGTTAGTATGTGGCCGTTATTAGGTATCATTGCAAACAGTTAAGCACCTCTGTGAAGGTTACATATAAACATATTTTTTGTAAAAAATAATACCCCATGTGCACACACACGCACACACACAAACAGTACATCCACTGGGGCTTCAACTCTCAAGTTGAATTCATCTGAGGTAGACCATACACAGATCATCAAGTAAATAATAAGTCTTCTATTCATTTTAAATAATTTAAGCTCTGGATGGCTCTCTGTATGGTTCTGAGACTCCATCCATCCATATCTGTCAAGAAGTCTGTGATCCATGTGCTGGTAGAGTCAGGCATGATCAGCTGGGAGAGCTTGTCCTGCTGCAGAGCCGGGATGACGTTTGCACGCAGAGCTGATGTTCAAAACGAGGGAGGTTCCCGGTAAGCTCAGCTGATGCAGTAAGGAGCCATGATTATTGCTTCCATAAAGCACTTGTTGGGTCTGTAGGCAAACTGCAGTTATCCAGAAGTGAGTCTTGGCTTGAAGATGGAACTTTAAGCACATAGTGCCAAAAGGACTACATTGCCATAGCGATCAGGGGGATGGATTATTTAGTAATGTGGTCCTTGTTTTTTTGTTGTTTTTTAAGGGGCGATTGTTGTGGTTTTGATACATGTCTACAATAATGTGTTAAAAATGTCTGTGAAAATCTTAAAGGGTAGATGGGGGGACATAGTCCAGCTGCTTTGCAGTGTTTTAACGACTTAAACTATTCATTACATTCTCTATCTCAAATTAAGAGGGGAGGGTCAGGGGTAGAGTGGGTGGACCTGACCAACTATATGGTGAGAGGCAAACTGTACTGAATGGGGTCTTAGGAAATGGTGACCATTTGACTCACAAATCAGTGTTATACCATATTCTGTGACCCATCATTTATTTTGACTGAAGTGTGTGTTGTTGATTGTCCTCATAAGTCAGCTTCTTACTAATTAGCTTCACAGGAATTTTATCTAAACCTAATGTCAATCTACAAATACCTAAACCTGGTATGTCTCATCTTTTGCTTTAGATCACGGAGCAGAAGTCTCAGGAGGGACTCCCAGACATTCCTCTTCCCAGAAACCTCATCCGGCTCTGCTAAAGGAAGTCTGGGGCACTTCCAGGCTAGCCATGGGACATAGTCCTCAAGGGTGTCTTTGGTCATCCCTTAGACCATCTCCTGGTGAGATGAGCCTGGAACATCTCCAAAATGAGTCATTAAGGGGCTTCCGAGAAAGATGTCTGAGCAACTGCAGCTTGTTTGACAACAGAGACAGAAAATCTGGTCCCGTTGAAATTTCTCTGACCGAGGACTCATCCAGATGCTCAAAGCAGACCTTTACTACCTGCTTGGGCCTGCTATGTCCATCCAACTTCATCACCCAGGTGTTGATTGGTGGACATCTACACCCCTCTCTTCACCGGAGTCTCACAGACATTCACCTAGAGGTAATGTGTATGGTGACATACAGTCTATGGTGAAAATCATATAGTGAGCTGTTGATCCACTCTAAATGACGGGCCACAGAATATGGTGCAACAACAGAGCAGCAGCATTAGTTGATCTCATTTACAAGTTGAGAGTCATTGATGGAGTGAGGGCCACTGCTGATGTCAAAGATTTGAATGACTGAGTGATTGATTAACCATCCATTGCCAACTGAGGAGCCCATGAGGTCATATCACTCCACCCTGTAAAGAGGTTAAAAGTTCATTAAAGATCAATTTCATATCACTAAAACAAAACATAAGCAATAATTGGAATAGAAAATATGAGAAATAATTTCTACCGTTTTTCGGCAATGAATGACCAGAAATACAATTAATGCGAGCACTGCTAGTCCACAAATCACTCCTACAACAATGCCTGTAGTGTTACTCCCGCCATCTGTAACAGAAAGAAATTTAAGAATCATTTAAAAACAGAAACACTTGCTATAGAGGTTATCTATAATTCACATATACAGACAGCACACAGAAAAACTAAAACCAGAATCGGTTTTATTTACTACATGATTGTCTACTACTTTATGTAATATTTGTGTTGTAACAAAGTTAGGCTATTTTCACACCTAAGGCAATTAGTGCTTCTAATTATAACCCCCTCCCCTATGATCTATATATTTAAGTAGATGAGAAAACAGCAATCACACTACTGTCAGAGAAACAATCATTTCAACTGGATTTGTTTATAATGTGTGATCTGACTTTGATCCAACACTGCGATCAAGTGCTTCCTCTATGCTTGATCCTGTCTCCTCTTAGCCAGGTTTCTGTTGTTGTATTTTAATCATGAACAAAAGCGATAGGTTTTTAGTTCATTTGGTTGATACAGTTAGTCAAAACAAACATAGAACTTACCATTTATGATGTTCAAAACCGTGCTTTTTCAGATTCTCCGTCATTGTTACCAGACTGACAGGTGTACATTCCCTCCTGGTTGGAAGTGAGATCTTTTTAACCAGAGGCTTCCATTGTTTGGACATCGTTTACATGTGATTTCCATCCCTCTGTAGCCTGATGAGATGTTTTGTTCCATGTGAGGATTAGCTGACTGTGGTTGAATCTCCAGGTGAAATAGTTGAGGGGAGTATTGACAGGCTGGCAGTCAAGTCTTGCTTCATTGTGGGAAGAGTTTTTATGAGCTTGAAGTAAATGAGAAAACCAAACACAGAAAAAACTAGTATTAATATAACACCTACAGAACTGAACATATAAATCTGTTTCAGATAACATTTGGTCCCATTTCAAATAAGTGTAAAATTTGCTCATATTATTTTCAAACTCAAGAAGACTTTTCAGATAGTGGCAGGTTATAGAACATGGCTATCAAATTTTACAATGATTATAAACCCCAACACAGATTTACACTCAGGTTAACGGTAAACGCCCATTTTTTATGGCAAAGTTTGAACAAATAAAGATGCAGATACAGGAGAATCTCAACACTATTTTCCATAAGTTATTATAAAGAAAACAAAAAATCAAAATCTAGATAAGTAATTTTTCTTAAATAAGTGCATTTGTTCTTTTGATTGAAGGGTAAAAGAGACATTTTGCCAATGGAACAAGACAATTTACACTTAAATAAGAAAACACAGTTGCATTGTCTTATTTCAAGTGCATATTATCTAATTATCTTATTTTAAGAGTATTAAAATTACTCATTCCATTGGCAAACTATCTCATTTACCTACTCAAATTAAAAAGGCACACTATGCAGCATTTTTCAGTTAATTAATGTGTTCCCATAATGTTTTGGATGATTAAATAGGTCATTCAAGTTGAACAAAGGTATTCTCGGCCACCCTGGTGGTCTGTGGGGAAATACCACACTTGCAATTGCAGGAGCACCATGCAGCGCCCACAGGCTCAGAAGTCTCGGGAGAAGTCGGTCTTGCTTCACGGCGAGAACTGCTACACCCCCAGTTAAAAAGCATTCTCGTTGCTAGCACAGTGAATCTTTGTGCAGTTATGCTGCTTTCACACGGTTCGCGGCAAAAGCAGCAAATGCGGCGTCTGCTGCTTCATTTTTACTGCTTGTACCAGTTCTGGACTTGGCGCAGCTGAAGCTGCTCTGGTGCTTGGCGGTGCAAAAGTGTGTCTGGCCGGCGTTGGGGGAGCTTCACTATCCCCTTTCTTTGCCGAGGTGGGAATAAAAGTAGTTTTAATATGTGTTTAAGTGAGAAAATCCACCTGAAACGTAATCAGTGCAGTCAGTTCATCCAGATTATCATCCTGCCTTACAATATTTTTTCTGTGGGAGACGCTCCAGACCCCCACAGCATACCAGCGGTGCGCCAACAGTGCGGGGTCCCTTCATCCAGCAGCCTCTGGCGAGGTCACCACCTCCTCGCGCGGTTCACCGCGGCAGCTGAGCAAATTGTTTTTTCATCTAAATAATCCAAACTGCAGGCAGCAGGATAATAAAAGCCAACATATTCTGCCGGCAGATTTCTGATTTTAAGTTAATTTAAGCGTCAATAGAAACTGTTTAAGAGGGAGATAATGGCGGCTCTGATCTCATCAGCACTGTGTCTCTCTCCTGCCAACTCCCAGATCAGCTTCTCTCTGATTGGTTGACGCGGTAGCGTCGAGCAGCAAAAATTCAATTTTCCATCTTTCCGAGCAGCAAGCGGTTTCGCGGTGGCCGTCCAGATGCTTAGTCATTAAAGGTGCGTTAAGCCTGTCTGCTAAACTCAAAACAACGGCGCCTGGGCTTAACGGAGAAACCTGGAGAACAGCTGTGCGCTATTCACGACAGTGCACTTTTACTTTACGCCCTCATGGGGGGAGCCTACGCTGGAAAAATCAACACGGTTGCATAGTGTACCTTTAAAAGGTGAATACAGTTGATTTTAGGAAATTTTAACTTATTTCTAAGATCATTTTTGCAGTATACCTTGCATATACGCAGTGTAACTGAGGCTGTTGGTTGTGCTGATGGTGCAGCTGTAAGCATCAGTAAAATTAGCTGGGAGAGTTATAGAGCTGTTGATTCTGTACAGTTTTTGCTCATTCTCTGAGATGACAGGTGTTTCCTGAGGAACTATGGTGGAGTTGATGTTCCAGCTGAGAGTAGGTCTGGGATAGATCCAGTCCGAACTGCAGATGATTGTATTCCCCAACTCGTCAATGTTGACCTTTTCAACTGGAGCTGCAACAAAGCACATTTCAATTAAACTAATTAGTTTCAGTGCTGTTTCTGCTCAAATTAACCTGGACTTTTGTTTTGTCTACCATATCTTCTGATTGCCAAATCCCCAATGAATCATATGCCTCCACTCCTTTTTTGTCTTAGTCATTCATCCTCTTCTCGTTCCTATTTTATACTCATAGTTCTTTAAAACTCCTTTGAGTCAATACGACCCCTAAATAACTGTCTCATAGGCTGATTAAGAGTTTCTGTGGAAATAAATCCTTCAGCTTCTTATTGGTTTCTTACGGAAGCCCTAAAAGGCAAGAGAAAAAAAAGTTTGAAGTTTTTTTTTGTCTTCCCTCTTGAAAGGCAAGTAAAAAACAAAAATATTTTTTTTTGTGTGTTTGATACTATATGCTGCCACTAGAGGCAGCATATAGTATATAAGAGTAATAAGACAGTCAGTTTTATTCTTTAACTGTATAGTCAGAGAGGCCTGGTTGATTTTTGGTTGAATTCGATTTTTGCAATGTAGAATAAGATACAAATAAGGTGCAAAAACTGTAATAATTGGCATATGGTTATCATACCAACCTTGTATTTTTATGTGCAATAGGGAATTATTTGCAGGGATGATCTTGCATATTTGTAGGCCAGCATCATAACTGCTCTTTCTTCAGATTAAGACTGTATTTCATTGATAACCTTATTCTTGCTGTCAGTCAATGCTCATAATAACTTGTACACTGGACATGGGTGTAAGAAATATTGTGGTAACAATTTAAAACTAAATGTTTTAATTATTATATTTATTTATGTTTTAGCTATAACAGCTAAATGGAAAGTAGTTGGGAAACCTAAAGAGTTTTCAACCTCAAACCACATCAAACAACAGATGGGGGAAAAATCTTAGTTTAGATTATCAAAGTATATTTTTCTCAAAAAAAAAGCTTCAAACTTTTCTTTTCCAGATGATTTTTCCTTTACCTTTGAGGCCTTCCGTAGTTTCTACTGTGAGTTCTTGGTCTACAACTCTTCACTTTTCATTACCAATATTATCTCTTCTATTCTTGCTGTTGGGCTCTAAATCCAAATGAATAAAATAATAATAGGTTTGTTTGATCTGTACTTTTGTTCTTTTGCTTTCCAGAAAATGAATGCTAAACACCATCCATAGATTAAAACCTGTTAATCGAGAACTATGACTGATTTTTTTAAGTTTTCTGGAAACCTGCTGAATATTCAGACTTTGTACTCTGGGTGTGAAGGTCTGGTATATTCAATCTAAGTTGAGCATTAACCATATTTCTGGAAATAGAGCTTTGATCTCAGTCATGTGACTTTATCAGGTGAAACCAGCTGATAAGTTGTGTCTAAAAATCTCTTTGATAACATAAGATCATTTCTTTCCTAGTTCTGCGATCCTTTATTGTTATTCTATCAATCACAGTTTGTTGCATTTAATTAATTTAATTTTTTTATGTGAACAACCTAACTGTTTTTTTTTTTTTTTTTTTAGCCAAACCTAAACCAGAGGCCCAGTTTTGCTGACATGGCAGATGCCAAGGCCGCAATCTGCTGGACAGGATGTAAAATTACAAAATGATACATTTATGTATAAATTGATAATACATACATAAATTATATTTTTATTTTAGCATTTATGGTATTCTCAGAATGTTGGCAGCTGGAGAGATTCCCATCTTTCTCCAGCAGAGTCTGCCGTGGATCCTCTGAGGGAGCCTCCTGCACAGGTGCAGCTCATCAAGATCAATCAGAGGATCCCACTACATAAGCTGTCTTCAGACCTTGCCTCCGCGCCCGCAGTGTTGTTCCAGTTGGTCAGCTAAAGCCTTGATCTCAGTGATACCTTCCTTGACTCTAATCCCTAGTTGGATTCTAACCTCTGTTTCTATGCTTCTAGGAAACTCATGCTTCCTCCGTGAAAGCTCTGGAAGAGCTAACCTGCCGAGCCGACCCTCAGAGCCAAACCCTGAAGATTCTCAGACAACCTCCAAGCAGCTCTGGGCTAGAGCTGGGAAACCAAGGCCAAGCGGTCTGCTCAAACTAGACGCGTGACGCTGAAGCATTAACGGACTCCTGCTACTAAATCCTTCTCCAGAACCAACAGTGACTCTCCCAAAGAGAACCTCAAGAACCCTCAAGGTACTATCTGTGCATCATTGGAAACCAAACCCCCCGCCAACAGTCCTTAACTGTGCTGTCTCTCACGCAGACTCTGGGTGAAACCAGAATCCAGGCCTCGAACCAGCCTTCTGCATATTCAGTGTGATTGTGCAAATAAACTTGTTAAACTTTTCATCCTGTGTCCGTCAGTGGTGTTCTGCATCTTTGGGTCTCCATTAGAGAACCGATCATGACACAGAATACTTATTTTATTTTACATTTATTCTTGGGCCTTTCAAAGTTGTTCTCTTAACCCTGTAATGCCAAATGTATCATATTTTATACATACGGTTTCTTGAAAATGTTTTGCGCGCTTCGACACGTTTTGCATCATGGGAGGCTTCTTGCCTGTCTGCTGACGGCGTTTCAAATAATGGAGGTCTATAAGCCCGAGGCAGAAAAGGTCGCATAAAAGTCCATTAAAAGCGTTCAATATTCCTCCATACCTGCTGGGTCAATAGCCATTCCAGTGTATCCTGAGAGTGGGTAGCATCCAGAATTTACTGAAAGCGAAGTCATTTAGAAGTGTTTTTAGAGCATAAACAGTAGTGTATAGGATTTCCTAAAAGCTCGCTCACGAGTGTCCACGAGGAAACACGCAGCAGACCAAACCAGATGAAAGTGCGCATTCAGCACCGGCAAAGAACTCATGCTCTTTCCTCAACACTGGAGTCCTCCAGAACTTTTTTCTTTTCGTTGTTTCTTTTGAAGGAAATCCTATACACTACCGTTTATGCCCTACAAAACATTCTAAATGACTAATGCAATTTCGAAAATTATGGGACGCCACCCACCAGGACACTTATAATACATTGGACGAGCAGTATGGAGTGAATATTGACACGCTTTTTGTGGACCTTTCTCATTCTCAGGCACCATAGAGGCCTCCATTATTTGAATGTCAGCAGACAGCAAGAAGCCTCCCAGATCTCCAGAAGCATTTGAGATATCAAAAAGTACTCCAGAGTGTTGTTCAGCATGGGGGTGAGTAGAAAAATGAAGGCTAATCATGTTTTGGGTGCACTATTCTTTTAAGCTGTTGCATTTCTGAGAATATAAATTATTCAGGTTAGTACCTTAAAAGGTTTGTGAGCACAGTTGAAAATGGAAAAATCAGTAGTCAAGCAATAACTGTGGAGTTGATTTTTTTGGAAGTGCAAGCTTATATTTACTTTGGCCAATGAGTTTTATGCATCAGTGTATTGGACCATGGAGTTATTATTTATTTATATTTTCAACCTGTTGATTAAACCTTAGCCACAAAGATCTTGGACTTAGACAACTGTTATTGTAATTTAGTATACACAGTGTATACAAAACACAATTTCCTTTTGTACAGCTTTCAGACAGTGAATGAGCAGCAGTTGTTCCTCTTCCCTTTAACAGTATTCCAATATTTTCCATGTGTGCAGAAATATTCAACAGAGGTTTATTTAGGGCCTCATCTCTGTCTGGATTGTCTTATTTTGTCATTCAGTTTTTTGAGTCATCTTCACACCAAAATCAAACATTGTATGGTGTTCGGGTTGTCCATCTAGACTCAGCTTCTGTCTGAGATTACTTAACCAACAAGTATATGACAACCATTAAATGGATAAATGAAGAAGAGACCCAGACCTGTACTGAGAAAGCTCCAATACTTGAGAGAACAGCCAGCTATAGTATAGAAGTGAAAAACTCACAGTGTTCTGAATGAAAGACATTTATTACCCAGCCAGGAGAGCAGCACACTGGAAAAAATCGAAATAAGTCATTTTTTTTCCTAAAATAACTACAAGTTCTTGGATTGAGGAGGTTAAAGGAGATATTTTGCCAATGGAACAAGACAATTTACATTTATAATAAGAAAACACAATTGCATCATCTTACTTCAAGTTAATATTATCGAATAATCTTATTTTTTAGAGTAAAAATACTCATTCCATTGGCAAACTATCTCATTTATGTACTGAATTTAGGGGTAAATATTCTTAATTTTATTGTTTTTCCAGTGTAGGAGAGCTGCACTATCTACAAAAACAATCTAGAAATAAGCAAAAATGTCTTAAATTAAGTGCGTTTACCCCTAATTTGAGTATGTAAATAAGTTAACTGAATGTTTAACTCTAAAAAAAGATTAGATGCACTTGAAGTGAGACAATGCAATTGTTTTTCTCTTATTTTAACTGTAAATTGTCTTGTTCCATTGGCAAAGTGTCTCAACACTTCAATTCAATATTTTTAGAAAAAAATTACTTGTTTAGATTAAAAATTTTTGTAGTGTACATCACTATTGTCTAATCTATTGGGGTGTTAATTATAAGCTTTAACATGATACAATGTTGTATGGATTTGTTTTGACAATGATACCCGATGTCAGCTGATATCACAAAATCTGTCATATAGTATTCTTCATTTTAATTTACAGGTCTATGATTATTTGGATTTGATGTCAGGAGCCCATTTAGTATTTATTAATACCAGTATTATCTCACAAAATAAAAACATCAAATTAATTTGACCGTTTTAGCGTTAAAGGTACACTATGCAAACCGGTGTTGATTTTTCCCAGCGAGGCTGCTCCCCAGAGGGTGAAAGTAAAAAGTGCACTGTCGGGTAAGCGTATGCACAGCTGTTCTCCTGGTTTCTCCGGCCAAGCCAGGCGCGTTGTTTACGAGCTTAGCAGACAGGCGCGCAGAACGAATGACTAATGCTGCATTCACACCGCAGCTGGCGCTGACAGAAGCAGCGAAGTTTACATGCAATGTAAACGTCCAAGGCTAGCACGGCAAAGATCCTTGGCCGCTTTTGAGCAGCAGGCGCAGCCGCCTGAGCAGCTGAAGCAGGCGCGATCGGGGCGATTTAAGCATCTGGCCCAGAGGAGAGAAACTTTGGCGCTGATGATCACTACCCTCTTAAACAGTTTATTGACGCCTAAATTAACTTAGCTTTTAGATGAGAAAATTATTAAATTAAATTATTAAATTAATTATTTAGATGAAAATTAATTATTTAGATGAAAACACCTACCAGCTGCAGCGCTGTGAACCGCGCGAGAGGCGACGCCCGCCAGAGGCTGCTGATGAAGGGATTCCTACTGTCGGCGATCGCTGGTATGCTGTGGGGGTCTGAGCGGCTCCGACAGAAAAAAATATTGAAGGCAGGATGATGATCTGAATGAACTGACGAAAGCACTGATTACGTTTTCAGGTGTATTTTCTCACTTAAACACATTAAAACTACTTTATTCCCACTGATCACAACAAATATAGCTGCAAGGCAGAGAAAGGATAGTGAAGCTCCAGCCCAACGCGCGTCAGACACACTTTTGCACCGCGCAGCCAGAGCAAGCAAAGCTGGTTCAGCCGCGCGTCAGAACTAACTGGTACAAGCAGCAAAAAGGAAGCAGCAGGCAGCGATTTTGCTGGCGTCCGATGTGAACGTAGCATAACTGCACAAAGATCGCCACTGTGCTAGCAACGAGAATGCTTTTAACTGGGGGCGTGTAGCAGTTCTCGCCGTGAAAGCAAGACTGACTCTCACGAGACTTCTGAGCCTGTGGGTGCGGTGGGTGCTCCTGCAATTACAAGTGCGGTATTTCCCCACAGACCACCAGGGCGGCGAGGATACCTTTGTTCAACCTGAAATGACTCATTTAATCATCCAAAACGTTATGGAACACATTAATTAACTGAAAAATGTTGCATAGTGTGCCTTTAAAAGCTCTTACAGGCATAACCTTGTGCCCTCTGAATTTAAAAAGGTGCATAATAAAGATGATGATATTGTTATGCATTTTCATTTTAAATAATTAATGATTTATTTAAGTTAATCACTGTATTGTTATTCTCTAACATACAGGGTCAAATACTTTTATAAGTTAAAAAAATCATGAGTTTTTATCTGTGATACAGTATTTATTGTGAAGCACTTTGGACATCTGAGGCTAATTTTTTTTTAACGAAAATATTGGGAATTCCACTTAGAGTAAATTATTTCAAATTAAGTAAAACAAAGTTCTGTAAAGGGGTTGTAGTGTAAAGAGCTGCTGGTTCGGTCAGTCATCTAGCAAGAAAAGTCCCAGACTACAATGGCTGAATATTTTAGATAAGCTATCTGTTATAAGGAGCTGTGTCATGCCTCAGGCATTTCATTTAATCACTTTCTGTTCTATTATTTAATATAAATATTTTAGACTGTTGGCACGGAATGATGTGATACATATATGCATATATACATGTATATATATATACTACTACAACAACTTATGGCCGTTTAATTGCTGCTTGCTCTCCTGAATTTCCCCACAATGAAATGATAAAGGAATTTTCTATTGTTTCATAACTCATAAGTTGTGTCAAAGATTAAAGTTGTGTAAAGGCAGCTAAACTTCACATTCTGACATGGAGAGTTTACCAAACCTCTAGTGCAGCTAAATGTTTAGGAGAAAGGTTCTTAGTGTTTCCCATACCATAAACCTTTAGTTGAATGAAGGTCTCTTTGTTTCCATTGATGGTGCTGGTGTAACACTGATATTTCCCTTCGTCCTGTACCATCACGTTACTCAGCTGCAGAGAAGCGTTTCCAGTAGAGATCAAATGATTGTACAGTGAGGTCCTGCCTTTAAACTCATCACTCTGCTGTCCCAGTTGATCCTGGTTGTGGTAGTAGGAGTGTACTTGGAGCTTTGAAGGTAACTGCCTAATCCAGTGAATGACAACCTGATCACCTGGAGGAAAGCTGCATGGCAGGCTGCAAGTCCTCCTGAACTGGCAGCTGACCTCTTTATCTGGGAAACAGAAAGAGAAAATACCAAGAGTTTGATCAGTGTAATACACTGCAGATCACAGTTTACATTTTCAATATTATGTTAACTCTGCTGCTATGAATGACCAACACCAAGCAGTGAGTTAAATGCATCTCTTCAGCTGTTCAATGATATTTTTAGAAGGTATCTGAGAGGCTTTGCCGCCTGGAGAAAAGTCATAGAAAGATTTACTCTCTAATACTGTGGAAACATCTCTCCAATATTTTCACCAAAAATATCTTTTTTAGAGCTTTCAGAGCTGCTTTATAGTTAAAAGCAGTTCTAGGATTTTTTTTTATTTTCTAAGAATATATTAGACAAAGGCTAACCTTAGAACATGATGTAATAACGTAATAATACTGTAAAATCAAGCAGCATTCCACCTGCTTTACATGGGGGGAACAGTATCCAATCTCAGCCTACCCCCATGCAGAGGAGTGTCATTAAAGAGGTGATGAGTTAAAACTGATCCTCTCATCCTTGTTTACATGTATCCCAGTATATAAAAAAAAAAAGTAAAAAAACAGCTTTTGTTTTTTGGAATGACTATGACCCAGATGACTGAGAATCTTCACCAGCATATCGCAGTAAACCTGTAAACAGACGCCCCAATATCAGGACCAACAAGCAGTTCATATAAATAGATATTTACCTCACATTTAGTTATTAATTAAACCTCTTTCACTCTCCCACTCAAAGAAAGCTGTGATATATTTACCAGCAGGATACTTTCCAGTGACCTTTGACTGGCTGAGCTTTGACTGACTGAAGTATGAAATCAGCTTGTGAAATAGATTAGGACATATCTACACTTTTACACTTTAAAAGTAGAGTCTGAAATCTCTCAACATTTGAAATCTGAACACAGTGTATTTAAATGTCTCCTGATGTGATTTAAAACAATTTAACAAAGCTACTATTGCCTTTGTTCACCTGGTATTTTTCCAACCATGACAACTTAAGGTCAGGAAATAAATAGATCAAGTTCTGAAAGACTCAAATTCACACTTACCTCCTGAAACAGAAGTCCAGACCAAGGCAAGAATGAGTGGGAAGCAAAGCATGTTGACCTCATCTGGTGTGACTGGAATGACTGACACTCACACACTGACCCTGAGCAACAGGCTATAACTGGCTCCACCTCAGTGCTTACCAGAAGAACATACTGTAGAATGTACTTACAGTTACTGGGTTGCTTTTGCTTGAATCATTTTATCATGAATTAATTAAGCATTTTTTCTATAAAAACAACATCTGGTTTCTGAATCATTTGTAACCAAAGTGCTGCAAGCTTTGATTTTTTTGTTATTTATAATATTTTACATTCCCTTTCCTTATCTGTGAGACCTTGATACGGTACGGCGGAGTTGAGTCGGGCGACTGGCCTGGTTCCGTTTCTCACCCTTTGCCTCCGTCTTGCTGATAGATTTCACCTTGAACAAACCTCTGTTTGTTCTTTTCTTCTCCCAGTTGCTACATTTCGCCAGGTGTTCTGTTCAGCTTTAATACCGACCTAGAGGGGGATATTGGCTGGGCTGCTACCATATAAGCCGATAATGTACAATTTACATATAAATGCCCCATTTCATTAAGTAATACTGTTTTAAATGGCATGTTTACTTTTTTTCATGATATATTAGAAAAAAAACTGAAATATCAATTAACTTATTGCCCTTTAACTTTCCATAGTTTTGGAGTCCCCAACAACAGAGCTCTGACTGAGAGGAGAATAAAGTGAAGCTTTAAGGGGTTAAAAAGATGAACGTGTTTAAATTTCAAGATCTTCAAGAATGAAAAGAATACTTAAAAAGAAACAAGAACGAGCTAGAAGTTGGTCAAAGGAGAGTGAGATAAGAGCAGAGGTAAGCAAAGAGACAAAAAAAAGAGTGAAGGGGGGAAACTATGGGAGCAGGAAGATGAATTCAAGAAAGATGGGAGATCTATTCACCTTATAACCTATGACCTATGTGTAGCATTTCTTTATGAAAATGACGATATAAGGAATGAATAAAATAAAAGTTAATCATAGGAATATCAGAAGTCTAAGTTCAGCTCTCAGAGAATGTTGAAAATGTGCTCAATGAGACGCCACACAGAATTCAGGTGCAAAAAATGGTGTAATATATGAAAAGGAAAATATTTACAATGTTTACAGTTGTACACAAAAAGTACAAACAAGCCAGTTCAATTTTTCTAAATGAACAAATACAAAATTTGTAATTAAACTGTGGTCTGCAATTTCCACTTCATATAGTCCCACAAAACTGTATTATTGTCCAAAAAGGTTGATTGTGAACCAAGGATTGAATGATATTGAAAGGTAAGTATATGGCTGTATGTGGGTTGAGGAAAACAAGCTGCAGTGCCTCCTACCACACTGATGGGAGTTGCAGTCGCTTCTTTCCAGGCTGAGGCATGAGGCCTGTCTCTAGCTCGCCACCCAATATATGGGAACAAAGGAACCTGGCCTGTATAAACATGACCAATAATTAGCACAATGATTAACAATGCTTAGTTCCTAATTAATATCAAACATTTATATAGTCATCTACATGTACATGATTTATCTTAATTGTTAAATAAAAATATACAAAACAATTATTCGAGTACTCTTAACAATTCTTTACCATATTAAATGGTTTTATACACAAGTACACTTTAGAAATGCATTTCAATATGCCTATATGTGTAAAGGTTTTCAGCCAATAACCATAAAATAAGGTTATTGTTAACTAATTTTAACCCAGTTGGTCAAATGAAAACAAAAACAGGCTAATGCGACATTACAACTGTGAAAGCTAGGCAATATAGTTGTTAGCCATGATTCTAGAAACAATGGAAAACAATAGAAAAGTGCAGTTAGCTCCCATGCTAAGCTAGCACTATCAACACAACAAACAATTTAACACTCACCAGTTCCGGTTTTAGAGAGTCTCACAAGGCTCAAAAATACATCAACCCTCGGATGGTAGAAGTTTCTAAAAGTTGCAAGGCATACCAGTGAGTGTTATAGCAGTTAAGATGGAAAAATATGACTTTAAGTCGGCTAATTGCCTACCTGCAGCAGCTACATACAATTGTGAGCGGCCATACTTGTTGACGTCTCACCGAAAGTCTCGTAGGAAAATCTCGCGGCAAATCTCGCGAGATTACAGACTTGGTGCCCGATGGAGTAAGCTTAGAAACGGGAAATAATGGATAAGCCTTAAAAAAGCTTGCTTACATATGACCAAGACAATAGAAAATAAATGGGGAGAATTAAAACTGAGAGGATAATCGGTAACAGAAGAGTACTAATTCATGCAGCCAATAGATCACAACAGGAGAAAATAACCAATATGAAAATACTCAAGGAAGAAAAAAAAAAAAACATGTATTCCAAGGAACATTTCAGGAGTTCAACTTGAAATGACAATGGAAAATGTGAAACAAGAACTCAAAGGAGGAAAAATAACAGAGCAAAATAAATGGAGAGCTTAAAGACACTGTGGCAGTGATCCTGCAAATTGAAAAGAGTATGCCAGAATAAATTCAGATGGGATATATGAACTACAGAGTTAGAGAATATATTCCTAAATCCATCAGATGCTTTACATACTGTACCAAAGAGTAGGACACATTGCAAAGGAATGCAAAGGAAAAAGTAAGTGTGGAGGTCCACTTGAATTTGGTAAATAAGATAAAGACACAAAGGTCAAACGTAACTGTGAAGGAGAACATAGTGGAGCATATGGTGGTTTTATTGTACAGAGATACGCCAGAGAGGCCCAAAGAATCCAAATTATAGAAAAGGTATCAAATGCTGAAGCTTTAAAAATGGTAAGGAAAGAGAGTTCAAAAGAAAGAGCCTGGGAGAATCCAGTCAAACAACTTGAAACGCAAACAGAGTTTAGAATATACAGACACAAATCCTATCAACAATAAATTCAAATAATGCAAATAAATATGTTTGTGTAGGTACGTATATGTTTGTTCACATGATTTAGACTTAGACAGACTTCGTTGTCATTTTGTAAATACAGAGCGTATACAAAATGAAATTTCATTCAGTACAGCTCTCTCAAGACATTTTAATTTCTAAAGTGCAGCAGTGATCAAATATTTGTGTGTGTATATATATATATGTATATAAATGTGTATATTTATATATATATATTGTGTGTGTGAATATTAGATTAAAAAAAAAAGTTTAACAGGAAGTTTACTCTATACTCTACTCTAAGTTGTTTGGTTGATGTTAACTAGTCTCTTCTGTGTGTATTTTATTGATTCATTTATTGGTTTCTGTCTGAAAAATTGTCTGAAATAAATTCCTATTCATTCATTTTATAAATGTTGAGGTGAAAAATGAAGAAGAAATGTGACAAAATAAAGGCAATTATAACAGCAGCAGGAAGATTTGTGGGTATGAAAGAAATCTGATTAAATTCATACCATTTTGAGAGCCACTGAAGCAACAGAAAACGTTCAGGAATAGAATTTACTATGGTCATACATATTCTTCAATGGAATGCCAAAAGTTTAATTGCAATGATCAGAATTTCAAAAATAAAATATATGATTTAGAAATAGTTCCATAAATATTATGTGTCCAAGAGGCGTGGTTAAAAACTCAGAATTTAAGATTCCAGGATATAGTACAGAGAGACAGCATAGAATTATTGATAGTGGAGGAGGATGTCCCAATTTTATTAAAGAAGGACTGGCTTACAAGAAAAAACCAAACAAAGAATTAGAATAAAGTAATATTAAGATAATAAATTATTGTAATCCATGAAAAAAAAATTGATATAAAATGTTCAAGGAAATAGAAGTGACATCACAAAGGCGAAACATCTTCAAATACATTTAGGTGAATCTTTTTGAGATATCCTAGATTACGTTACTCAATTCCTTATTTAAAATGTCACATATTATAATCAAGATAACTCAAAGTAAATCTTGAATGGTCAAAACTATATTTTTGGATATCTGAATTATGAACTAGCCCCCTGGTGCTTTCACTGAACCTTCCAAACAGTTGCCTGCAGAATTTTCAGTGGCTCCAATGCTGGCTGTTCTTGACAAAGCTGTTTTAAAATGCCACAATATAGAAAGAACTCAGCAGTATGGGAGGTGCAGAGAGCAAAGACTTTGTGACTTCGAAGAACAGGGGTAACTTTCTAAAGGGCTGAATCGCAAACCATCCCCTAAGCACTAGCCCTTAACTATCAAGTGTCACCCTAATGAGGGCTTATTAGCTGCTTCCTCCTCTACAGAAAAGGAAAGCAGCCTGGCACAGCTGCGATGGAGACTGATAGTTAAGGGCTAGTGTGCATTTAACAACAGTTGCTCCCTTTCAAAACAAATACAGTCAAATAAAACTTTAAAGTCGACCTTCCATTTTTTTTAGTAATTACCTTTTTTCATATACCTAACTTGTTATTTTCTGTCAGTGTGATGAAGATGCAGCAAACCAGGGGAATCTACATTTAGCAGAACGTGTTTCCTCCACCACCAGACTGCTGTTACACCTGCTGCTGAATTCCAGCGAGCCTGTAACTGATGCAGACTCCATTTAAGGGCCGGACGTTTCACTGACCCTACCCACCACGTGGTTTGCGATGGCATTTAATGGGGCGGACCTCCACAGGAATGCGCAAATGGAGGGTTGGTGCTTAGGGGGTGTCCCCACCAACTTTGGCCCGGCGGGGACAGTCTCCAACAATTATTTCCAAAATTCAGGAAAGCATAGCCTGGCCTGTTTGCGGTGTGGGAATACATTAAGTTTGATTTTGCAGTTTTTGTTTTTTAACGCTTTTTAGCAGACTGACTCCTACAAATCCTTCACAGATCCTCCTTAGAAACTCCTGTATCAAGACTTCACTCCTCCTTGTTCTTCCTGGAATAACTTTAATAATAGAACTTTGTCCTCCCTTCAACGTGCTGTCTTGTCATTTTCCCACTCAATTAATCTGCACCTATAGTAGCAATCACCCCAGACCACTCCCGAGATCCTCCCCCTAGCAAAAAACCCAAACCACTCAAGTTAACCTATCTTGAAACATTTTTTCAGCACCTTACAACAGTACACTCACCCTCTGTTATTTTTTAGAGCTCCTTTGATTATCCCGTTCCTGAATATTTTCTTCCAAGATCTTCCAGTCACATTATCCTATTTGGTATATAACAAATGAATAAATGCAATAAAATTCGGTGTTTTGATATCTTTACGGTGAGGCAGTGGCGCTTCCAGAAATGCCAATCATGTACTATTAAGGGTGAATTTATACCGGAATGGCCGAATCAGCGTGTCTCAGAATTTTATGGTCTTGGGGCTCTGAAAATACTGCCTTACAGCTTCTCTGCACCCAACAGCAGGTGCAGACAATTAGAGGACGATGGCTTAATGTAACGAAGCGAGATGCAGCTTCCCACCAAATCGCGGAGAGATCCTATTTATCTACCCGTTTCAGAAGAAATTGTCCCTGTTGTGTGGTGGTACTCGCGTCATGGTTATTGGTATCGTGACGAATCCACCTCATCGTACTTAAAATAACCTCTCTCTAATTCTCTGGCGCCACACATTCCTGCGTTGCGTCAGGCTTCTGTGAGGATTAATACACTCGCACCTGGAGCCCAGTAGCTCCATTAATTAAAACACACAAGCTGTTCCGGCCGCCTTCGCTGATGGCTGAGGGTGCGTACTTAATATTTCAGTGGGTTAGCCGTGTGTGTGTGTGTGTGTGTGTGTGTGTGTGTGTGGGTGTGTGTGTGTGTAATGTTTATGCTACGGACCGGTCATCTTCAGTCTTATGGGCGCCTTTGCTAAGCCCAAACCTGCATTTGGTGTAACTGGAAATGTCAACAATGAATCGTGTAAAATAATTAGGATGTAAAAATTATTTGTTTTGTACATCAATTGTTTGTGGGAAAATATATGGATGCAAAACCGGGATTAATTAGAAGAACTGTGTCGCTGTAGCCTTTTGAGGTAGGCCAAAACCGCTTAATGAGGGCTGTGTTAAAGAGCTGCCATTTCTGTTTTCTGCTTTGTTACATTGCTGGTAATCTGAGGAGGCTGAGGCCCAGGAGGATCTTGTATATGTTTAGTTTCTTTGCACCCTGTTTTGAGTTTTTGAGCACAATAAATCACCAACAACACGTAACTCCCACTGAGACTGACTTTTGAAAAGTCAAGAGAACCCCGCCACAGTGACCTCAAATCACTACTGTTACTGGGCTGCTTTATTATATAGTAAGTAAATTAAATCATTACTGTTAAATTGTATTTCATTTCCACTTTTATTTTGAATTTTATTCCGGATAGTTGGAGACATACACTAGACTATATCAGCCCCACCAAAACATTTTCTACCCTGCGCTTCGCCTGGTGGGTGGTGCCACTGCCTTGAGGCCTTTGCACCTCTATACCTGTGTTTGCCCACCACCAAAAATGGGCTAATACAACTCAAAGACAAATTGCAGAAAGCTCCGAAGCCATGCTATCTTGTATTTCAGTCAAGTTTTTTCCCCAAATGTCTCCCCTGGAGAATATGTCAAACAATTAGACAAACATGTAGTGGCTACTTTGTCCCCAAGCACAGTCGGGTAGGATGCGATATATTCCTGTTGGAGGGCTTGTCATGATCAGGGATTGTTTGGAGCAATTTGGAGAAGAGAGTACAGCAGACCAAAGAGCATCTTTGTACAAGAATAATCAAAGGTAACAAAACCAGACATCATCCTTTAATGTCAGATTTAATAGGGCTTATGACATAACAGTTGTGCTGAATATGCTTTGCTGTTGCCAGACCTGTTACCTTTGTTGTTACATAGTGTTTGCCTTACCTA
>JAGKQL010000054.1:7078106-7116527 GCA_018398635.1 Cyprinodon brontotheroides
TTTAAAGTAATGTTTTTTAAAGTAATCCACTGTCGATCTTGCCTGAATTGTGGGTCCTACCTTCTGAGCTTCTGACAGTAATATGTTTGCATATGGGCTGAAACAATTAAAGCTGAAGTCTGTAAGTTTTTAAAAATCACTTTTTTGTCATATTGGCTAAAACTGTCTATTTGCCCAGACAGCAGTACATGTGATATGAAGAAACTGCTTCAATTGGTCCAAACCTACCGCCTGTATTGCAATCTGGAAGAATCCCCAGGATCAAAGACAAAACAACCAATCACAGCCAGAGGAGCTGCCTGATTGAGTGTCAATCACAGCTCACTGAATCCTGAATCCCTCCCTCTCACCGCTGAACCTGCCACTGCCTCGCCGCCGCGAAAGTCAGGAGGGATGTGCGCGCTGCGGAAGTCATGGCGAGCCGCATTGTGCCACCAGCTTAAAGAGAAACTGCCCTACTGCCCCTGCCTAACAACCGTACACGGCAAACTTCAGTATAACCAGCACTCTTATATCTAGCTGCTTGGAGGTGAGTGTTATCGCTTTTACCGGTTCATACCCATGCCGCGTACGCTGCTTTGACACTTCTGGTCGCGATGCTGTAGCCAAGCAGGATGCTGTGAGAGGGTGGGAGCTGGAGGTGGGGCATGAGGAAGCAGAGAGGGTGGGGGAGTGGCGTGAAACCTGTTTTTCTTAAAATTTTCAGTCGAAGTCTGCTCTCTTTTCAATGTGTAACAGACTGCAGCTTTAATTTGACTTATTGTAAATAGATCATTTTTAAAAAAATTGAACTAATTAGTTTATTTCCAATTAGAATTTGACTCCCAACACATGCCATTAGCTTAAAGAGCAACACAGAGAGGAGTACAAAAATTATAAAAAAAAAAAAAAAAATTATTGCATTTAAACCTTTTTGTTCCTGAATAATCTCCGTCTACAAACCCTGATGGGGCAGTTTTAGCTTCCCTTGGTTTAAATTCTCTAGAAATGAATCTTGTACTATAGGATTATTAATCCATTATCCAAAGATTATCAATTAGCAAAACAATTGTTAAATGCAGCCCTATATCTACTGTAATCATTAGAAAATACTTTTCGCATAAGTTTTGTATCAACGAGACAGAGTAAAGAAAACAGATTGTTTAATTAAACCAAACATGAAATAATCACTTCAACCACTGAAAACACAGATGAGTAAAATAAGAAGCTGATAAAGTGGATAAAATCTGTAAGAACAGAGCAGAACAAACAGAACGAGTCGCTGTCACAGAAGGCGAGGATTGTCCTCGCTGTAGTCATGTGGGTCTCCTTGGAAGGGCAGGCGTGGGGGGTGGTTACAGATTCCCATGAGGAAGATGATGATGGTGCCAAAGGTCATCACAGAAGTGATGAGGAAGAGGCAGAGACGGTCCACCGTACGAGCGATACCGCTCCAGTTGTCCTTCTCCTGTAGAGACAACAGCCTGGTTTCTTCTCTGGTTGAAACTACTTTGGGTCGGTTCTTCCAAACAGTTCAAAGCTGCTTTATTTCAGTGTCCAAAAAACATTTCAAACCAATATTCTAAAACCTCACAGATGCCTTTTAGCAAATATGACAGATTGTGACATTAACCACAGTAAATATTTATGCTGTTATTTTTTGGTTTTTATTCCATTTCAGGAACATTTTCAAGAACCAGAATGAAATCAAAGCACCAGGATAGTCTATGGTCCTAGTGCCGAGATAGGAGTTTAGTAATATGTATTTTCCATTGATATGAACAGGTAAGATATTTTTCCAGTGGAAATAAGATGATTTAACAAAAATGGCATAATATCTAAAGTTATTTAGGGGAAAGCCTTCCATTTTAAGGTTGTCTTATGTTATATTTGTTCTTATTTTTAGATCAGTTTATGCAGTGCAACTCCAGGAGGAGTTGTGGAAAAAATGTGGTGTGGTGGAAAAAACAAACATTTTCTAGTCAAAGAAGTTTAGTGAACATAATGCTGAGGAAGCTGTAGTGTAAACTATCCCTGGACTAGCAACCTCTACCTGTTAGAGAAGATGCAGGTGTTGGGATCTGGAGGTCTGTCCACCTTTCTCCAGCAGAGGGCGCCCTAGGTCTCCTGGAGCTGAAGCTGACTACCACACCTGCGGCTCGTTTGCTCATCAGGAGACCAGCATTTAAGCAGCGGCAGAGCAACACTCCAGTGCCAGAGTGTTAAGCCAGTTACGGTTAGCAAGCCTGAGCCAACCAACCTGTCTGATTCTCTGACTCCCCTGAAACCTGAACCAGAACCTAACCTGTTTTGTCCTCTCTGCTTCCTAGGAAGAACCTGACTGAACCCTGGAGCTCTGGAAGAGTTTCTCAGCTGAAACCAGCATGTCTGATCTCAGAAGAACCCTGGAAAGTCTGTCAGAACCTGCCTGCCCGCTCACAAGAAGAAAACTGGAAAGTAACTCAGATCAGAACACTGCAAGGTCTGAAGTCAAGCCCTGCCTCTGCTAAGCCCTCTGCCTGCCTTCTGCCTCTGGACCCTCCTGGTTCCCCCCCTCTGCCGCTCTGCTCAAATCATCGAACAGGTACAAACCTGCATTAACTCAAATAGCTACAGTATTTGGATCCCAGCTAACCGAACTGTCCCTCTCTGCA
The DNA here is from genome assembly GCA_018398635.1 of Cyprinodon brontotheroides. Lineage (NCBI taxonomy): Eukaryota > Metazoa > Chordata > Actinopteri > Cyprinodontiformes > Cyprinodontidae > Cyprinodon > Cyprinodon brontotheroides. The sequence goes on from JAGKQL010000054.1 coordinate 7,080,740, forward strand.
GAGAACCCAGTCGTGACCAGTCCTGGACCTGTTATTCTACATCTGTTCTTTATTTGCATTGTGTTCAATAAACTGTTGAACTTTTTCCCTCTGAGTCAGTGTGTTCTGCATGTGGGTTAGAAACCTTGCTCCCAACATGACAGCAGGAGGAATCACTCGCTGATCAAACTGCTAAAGTATGAGAAGGCGAAGGGGCCAAGAGATAATCACAATCCTTATAAATATCCATGTAAATACCCTGTGCAATAACCCTGTATAATAATCCTGCTATATAAAAAAGACTTTAGCTATCATACTTAGACACACCGTATATACTTTTACTGTATATATATCCCATACATCATTTCTTCCTTTGGCACCTTATATTGTCTTTTTGAGTATTTCAGTATATGTAACAAGTAAATTTCTCCATCGTAAGATCAATAAAGTCAATCAATCAACACAACGCTATGTTCTAATTCTGGCCCCTCATTTGCTCTGACCACCTTTTTGGTTTGAAGGAAGACTTCAGACATAAGGGTACTTCTCACCTCGTTGTAGTCGTTCTTGTCGCGCATGTGTTTGACGATGTAGTTTGCTCCGTCCACAGCCGGCTTGATCTCTCCGTACAGCTGATCCATCTCACCGTCGCTCTCCTGAGGCTTCAGTACTAAACCAAAAAAACAGATCAGGTTCTAGAAACTTTACTTTCTCTATGCAGAGGCACCAGATGCCCATTTTTACAGTGAGCCAGAATAAAGTGTGCACCGGGTCTGATCTGATCCAGTCCTACCTGAGGCGTGCGTGGGCCTTTTGGACAGCCCGTGTCTTTCAGACTGACGCTCAAACATTAGCTCACTGCGGGACTTGATGCTGTAATATTCCTCTGCCGCAGCGATGTATCCCACCGAGCTAGATCGTCGGGGCAACGCTCCTTCCCACACCGGTTCATCGTCCGTAGGATGGGACATGTGGAGGATCCGGGGCAACCGTTCGAGGAAAAACTGGACAAAGAGTTAAATAAAGTCATGGCATTCAAACTCAGGTGTTCATATCAAAAATGCAGAATGAGCTGCTCCAAAATTGGATACAATGTTTTTCCTGCTTTTAGCTGTATTGCTGCCATTTCTTCTTGTAATTCTCGTTATCTTTAGATAATAAGAAAATCAACAATTTTTCTCAATAAAACCACCGTGAAAAAGTTTGGAGGGATACGGCCGCTCTTGGCTTCCGTACTGAAGGTATCAAGATTATTTTCTTTTTTGTGTTCCTTACCTTCTTGGTCCATTCAGACATAACATGTGTACTGGGGGTCCTGAAGTGCAGGTTGAGCACAACAACACAAGTCAGCACGACGATTGTGACAAGCACCATGATGAACATCAAATATCTGAGGAAAGAATAGAAAAGACATACTAAACTCATGGATTTCTGGAAATAAAGACTGAAATACAGGAGAAACGCATTTGGTTTCTACATGCTGATCCTTTAAACAAATTACATGGAACAACACATCCAGAAACAGTCAAACTTCAAAGACCCAACATCAAGAAATGCATCGACCTTCAGTTAATTATTTACTGCATGCCAAAATTTCAACAGTCGCTCATTTAGGAATCAGTTTAAGAGATAAAATCTCCAAGCCTTTGTTGGTCATACTATTGTAATTTAACTGATTCAACCAAAGAAAAGGGAATTTACTCTGACAGGTTGCTATAAAGAAATAGTACGAAGAACCAGTTCAGTGTTTGCTAAGACAATAAAAAAACAATTTGTCGTCTAAAGCTAGGCATACTGTACGAGTTTTTGTCCTTTTCGGGCTGATCCTGAGAATGATTAAATGATCAGCTTGACTGTGCGTCCTGTAGTGTACAGGGGGTAACGAAAGGGCGATCAGCCTCTCACGACCACCTCCCGATCAGGAATCATGAGGTCGGGAGAAAATCAATCATGTTTGATTTTCAGTTGGCCGTCGTCGGCAAATCGCGCAGTGCGCAAACAAGGATTCTTCTTCTGCTTCCCATGGCATGCTCGACCCATGTACGGAGGCCTTAGTCCCTGATGCAGCTGACCCGGGTTTGAATCCGACCTGTGGTCCTTTGCCGCATGTCTCTCTCTCATACCAGCTTTCCTGTCAGCCTAATGTCGAAAAACGAGCCACTAGTGCCATAAAAACAAAATAAAAAACTAAAAAAAAATAGGCTTTAGGATTGGAAAACTTTACAATAAAATTGCACGACATACATCGTTCTCATTGGTATGGCTTTAATTAAATTAGTGACCATTTGATGACCGTATTTTTCCCTCTTCTACTCGTTTGGCTTCTGGATAGACGAGTCCGAATAACTCCATCTCTCCGCAGGGCTGAGTCCGGCGTGGTTTTTAGACATACCATGTGAGCAGGTAGATCGCATCAAGAGCGTCGGGCCACATAGTGTGAGAACATACATTGTAAGCTCTGAACTTACACTGTACGACGGAACTCTGTGGTTTCGTAGGTACAGTGTATAGCTGTAGCTGCATGCAAGCCCGGCTTAAATTAATGAGATTGTAGACTGAAATCCAAAGAACTTCTGTCAAAAAACATTAAGGAAGTGTGATGTAGGTGTATGTCTCTGTAGATATTGGAAAATCCTACTTGACTATCAGAGGGACAGACATGGACGTCTCTGGCAACCTCTGGGAGATCAGAAGCAGGAAGACAGACTGAGCCAGGAGAACTGATATGGACAGTGTCATCTTCTCACCACCTAAACACAAAAATCAAGTTTGTTTCCCAGAACGGTGGACAGTGGGACTCAAAGTCCAAGTTGAATAACTTAAAATAGTGAATTTAGTAAATAAGAAACTTTTCTAAATCATCACAGAGGAACAGGTTCCCTTTGACCCTACACAGCTTCTGTAAAATCTCCAAACATCTTATATTTAACGTTCCTCTAGAGGAGAGAAGAGGTGAGCAGTTACTGACTGTCTGCAGGCAGGTAGTAGACCAGGCAGGCCAGAAAGGAGATGAGCACGCAGGGGATGATGATGTTAACGATGTAGAAGAGAGGTTTCCGTTTAATGACCAGGTAGAAGGTGATGTCCTGGTGCTTGTTGCTCTCCATGGGAATGTGCTTGTAGGTGTTTTTCTTGGCTGGCCGGTGGATGATCTCCCACTCACCATTCTCTGCGGACATCAGAGAGCAAAATTCAGATCATTAGGTCTTTATTTATTCCTTTTGTTTTGTTGCAGAAAAATGTATCCCGGATAAACTAAAGGTTTTTTAAATTTCCTGACTGTAATAAATTAGCTCTAAGGTAACGACTGAATTCATCTGTGTTTTTGCATTACTTCGGGATCGATCATTAACCTAAGGCTAACCTTCAAAGAGGATAACTAACTTAAAGCCTGACTTGAAGTGTTGAAATAAATGGACCAAGAGAACTGAACATAACAATAAAAATAAAAATAAAAATAAACAAGAAGAAACCCATAGGTGGATCCGGATCTGGACCGTGGTCCGCTAATCCGTGACCTGTGGTTTAAAGGATAAACAGGATATTTAAAGACAGATGTTACCTGTAAAACTCTCAGGGTCAATGATGATCCACTCCACCGTATGTGAATGCGTTTCATTCCCATCTTGTTTCAGCAGCATTTTAATCTCTCTGGCGTTGTACGTCAGAGAGCTAAAAGACAAGAATCTGTTTCAGTTCATCAGGATCTGAGCTTTTATTTCTCGCGCTTTAGGTTTTGCATCAAACTACTGTGTCCAGATACACAGGGAGCTTCTTACGTGAATTTGAGCGTGCAGTTCTGCCAGTCGAAGGGGAAGTAGTTGACATTGATGGAGCAGGAGGATCGGAAGATGGCAGGAGGTAACCAGTAACAGAGACCAGAAGAATCCACCAGGACGTTACTGTAGTAGGCCACCTGGAACTGGGCATCATTACTGAAGAAGAAGAGGATTAGAAAATGCTCTGTGAGTCACCGTGGGATATCATTCACACACCCAGTACTTGTGTTGAGGGGGTGAGGGGGGATGGCATCCCCCTCATACCATCCCCTGTGACATTTTATCACTGAATGTGTAAATTTCTATTATATATTTACAGTAATAGTAATAATATTGCCCTTTCAACATTTGGCAGGTTGTGAGCTTACGAGAAACCTGGCCAAATTACGGTGGCCCAGAGGACACATGCGATTTAATTTTCATCCTCAGTGGTGCAACCAGCGGAGCAGCTGACGGTGCTCTGAACAGCATCACGGCCAAGCAGCAAAGACAAAGTGATTTTAGGGACTTTATTTATAAGAAGGCAAAAACTAACGCATCAGGTAAGTCAAGAGTCAGAAGACATGACCTTTTCTAAGCTTACCATTGTGTCACCTAATATGTAGAAGTCCTAATCTCTGGACATCGCAATAGCATGCAAGACTAGGTAAAGTAGTTTGAAGCGCAAACATTTTTCTGTCTTTAAAGTTGTCATGACACACGAGAATTAGTCTGGAGAGTACAGGAATTACTAAACATCCAAAATCTGCATTTAGGTTGTGATCTGAACATAAAATGAATCTGTAGACTGCTGCTGTTTTGCTGGATGACAGCCAGAATCTAGAAGATGCTGGAGAGACAAGTGGAGCTGTGGCTGAGAGCAGTGGAGGAAACCTGCAGGAGAGAATCGAAGGTTTGAAAAATGCATTTTAATTAAGCCATTTAAGACCCATGCTAAGATTATTATCTTTAAAGAACTGCCAAATGTGATGTAAATGTCTGGCCAGTGGTCATAAAGGAATTGAATGTTGACGTCTGACTGCAAGGTCCCTCATGTGACTTGCAGAATGCGTGTCGTCCGATCAATGGTTAATGGCTTCAGTTCGGCGGATCTGTTCAATAGATTTAACTCGTTCATTGCCAGCATGTAGCCTAGCTTACATTAAATTAGCCAATAGAAGCAATTCTGATATTCTGATAATCAGTCTATTTTATAAAATAAATACTTTAATACATGTTATATAGGCTTATTTCATTTCTAGGCTAATTTTAATGTATTTGAATATGTAAGCAGTTTTTTTCAGATTTTAAAAATTATTTTAACTGTTTCAATTTAATTAATTGAATTTGAATAAAATAAATACTTGACTTGAAAGGATTCAGATATTTATTTGCAAAATTTTGTGAGGTTTTGTTCCAAATCTTAATAGATTCATTGCCAAAAGATTTTCCAAAGTAAAATCAAAGAAGTGTCCTACCATGACCATGAAGCTGATCCAAGTGGGAAATTAGTCTCTAACTATTTAGGAGCAGCGATAGTCATGCCAGTCCAGGGACTGACTGTAGTTCTACTGAAAGGTGCCTTCGACAAGGTCAATGACAATGCATGTTGCTTTAGATTAATAGACTATATTAATAAGGCTATGTATGCTTAAAAAAAATCAAAGGTTCCACCATTCCCCTTCTTTTTTTTTTTTACAACTCGACATCTGCACACACTCCTTGGCAGATTAATATTTAGGGAGTCTCTTAGTGGATAAAAATGATGGAAGAGAAGAATCAGTTTTAATTAAAAACACTGTTCTTATTTTCACATTTAGCAGGTTAATGTTTATACTTTTTGCCTGTTGGAGTTTGAACAGATTAGATTGGAGCAGGCCCAGATTAACTATGTGCAGAACCTCAACCTGAGTGCTACATTTTATCAATCTGGCTGCCTGGCTGTGAGAAAGCCTGTGACTTAGTTTGAATGAAAAAAAGATAAAATTTTAACCAAAATGTTATCATAAAGTGCAGATCTGTGAATAGTCTGCCTTTGAACACATTCAGGTGTTCATATATTCACTTTTAGATCAATCGTGCTGCAAATTGTGTCTCCAAGCTTAAACTGAGGCCTCTACAATATCAGACAATGACCATTTTTTCAGTAATCAAAGGAAAATATTTATAGGTGATTGACTGAGGGAATCCTTCTTTTAAGAATGTTTTTACACAGCAGTCTGATAAACATCAGGATGAACCAAACAGCATTGGTCGTAGTTTATAGTTAATCTTAAGTATTTCTGAACGATAATTTAAAAAAGCTATAAAAAGGAGTTTCTTCCTTACATCTATCGTTACCTTTAAACCAGCATGTAATTGATTAAGTTTTAGTGCAACATGAGTAGAAAAGATGTTTTCCATGCAAATAATTTAAATAAAATTATATATTTTATACAAAGCATAAAATGAGATAAAAAGAAGGAATATTTTTGGTCTTTTTTCTGTTTTCCTTATTGTTTTGTGTTTGGGAAAAAGGAAAAAAAGAATCTACTGTAACATGAAACTGAATGAATGAATCATTTTACTTGTTTTCCAGAACGATCTCTGGTAGCCAGACCATGCTGGGCGGCAGGCGAAGCATCTCAATGCCGTCGAACTCTGAGGCGTTCCAGGACAGCCTGTAGTCGGTCCATGTCTGTGTCGCAGCAGTACAGAGACGGTTAACATACACAGATAAAGGCTTTTTATGCCTGACAAAAGGAAGAAAGTTGTTTTGACGTACATGATCGATCCACACGTTTGTCAACAGCGTCTCATCAACTTCTTTCTACAGATGGCCGAGAAGGAAATAGAGATTACAGGAGGTATGTGAAACAGACAAAACTATAAATTGCTTAGTTTTACCGCTTCATGTGATACATAGACGAGACAAACTAAACACATCATCCCCACAGTGAAACACAGCGGTGGACGCATGATGCTATGGGGACGGCTTCTTTTCCAAGGAGTGATAGAGGAATCTGTTAGTTGATATGTGGATGGATGACGTTCAATAGGAAGAAATCTAAGCATCTAAGGTTGTGCAGCTACGTCTCCCAGCCGTCCCAGGAGTAAGGAGGAGATTCCAGGATAAAGGCAGTAATTCAAAGCTTTTTGACATAAATGCCACCCGACTGCTCTTTGTAGAGATGCTTATACACTTTTCTTTGTTCACTTCATCATTTAAACTTTTGCAGATTAAGTTTTGTCAATGAATAAATAAATCAAAGTTTACACCAGAAGTTTAGAGGAAACCTAAACTCTGGCCTGTGGACTTCTACATCTAATGTTATCCTTTCGGTTTATCGCTCCACTGAGAGTTAACCCCAACATTGACCAACCAAATCCTAAAATCATTAGATTTAATAGTTTCCTAATTAAATCCCCTGTAAAACCAACTTCTAGTTTGACCTTCTGTTCTGATTTCATAAATGTTGGCCCTGCAGTACTGCACTCTGGCCACACCATGGAGCTCAACTGGTGTTTCTCAGTATAATATTCTTCTGTACATCTTTGGCTCTATGGTACATATTTGTAACCACTCTGTGGCTGAAAGCTGTGTACCAACTGAACTTAGAGCAAAAATTAAGACTTAAATGGTTTTTAAAGATGATGATCTTACAGAGTTCAATAATTATAGACCAATTTTCTTACATTTAAATCTAGTTTAGTTTTTAGTTTTCATTTATCTAAAGCAAGGGTAACCAATAAAAAATCAGCGGCGTACGAATAAAGAAAATCATTAACCAGTAAAGGTCCGGAGACATTTTTAATTATAATCTGTTACTTTAAATAGAATTTAACACTGAAACAAAATGAGGTGTTTATGCATCTATGTTATACATTGAATTTTTAAATAATAAAATATACATAAAAAAAAAGAAAATGTTTCCATTTTAAGCAGAGAACAACAATTGTTTATGGTTTATAGACAATTTCCTGATTTACATATTTTTAAAAACACCTGAACTGTTTTTTCTTTTTCCTGTCTTAATGTTGGCAGTGGGATTTATGCTGCCCTTCAAGGTTTTAAACCTGGTTTGAATGGAGACTCAAGCCATTCTCAAGCACATATCAAGGAGCTCATTTTGATCCTGGATCCATATTTATTTTTGATTCTGTTCATGGTGGGAGAATCTGCTTCACAGCAGCAGGTTGAGCCAAACATCCTCTAAATGTTCAGGGTCATCTTTGAGCACCATTTCACTTTTTCTTTCACCAGTTTTGTTCTTCCAGCAGTCCACACTTTCAATGCTCTCTTTTTCCTCATCATCTTCTCCTTCTTTCCCATCGCCCGCTTTTTCCCACAGCAGGTTTGCCTGCTGTGTCTAAAAGTAAAGCAGCAGCAGCAACTCCAGACTGACAGCAGCTCATTGGATCATTTGATCACATGTAGCCTGGGGCTGGACGCTCTGGAAACTTTTTACCGTATTAACAGGGAGAAGCAGCTCAAGTGAACTTAGACACTGAAGTCTGACAACCTGCAGTAATTTATAAATGTTTTAAATCAGGCTGGGTCCGGATTAGCCAGCAAGTGGGGCCGGATCCGGACCGACTAATCTGTGACCTCTGATCTAAGGATTACATCATGACAGTATCTGCTATCTCATAAGGAGCATGCGCTGATGTCAGTTATGTATACCAGGAGATGTGTCACAGAGCTTTAAGTTGTTCAATAACCTTTCAGCAAATTGGACCAACCTGCTGGATCACTTTTTCAGTTTCTCTGACCAAATTATTCCTTCTGTGGCTTGATAATCTTTTTCATCACTGATAATCTCGTACCCTTTTGTTCCTAATTTGTTACTCATTCCATGGAAAGCCTGCATGATTTTTTCCTTCAAGAGGAATAATCGTGTTCACAAAGTGTTCCTTCATTGGTACTCACTGAATGGAGCCTAAACAGCCTCTTCCAGCATATCCTATTAGAAAGCCTTCTCCTCCACACTGAGGCGGTCACAATAAAAAAAACATAAACATGCAGGGTTTTTTAAAATGTTTTTTTTTTTACCAGAGAGATGAGGTTGGAGAGCGTGAGGGCCAGATAAACATCAACGACATCTTGCTGCTTCTGGACGGGCCTTAACTCCTTGTTGTATTTTTTCTCTTTGAACAGGTGGTTGATCAGACGCTCCTCCTCATTCCTGCACAAACACTCTGATAAACAGACAGAACCAGCTGTCAGATTCGAGATGTTCGCTTTAAGTCATTTACTGAGCTGTAAGGTCATTATATGAGGAGCACTAAGGCCAAAGATTAATGGTAATTTGATACACTGAGAACATCTAGGCGGAGCTGAAGCTTACATCATCACTGTAAGAAGGTTCCCCTCATTCACTTCATAAGGTGTTAGTATCAGGATATAATAAACATGACCTGGTCTTTAACGGGTCGCAGATGTATTAAAATCTAACTTGAGCGTCCAACAGTTTTGAGAAGGCCTGAACTGAAGTGTGTACAAAGAAAAAAAAGCCTTCAGTAGATCAGCTCTCTTGTTGACCATAATATTTGATGCTTCAGATGTTTTTTTGGAAAATATTTTAATCCAGCTAAGGCCTGGGCTTTGATTAGGTTATTAAACAAGTTTTTCCTTGCTGCGTTTTAGATCATAGCTCTGTTTCTGACCCAGCTGTCAGACTCTAACATAAAAGAAAGCAGCTCTTCATCCATGGAGGGTCCATCATATATAAAAAAAAAATATTTTTTTGTAAAGTGAAGGACTTCATTTTGTTTAGATAAGGCCTCGTATGCATTTCCAGATCGATGGGCAGCCCTTTTATTTCTCTGATGATGCCTTTCCATGTCTGCATTGTGTTGAACACATTCTAGCTCCACAGAACCAATACAGATCAGTTAATTCCCATTGGGAGCAGATGTAGAACACGCATCAGCTCAGAATGCTACAATGCTGCAGTTTAAATGAACAGTTATGATTCAATATGAACTATAAAAGAATTACATCCAGAGAAGTATGACCATAAAACCAAAACACCTTGTACTTTCTTGTCACCATCACAGTGAAAAATTGCAGCCACCATCACACTTTTTATAGTTAAATCAAAGATATATAAGTCAATCTAATAATACCTGCTTTCAAAAAATGCTGCTTGGCACCATATAAATAATCTACAAATGTTTTGGTACTGCTGTTAATCTCTGGTCCTTTTCCAGCCTTAATTAAACTCTATTCACTGTCCATTCTCCTTGAACCCCAGTCAGCCTCTACATATGGTTCTGCTGGAGGTTTGTTCCTGTTAAAAGGGTTTTTTCCTCTCCACTGTCACTACAAGCATGCTTGGCATGAGGGATTGCTGTCCAGTCGATGCAATCAGCTGGTTTTCCTTAGATGGAAAACCAGCTGAAAAATTAAAGTGCCTTGCGATGACAGGTTTTGTGACTTGGCACCATATAAATAAACTTAAACTCTATTCACTGTAGACCATAAACTCAAAGCGATCTGTGCTCTATGCGTTGTCACCAAGGTCTCCAACTAAATTTGCCTAAGTTGTTGCTAGCTGCTGTTTTGATAATAAGTTGCTAGATAGTCTCATGAACCTTGCTTTAATTTCATACTGCTGGCCAGCAGGAGGCGGGGCCTATGCTGAGAGCAGCCGTGTGACATGAGGCACCTTTAGACATGCCTAAACAATCCTCAAACACAACATTATTATTCCCCCAAATTCAACTCTAGTCCCGCAGTGTATCCATAAAAGGCTATTTTTTTTAAACACATGTAGAAAAACATTTGTGAAATTGATTGTGTTTAGAAGGAAGTTGTGCAATCCCTTCACCAGGTCTTTAAATATTCTATGGATTGTTTAACACCCACAAATTAATGGGTTTTCTATAAACCAAAAACAGATTTCCTGTTTGGTCTTTTTTTCAATAGTTCATTTGCTGATCTAAGCAGGTTTTTTTGAGCTGGACTTTGGAGTGAAAAGGTAGCGGACCCTTGGTCTAGAACAGGGGTCAGCAACCTGCAGCTACAGAGCCGAGTGCGATTCTTTAATGCCGCCCTTGCGGCTCCCTGGAGCTTTTTCAAAAATGAATGAAAATGGAAAAAGATGGATTTCTTTTTGGACGTTAAATATGTTGTGCAGGAGGTCAAACAAACATTCATAATGTTTTCCAAATCCATCCATTTACAGTCATGCTTATCCCAAGTGGGGTCGCGAGGGGTGCTGGCGCCTATCTCTAGCTGTACAGGCGAGAGGCGGGGTACACCCTGGACAGGTCGCCAGGCCATCGCTGGACATTTATGTTTTCCATTGTTGTGAAAATTTGTAAAATCAATAAATTTAAACAATACATGTAAAAATTTATGTCAACAAAGGTTTGCGTCATAGCCTACGATAAATGTTTCAGTGCGGCAAGGTGCCAGGCAGGTGGCTGTTGGGTGTGACTCTGGCCATGAATCTCAAAGGGAAAAAAATAGCCGATGAGAACAGATGATTCTAAGAAGAATGAACCGAACCATTTCTTTCATTACCAACACAGAGGGATTGCCTGCATTTATGCTTTGTAAGGAGAAGTTTCCAAATAATAAAAAGAGTCATTTGGAAAGGTATTTCCAGGGAAGACATGCTAAATATGCAGCCAACCACTAAGTTAGGAGTGAGAGAAAAAGTGTGATTGCGGTACGCTTCTTCTGGATAAAGTAGAAGACATCAAAGATAAATTTAAAAGGTGGATTACATCTCCAGACTCCACTACTGCTGCTAGTCTTGGGCAGGCATGGAAAACTGTCCACAGATCAAACAGGTAGCGCTCTGATGCAGGGATGGGAACTTTCTTCCATTTTTTTCCCCAAATCCTCAAAATAAAATAACACCATAAATCTGATTTCTTTGTTTTCTATAATTTCATCAATTCAACAAAACCTAACACATTTATATTGTAAAGGAATTTAAACTTAAAGCACCAAATATCGTACAGCAGACCAGTTACATTATGTGACATTTGCTCAAGGATAAACATTTATTCATTAATGCTTATTTATATATTTAAACCAACACAGTCCTTTTTTTTTATAGTGGGCTAATACACTTTTACATTTTTGCAGCTCCAGACGGATTGTTTTTGTTTGGTCCTATATGGCTCTATGAACAGTTTGGGTTGCTGACCCCTAGAATCTAGGGGGTTCTGGTCCATTTGATCTGGACATCAGTCCTCTCACTAATGGTTTTCCTAAATAAAAAAAATACAATAAAAACACAGTAAACCAACGTTCTCTCAAACACTGACAGGAGAAAAACAAACAGGGGCTGGACGTGTCTGCATGAGCCGCCGCTGCTCAGCTTTCCTGTACAGCAGCTGTTCTGTGGATCAGATTCCTGCTCCTGATCAGCTGTCCACACAGAACCGACAGGCTTCTTCCAGCCTAAAGCTTTAGTTCCTCCAGAGAACCTCTTGTTTAGACCCTTTTATCTCCAGTTAGATTCAGGTCACAAACTTACAATAAATAAAATGACCGGATCTTATCTTAGTTTGGCCTAATTCTGGATTATGTGAAATACTAAATTGCACTTTATCTTTCTGTGAAATAAAAGTAAAACAATAAAATCTTAAGTCAAAGAGATTGTATGAATCATTCGTACAAAGGTTAGACCTACAAAGAGCAGCATGTTGTTAAATTATGTAAAGTTTAAAGGTTTTTTTTCCTTACACAAGAATATATTTAAAAGGAAATGTAAAGATGTTTTCCCCCATCTCCAAGTGGAATCAAAGACATTACCAAGCAGCAATAGAAATAATTAACTTTGAAACCGAAAACTATTCAGAGTCAAGCAGAGGACTCAAACTCATTTAGATCAAACCTAAAACGTTCCCATAAACTCACCGTGTGCGACCAGTGTGAGCAGGGAGACCGTGAGCAGCGCAACCCGGTGGAGCTCCATGGCCGACTGGCTGAGTGGAGCACAGGCCGCTTTACCCACCAACCTTCATCAGTAAGTGACAAGCAGCAGCTGCAGAAACACAGGGCAGAAAATAGAAAAGTGACAGCAGGAGCGAGCAGCCGGAAGCATGAAGAACTTGGTGGTTTCAAAGGCTCTACACACAGTCATCACAGGACGATCTGGGAGAAAATAAAGAACAAATCTATAAACTTTTCAACTTATGATCTAAAACAAAAACTTTTTTCTGTTTATCCCAACTTTGATGCACCAAAAGTTGAGTTTATCAAACCAGCTCTCACTGAAATAAACTCTAAATGCTCATAAAACAGTACATACCTACTCAGAGAAAACAATGATTATGATGCTCCTCTATTCTAATTTTCTATACATACAGTCATGGCCAAAAGTTTATAGAATGATTCAAATGTTAATATTTACAAAGTCTACTGCTTCAGTTTTTATAACGGCAATTTGCATATACTCCAGAATGTTATAAAGAGTGATCAGAGCAACAGCAATTAATTGCATATCAATATTTGCTTAGTGAAAATGAACTTTCCTTCCCCAAAACACATTTAACAAAATTTGCAGCCCTGCCTTAAAGGAGCAGCTAACATGGTTTCAGTGATTGCTCCATTAACACAGGTGTGGGTGGTGATGAGGACAGGGCTGGAGGTCAATCTGTCAGGATTCAGTAAGAATGACACCACTGGACACTTTAAAAAGAGGCTGGTGCTTGGCATCATTGTTTCTCTTCTGTGAACCATGGTTATCTCTAAAGAAACACGTGCAGTCTTCATCGTAGCTAGAGAGATTGCACCTCAGTCAACAATCTATCGCATCATCAAGAACTTCAAGGAGAGAGGTTCCACTGTTGCCAAAAAGGCTCCATGGCACCCAAAAAGACCAGCAAGCGCCAGGACTGTTTATTAAAAGTGTTTCAGCTGCAGGATCGGGCTACCAGCAGTGCAGAGCTTGCTCAGGAATGGCAGCAGGCAGGTGTGAGTGCATCTGCACGCACTGTGAGGCGGAGACTCTTGGAGCAAGGCCTGGTCTCAAGGAGGGCAGCAAAGAAGCCACTTCTCTCCAGGAAAACCATCAGGAACAGACTGATATTCTGCTAAAGGTACAGGGAGTGGACTGCGCTGAGGACTGGGGAAAGTCATTTTTTCTCTGATGAATCCACTTTCCGACTGTTTGGGACATCTGGAAAACAGCTTGTTGGGAGAAGACGAGGTGAGCGCTACCAGCAGTCTTGTCTCATATCAACTGTAAAGCATCCTGAAACCATTCATGTGTGGGGTTGCTTCTCAGCCAAGGGAGTCGGCTCTCTCACAGTCTGACCTAAAACACAGCCATGAATAAAGAATGGTACCAGAATGTCCTCTGAGAGCAACTTCTCCCAACCGTCCAAGAGCAGTTTGGTGATGAACAATGCCTTTTCCAGCATGATGGAGCACCTTACCATAAAGCAAAAGTGATGTCTAACTGGCTCAGGGAACAAAACATAGAGACTTTGGGTCCATGGCCTGGAAACTCCCCTGATCTTAATCCCATTGAAAAACTTGTGGTCAATCATCAAGAGACGGGTGGACAAATGAAAACCTAGGAATTCTGACAAAATGCAAGCATTGATTGTGCAAGAATGGACTGCTATCAGTCAGGATTTGGTCCAGAAGTTGATTGAGAGCATGCCAGGGAGAATTGGTCCTGAAGAAGAGGGGTCAACACTGCCAATATTGACCTGCTGCATTAATATCATTGAATTAAATATCTGTCATTAAAAGCTTTTGTTACTCATAATATGATTGCAATTAGTATTTCTGTATGTGATGACAACATCTGACATACACATGAAAACAGAGGGCAGCAGGTCATGTGAAAAATATATTTGTGTCATTCTCAATACTTTTGGCCCATGACTGTAGAAGAAAAAAAAGGTCAAGATTGTTTTTCTTGAGACGTTTTAGTCTCCTCAGCTTTTTGAATTCTATTCAATTTATCATAAAAGAAGTACAGTTTTGCTTTACAATCTGTCCAATAAATGCGGCCTCTTTCAGGTGTTTGGTCTGTGAATCATGGCAATCATTGTAAAGTTAAACTGACCTCCAGCTGATTGTGATACACTATCACAATTACAAAGCAACAAAATTACCTCTCTGCATTTAACCCATCCCTCTTGGGAGCAGTCCTCTGCCATTTTGCAGCACCCGGGGAGCGGTGTCAATCTTTCTGCAGCTCCAGAGATAACGCCTGTAACAATTTCAATTTGAAATAATTATTTTATCTTTATGGTTGAACATAGAATAATAATTTCAAATTTGTTACAGGTGTCATTGTTTTATGGTTTATGTCGGGGAATTGTTTATGGTTGAGCCTGCTCAGTGGGTAGCACAGCTGCCTTGCAGCAAGAAGTTTCTGGGTTCAAATCCCGGCCTGGAGTTTTCATATGTGTGGGTTCTCTCCGGGTACTCAGGCTTCTGCCCATAGACCAAAAAACACGACTGTTAGGTAATTTGGCTTATCTCAAAATTCTCTGTGTTGCCCTGTGATGGACTGGTGATCTGTCCAGGGGGTATCTTGCCTGTAGACAGCTGGAGATAGGTGCCAGCACCCCATGCGCCCCTATTTGGGATAAGTGTGACCAAAAACGGATGGATGTTTTTTTTATGGTTGAAATCACCAAATCCTGGTACAATTTTTTTCCATATGTTTTAAGTGTCTTTTTTTCCCTTTTTTTTATATGAATAGTTGATTTACAATATTTTCAATTGCTGTTCTGGGTCCGGACACTAATAAAAACTAAAAACTTCGATGCTAACCTCACTGTTATCTCACCACCACAGAAAACTGAAATGAGGCAGGAGAAACCTTCAAACTCAGCGGCTCACTTATAACACTAGCATGGCTCTAGTAGCTGTCTAACGTTAGTTTGGTTTATTTAAAATGTGCTCAGAAACAAGAACTCTGCGCTGATTGGCTGGTTGAAATCCTACAATCAATCATTTTCACACACGTTACTGCCACCATGAGGATCGGAATATGACATTTAATATAGGCGTAGACCCCAGATCAATCATTTTTCATCTATGGGCTATGACATGATTTGGTCTTGGGCTGGTCGACAGCTCTGCTCAGTATAATGTGTTGAGCAGGCACATAATCAAATTAAATCAACTTTAACTCGCTGGATATTGAAATAATTTTCACAGTTGTGTTTTTTGCTGAATATGTATCTATACATATAAATCTATCAATCTATCTCTCTCTATATATATATCTATCTATATATATGTATAAACATGTATGCATATATATATCTATATATATGTACATATATATGTATGTGTGTATATATATATATATATATATATATAGACCTAGATATATGCGGCTGTTAAAATATCTCCTTATGTCTATTTTCTTTTTTAGTGGCAGCATCGACAAGGCATAACATGAGAATGGGCATAAGTTTATTTAAATATAAAATAATTTTAAACAATTCTAAAAAAATATAACACTATCTTATCTGTAATGTAGTATCCAAAATAAACAGCCAGATTCAGGCATTTTTATCAGACAGTACTGTTGTATTAATTTACTAATGAACAGTGTGGAAATCTATATAACATAAAACCAATGTTTGTAATCATCTTTATCCTATTTCTAGATGTTAATTGTCAATTAAACATCAGTAATATTTTGTGGAATTGTAATTATGCTTTCTATATACAAAATATCAGATTTTTAGGTGCAATCTCAAGTTGTTATACTCGTATATATAAAAAAAGTTATTAAACAGCACAGCAAAGTTACTGACAGGACAGGAAAGGCCGGGTATAACTCCGCTCCGTCTGAGTTTCCGAAGCTGCGAGAGGAGCGACTGTTGCTACAACGTTGGATTGTAAATAACATTTTATTCACATAGAATTATTGGTAGGGACAAGTGGGTCAGTCCAAAATTTTTGTCTGGACAGGTCCATATTGTCCCAATGCAAACCTGCAGTACGCCCATGCTTTCAACCATATTGAAAGGCTTTTTTTCAACTGGGCTACATCTTTATCCTTCTCCATTTTCCTTTTCGGTTCGGCGCCCTTGATTTTTTATTTTCTGGCACTCCATCTTGTTAAGTGTGCGATGGAGTATTAGGGCCAAGTTAGAGATTTTTTTTCTTCTATTTTGAGATTAAAGTCATACAATTATGAGAATAAAGTCATAAAATTATGAGAATAAAGTCATAACATTATGAGATAAAGTCCCAATGAGAATAGTCATAAAATTACTAGAATAAAGTAGTAAAATTATGAGAACAGTCATAAAATTACGAGAATAAAGTCGTAAAGAGAATAGTCATAAAATGACGAGAATAGTGATAAAATTACTAGAATAAAGTCGAAAAATTATGAGAAAAAAGTCGAAAAATTACGAGAATAAAGTTGTAACATTACGAGAATAAAGTCGCAACATTACAAGAATAAATTCCCAACATTATGAGAATAAAGTCGCAACGAGAATAGTCATAAAATTACGAGACTAAATTCGTAAAATTACCAGAATAAAGTTGTAAACTTATGAGAGGAAAAGTCGTAACGAGAATAGTCATAAGATGACGAGAATAGTCGTAAAATTACGAGAACAAAGTCAAAAAATTACTAGAATAAAGTAGTAAAATTATGAGAACAGTCATAAAATTATGAGAATAAAGTCGTAACGTTTTGAGATAAAGTCCCAATGAGAATAGTCATAAAATGCTTAAGAATAAAGTCAAAAATTACTAGAATAAAAGTAGTAAAATTATGAAACAGTCATAAAATTACGAGAATAAAGTCGTAATCTAGAATAGTCATAAAATGACCTAATACAATAGTGATAAAATTACTAGAATAAAGTCGAAAATTACGGTGAAAAAAGTAAAAAAAAATACGCAGAATAAAGAAGGTTGGGATCCTCAGGCTTTACCACCAGAGGCTTGGAGACCTTTCTGCTATCTTTGTTTTTCCCTTTAGGTTGAGTGCCACTGTGGGTATCTGGAGATTACCCTTCGTCTCCTCCAGCAGGATGTGCGCTTTGTAGGTCTTCTTCTGGAAGCTGAACCTTCCTGCACACCTGTTCCTAGACCATCCTCTCATTAGAAGACCTCTCCTTTATAAGCTCCCTGCCTGACCTTATCCCCAACAAGAGTGTTGATCTTGATTCCTGAGCCTCTGTTACGAAGGTTTTGTTATCTCAAGTGTGAGATCAGAATCTAATTCTTCCTTGTCTCGCCTCACAGGAATCCTGTTCTTCATGGAAGCTCTGATGAGCTTAACCTCCTGTTCTCCTCGCGGAAGCCTGGATGAGCTTAACCTCCTGTCCTTCGGGTGAAGCTCTGGAAGCAGCTGCCCTCTGGCAACCTGTCTCTCTGGCAACCTGCTCCCTGGCCTCGCTGCAGCTCTGGGAGAGTTGCATCACAGTGGCACCCAGTCCTGCCTGAAGCTCCTAGAAAGCTAACCTGCTAATCTGCCCTGGGTGAGCCAACCCAAGATTCCTACATGGTTAGCCTGAAGTACCCCTGTGTGTGGAGTTTCCCTAGAGGTTCCCATGTGGGATTATCCCCTGTTGTGCCTCAGCTGGAAGCTCAGATCCTAGCTCTAGCTAAGCATACAGCTAGGAGGTTTAGCCCCCTCATGATCTCTGTTATCCAGCCATTCCTCGCCCCTGCACAGACCCCAGTGAATCAGCCTCCTGCCTGAACTGTTATTCACGTGCTTGTGCCTTAAAATAAACTCTTTGGACTTTTTACCAGTGCCTCTGTGTGTGTTCTGCATCTTGGGCTTTACTCTAAGAGAACCCATCATGACAGTTGTAACATTACGAGAATAAAGTTCTAACATTACGAAAATAAAGTCACAACATTACGAGAATAAATTCCCAACATTACGAGAATAAAGTCGCAACAAGAATATTCATAAAATTACGAGACTAAATTCGTAAAATTACGAGAATAAAGTTGAAAACTTATGAGAGGAAAAGTCGTAACGAGAAGTCATAAAATTATGAGAATAGTTGTAAAATTACAAGAAAGTCGAAAAATTACGAGAATTAAGTCGAAAAATTAGTCGCAACGAGAATATTCATAAAATTACCAGAATAAAGTCATAACATTAAAAGGATAAAGTCCCAAAATTACGACAATTAATTCGCAAGATTTCGAGAATAAAGTCGTAAAATTTTGAGAATAAAGTTGTAATATTATTAGAAAAATAAAATCCTAAAATTATGAGAGAAACAAGTTGTATTTAGGACAACTCTTACAATAAGCACTTTCTTCCCTGTAAATGATGAGTGCTGAGCATTATGCAGTTATGCTTTTGGGGCCCTGCTTGAGGAAAAAAAATTTTTTAGCACCAGTATCAAATTGGGATATCAAAGTGACTCAGGACTCAATAACCTTATTTAAATGATCTTTTAACCTCTTTGAAATAGCTAGCAGCAAATAGACATGAGGATTCTATTAAATTACTTTGGTCATAATTTAGAAGTTTAAATGTAATGAGCCATCTATCCACCCAGTCGCTATTCATTGTGATAAATTAGAATCTGAAATAGAAATAGTTTCCCAAAAAAACTAGGTGAAATCCCAATTTACAAGGTTTATAAAAAATATTACTAGTTATGAAAACACGGGAATGTCTGCCTTGCCAACTGCAAGGCCCCCAAACAGATGTCCATTCCAAAACAGTCGCTGTCCTCTCAGAGGGTCAATTCTTTCCCGGAAGGTTGATGGAAACCTGTCTTCTGATAATTTCTGGTGTGTTCGAAATGATCACACATTCGTTCGTATCCAATGGGGTTGGTCCTTCCCAGTCAACCCCATAGCTTATCTTCAATCTACAAAACACAAAAAGCATTTAAAATGAAATAAATAAAAATGTAGTAAAAAATAGTAGCAAATAGATAGTAAACATTATGGTATAATTAAGAATCCAAACCTGCTCGCTGAAGTCAGTTATGGAGGTAGTTTGCCAGTGCACCCTAATCTCTACCAATAACAACTGCTGGGAGGTGATCTGCCTGCTCCGTGGATAGGGAATGTTCACGCAAGCCACAGAAAACAGTTCTAAATGCCATTTAGTCTGGGCAGCATTATGAAATGAATATGCTAAACTGTGCCTCATCATCGTGATTCAAAAGCCGCAGTGTCAGCCAGATACCCAGGGCATAGCGTAGTTCACGTGACAACAACACCAAACGTCTCTCCATAGCCTCTCAATTCTTTGGTTATGGACACTGTGTCCCGTTATAAAACTTCTTCTTTCTATAAAGAGCAATGCATAATCAGGGGTAATTTTCTATAACAACATGATGATGTGTCATATACGGAAAGTGTTCAGACCCCTTTAAAAATGTTCACTCTCATATAAATAAAAACATTTTTTTAAAACAGGCAGAAAATCTGAAATAAGCCTCTGTTCTGTGTGAACATAGCCTAGATATAAAGGATGAAGATCAGAACTTCCAGGTACTGAGGAGGAGAAAAAACAAAAAAAAAAACAGACCAAACCCAACTTCAAAATGTAGGAAGGGATACAGAGTTTGATCAAACAGAGAAGAATGATGATGATTATGATGATCAGCTTCAGAAAACCCTAAATCTGACAGAAGAACACTGGATATTCACAGTATGTCCCATTAAA
Organism: Cyprinodon brontotheroides; assembly: GCA_018398635.1. NCBI lineage: Eukaryota > Metazoa > Chordata > Actinopteri > Cyprinodontiformes > Cyprinodontidae > Cyprinodon > Cyprinodon brontotheroides. The sequence goes on from JAGKQL010000054.1 coordinate 7,101,072, forward strand.
ACACATGAAAATAACGACAGGCAGTCTCTTCTGCTCATAAAAGAGTAACTAAATAACTTTTAAATAAAATAAAATTTGAATGTGGTACTTTGAACTTTTTTTAGAGATCATTTTACACCGGTAACATAACTTTTATTCAAGTTAAATTTTTATCAAAGCCACTGTACGCTACTTTCACTTTAGGTCAGTACTCTTTCCATCTCTGAAATATGGAGAACTTAAAGTTGTGTCTTCAAAAAAAAAGACTAAATGATACAATTTTATCATAAACCTGCTCAAGCTGCAATAACTGAGTATTAACTTAAGGCTCTGAAACCTTTTATTTAGTTTTCTCCCTAATAAATGTTTTTTTTCTGTTTAACTTACCTGAAGGATCATCGGATGGAGATAATATTTTTGTTGGTCTAAGGTTTTTTTTATGATTGTACAATATATCAAATGATAGAAAATAAGCAAAACTGTCATTTTCTACCCTTTTTATTTTTATAATTTGCCATTAGGAAACTTGAACATAAATAAATATTTACTGTAAATTAATAAAAAAAATGGAAAAAAATAATGTCAATGAGGCTTTATTAATCATGTATCCAAACCCCAGCTGACATCATCAAGCACATATCTTATCTCAATAATATAACTTTTATTATACTTTCAGGACTCTTCTAATCAGATTAGAACAAATGAACATCTGTCAATGTTAAGACCTTAAATGTTCTTAGGTATAAATGAGTAGTGAATATAGAATTTAGATCTAAAAAGTGCTGAAAGAAAGCAGTAAGCCACATCCTACAGGGAGCTGTACGCCGGGTTTCAGTGACTGTGGTGAACATGTGTGTGAAAGTAGGAAACAAACAGAAACTTACCGTGACTCAGCTGCAGTTCAGTTCAAATTAAATCCAGGCAAAAAGTAGGAAGGAGAGCAAAGCAGCCTGCTGCCTCCACAGACCAAGTGTTTCCCTGACTGGCTCAACAGGTTATTTAGAGAATAGGCGTCTAACACTCACACACCTCCTCTGCATGGGTGGAGTTTGATTTGTGATTGGCAAAGTCACAATCTCTGACAGGCCAGGCTGGACCCTCAGAGGGGAAAATGTCAGAGGGGTTTGTTTTCAGCGTGAGGAGCTTCTTTGCAGTGGGTTGAGGGCCATGTGCTGCATGTCAGACATGCAGGAGTGAAGCTGTCAGAGACACCTGCTGAGTCCAACAACACGTTAACTCCTCTTCCCATCCAGTTCAAAGGACAAATGAAACCTCTACAGTAACCACCATTTAACCTGGCAGCTTCTGGAAAAGCTATTCACACATAAACCCTGAGGGGCGGCACCACCTCCTAACATTATGAGCCGGGGAGGTGTCATGTCTCAGGAGAAACAAAGGGAGAGGGGGGGATAAAATTCATTTTTATTACCATCTCTGATAAGCTTGGAGTAGATGAATGACAAGGAGATGATTTTCTTAACACTGGGGGAAAAAACACAACAAGTTTGGTCAGGCAGCAGTTACTGTAGGCTTTCCTTTCAAATAACCTGAAATACCACACTCACACAAAAACATGTCTCACTATCTTAGCAGTTCCTTTCCCTTGACTTCCATTATTTCATACAGCCTAACCGTGACCTTTACCCTTACCATTAAGTGTTCATGTTAACCCTAACCTAAACCTAAAACCAATTCACACCTTGGTCCTAAACAGCAATTCCCCGGGTGGTGTCCAGGCATTGGACCCCACAAGCAGCAGCCAGTCCCCACAGTGCCATTTCCCCTGAAAATGGGCCCCATAATGTATTAACAAGGACACACACATACACATGTGAAAAGTCAACATGCGGAATACCCTGAGAATCTTCTTATTACTCCTAATTTTTTATCTATTTAGGGCGACCAGCTTCAGTTAAAACTGGACTCACACGCCTGAAACTTCTTATGTATCTGGTGGCTTCAGTTCAGTTCAGTTCAGTTTATTCGAACAACAAAACAATATAAGGTGTAAATACAACACAACACAATGAATACATAAACCATAATACATAAACCAACGAAGTATAAACTTTTAAGTTTCCCATCCCTAAATTCAAAAAGAGACCTAAGTTGCTCATTTAACTGGTTACATTCACTCTTCATATTAAGTCTACCTGTTTTTATCTTTCATCTTCTACATATTTATCCAAAGTTAATTTTTGTACCTTCTCTTCAAATATGTTCACACTCTGCTTTAAACACGGCTGTAGACTATTCCATAACTTCACTCCACTACTTGATATAGTCATTCTTTTCATCGCTGAACCGTCTTCGTTCTGAATACTGCATCTCCTCTAAAATTATATTTTTCATCTCGTTCTTGAAACAATTCATTTATATTTTTTAGCCACTAGTTTGTTTTTTACTTTATACATTACTTGCGCTGTCTTGAAACCAGGTCTGTGAATTTTAATGCAATAGCTGTATAAATAATCGATGGGTGCTCTCTAAATCCTACTTTGCATATTATTCTTATTGCTCTTTTTTGTAGTGTGCATATGGATTTAATGTTCTTATAGATGTTGCCCCAAACTTCAACACAGTAAATCAAATATGGCAAAAACAATGAAAAATAAAGCATTTTTAGTGATTTCGGGTTCAATATATGACTCGCCCTGCTAAGTAATAGTAGTAATAAAACAAAGTCTATAAACACTCAACAGTTTACCCAGGTTTCAAGTGTTTTAGCTAGATTCAGAGAAAAATGCAAAATCATCAATGAGAACCTTTAAATGTAGAATGGTAACATTAGAATATATGTTCTAGTCCATGATGTCTATAAAATATGAGCATAAAGTTTATAAATGATCAGTATGAAAAACAGTATGTTGATCAATATCAGGGGCAGATCTAAAGGGGGGCAAGGAGGGGCCTGTCTGAGTCTTACTCCCCACTTTTCTTTTCACAAAATAATTGTAATTACTGATTCTTGTTTGTTCAAAAATCTTTATACCGTAACTTTAAAGTAAACAGTATTTGAGCAAAATGTATAATGATAACATAAAACTTTAAAAAGTCATCTCCACTCACCCATAGTAATCTAATGATTCATGCATACAGAAGGAGTGTGCAAATGTAAATGATGTCTTGTTGAGAAATGAAGCTGCTGACCATAACAACCGCTTCGTTAGGTTCTCCTCAAGGTGAACCGGTGTGGTAATTTAAATTCTTCTTCTAAAGTTTTCTTATTTATTTTGATAAATATTTGCTCTAATCAGTTAGGCTGAACCTTTAAAATAGATTTTTTTTTCTTAGAGGAGAAAAGGACAGAAAAATAGTATTAAAATGTATTTTTTTGTAGTTTTTGACTTTATTTGCATTGATTTCTTATGTACTTCAGTAAAGATGTCCATCATTGCCACTCCCCCTTTCGTGCCTCCTTTGCCCCTACATTTAAATCCTACAACTGATTATAATTAAACTAATATGTATAAAAATGATGAAAAATTAACATCCAAGGCTTATAGATAATCATCCAAATTACTTCCTTATTCAGTAACATTTTGTTAATTTTCTTGGTTTTCACTGATTAGGATGTAAGGTGATTAGTATATTTTGTTTTTGTTTTTTTTTTGCAAATAAAGGTTTGAATCCCATCCAAGGTGGATCTTATGCCTAAAATCTAACTGATTTTTCATTTTCAGTCTTAATATTACAAGCTATTTTAAAAATACTTAATTTTAGATGATCAAACTGAAAAGCTGACTGTAGCATCTTTTTTCACACTAAACAGTTTTATTTTCTTAAGGTGCCAACAAATCTTTTCCATCTTATCACCCATTCAGCTTTTCTCTGTTTCACTTTTCATTGTTTTCACTTCCCGAACTGAATCTTAGTTTCAAGTTAGGTTTAAAGTCAAGCTTCAAATTAGCAGAGAGCTTTTTTTAATGTGGGAAATGACTCAGAGAAACCAAATGTGCACAGAATGAAGTCAGTCATCCCACAAAGACTTTTTCCAAGTAAACTAGCTTTTCAGAAGGGAAAAGCTGTGGTTAAAATGTCTAGATATCAAACAGTTTCTAAAGTGGGGATTTTAAAGGTATTGTTTTGTGGTGTTTATGTGATCTACAGATCTTTCCCCTTAGGTTTGGCCCCTTATTTACAGAGATGTGTCGTAGTCTAAAATAAATGTGTTTGGTCAAAAATGCCAATGTTACAATTGGAATTAAAATACAATTCCGACTGTGAAGTATAGTGGTGGCACCATCATCCTGTGGAGGCTTAAGGCTGCCTGAAGAAATGTGCAAATAAGATGCCATTATTAAAGAGGACCATGATGTGGAAATCAAAAACATCAGGCAGAAAAGCAAAGATTTGGCACACAGGGATCTTTCAAACGATAAATATCCTTCAGTATACCATATGATTAGACACTGGCTTAAACAAAACAATGCCTATTTTATTAGGGACGTTCACAAGGTAGCTGAAAATTTGATCGGTCAAGGTGCCGAAAAACCTGATCCAGTTACAGTAGTTCTGTAAGAAGGAATGGACCAAAAATACAACAACCCAAAAACTTTTAATCCCCAACATACAGTTTAAAGGCAATTCTTCCAAATACTGTTTGTCACATCTTGATTGGTGTTTGTAGACCCAGATGCGGAGGCAGGGAGGCAGAGGTGAGTTCTTGCAGATTTAATCAAAGGAAACAGTTTAATAAAGGCAGGAATCCAAAAATCCAACTAAAAATGTAAAGCAAACCAGAAACATGGAGACATCAGGGGAAACCAAACACTAGCAGCCAGGGAGAGACGAGGTATGTAGACAACAACATGAGAAGCCAGCAGAGATGGCAGTACCTTAAAGCAAGAAAAGCCACAGAACTTAGAAAAGCAAAAGTTTTTGTTTGCACAAATGTTGATGAATAAAACCCGTATCACACCTGCCATTAGGTTTGTGGTTTAGTAGAATAAGAGAAAGAGCTGCAGGTGAGGAGAGGATTGAATGTGAAAACCACAATCTGTGAAGCCCGCAATTACACCTTTACCTTTGCATTTGCAGACGCATCGATTACAAGCTGAAGAGACAAGACAGCACCAAGACACTGCTGATAAAAAGTGAGCAGCTACTGAGGATCGAAGAGCACGACTTCGCCCTGAGGCCGGGCTTTGGAGGTCAGAACCAGAACATAATGATAACCAAACATCTTTAGTTTAACTGACAATAGCTTTCCTCATTTCACCGCTGATCCCTGATGATTTAATCCACTCACTCACGCAGAGGAAATCACTCCCCAGCTGATGATGCCGGGGCTTTGATGATGGACAATAGGTCACTTAGACAACGGATATGTCAATCCAGAAATCAGCAGCTCTGACCCAGATATCACCAATGTGTGTGGGGGGTGTTAATGCAGTTTCAGAGTACAGCAGTCAGCTCACTCTTATTGTGATTGGGACCTGCTTTGTGTCTGTGTGTGTGTGATGTATTGTGGTGTGAGTCGGGGGGATTCGTGAGCATTAATCTGGATTATATTCCAAGTCTGGAGCAGATGGAGGGGTGGGAAACAAAAGGTCAACTGCAACAAAAATAATTTAAGAAAAATATATCTAAAATATATATGCAAAAAAAATAAATGCATTTTTTAATGAAGTTGTTAGTTCACTAAAACACAATTACAGCAGCTGTAATGATGTTAGAAGACTTAGACTCAGTCCCATTTGTTACTTCCAACCAGTGTTAAAAGAACGGATGCTGTTCCTTAAGGTCAGACAGTGAGGACTAATTCCAATCAATCAGCATGAAGAAAGAAGCGCTCAGTTCAGGAAATCAAGGAAGACTATTAAAAAAAAGCTACTATGTTACTATGTCTGTCATGAATATGGATGGATGTCCCGGTTATTCTGACAGTAAGTGTTTTTACTTTCACATAAGCGATTGTCTACTTAGGGTTGACATCAGCCAGTCCATAGGTTCACTTAGAAAATACATGTTAAGAATGTTTCTATTAAATTGTAACAGAAGAGCTAATATGGTCCCCAGAGGCGGACTGGGAGATTTTTTCAGGCCAGGAGTCAGTAATGTAACCAAGCCACCCTGGCCTGGTTACATGCTGCCCTTCTGAGGCTTTCTGAAGGTAAATCTGTGTTTTGCATGGCCCAATATTGTGTCACAAACTTCAAAATCAATGTAGCAGCTTAATAATGTACAGCTATTGAACTGGAAGTTGATCTTGGCCAAAGTTGTCTCCAATTCAGCCAAATAAACTATAAAAGCTTAGGAGGAAATCATTCAGCAGCTAAGTTCCTCCTCCTGCTGCCTTGATGTTCTACCCACAGCTTTCTTTAAGAAAGTTTTGCCTCGTCATAGCATCTTGATTTTACTACAGATAATAAACACGTCCCTTCTGTCAGGTGTTTTCCCGCAGTCCCTAAAAACAGCAAATATCAAACCACTGCTGAAAAAGAACAGTTTAGACAAACTACTACTCCAGAACTACAGGCCCATATCAAACCCTCCCCTTTATCAGTAAGATTATTGAAAAAAGCAGTGTTTCAACAGTTAAACACTTTCTTAGATGTATGACTCAAAGCCTTTGGACGTGTTCCAGTCAGGTTTTCGATGTTCACCACGAGTACAGGGCAGCCTTATCAAGGTGTTTAATGATAAAAGATAAATACAGACTGGCGGAAGAACCACACAGTTCTGGTTCTATTGGGACCTGGAGTGCAGCGTGCATAATGCACAATGCGATCGCCATCCTTGCCAGTAGCGCCTGGAAAACTGGGTGCGGCCTCTGTGGTACAGCTCTCCACTGGTTTAAATCCTACATAAAGGACAGGGACTTTTTTGTGTCAGTAGGGAACTTTACATCAGAGATGACAAAAATCACATGTGGGGTTCCCCAAGGGTCCATTCTGGGTCCCCTCCTATTCAATATCTACATGCTCCTCTTAGCTCAGTTAATAAAAAACAGCAACATAAGCTACCATAACTATGCAGACGACACACAAGCTTTACATCACCATGTCACCCAGGTGACTATGAACCAATTCAAGCACTGAGGAAATGCTTAGAAGAAAATCAATGCCTGGATCAGTGGTAACTAGCTCAAGCGAATAAAGCAAAACTCTGAACTAATAATCTTTGGACCAATAGAGGAGAGAGTCGCTAAAGTAAGCTACACAGCTTCAGTCGCTTCAGCTAGTAACCACTGATCAGGCCCAAAGTCAAGGTGTAGTGTTGGATTGAGACTTGAACCTCCAAAAGCATTTAAAGTGCTAAGGTCGGTTTTCTATCACCTGAAGAACATTTCCAGGATTAAAAGCAGGACTAATGTCTCAGGCATGATCTGGAAAAACTAGATCCATGCGTTTGTTTTTGGTAGAATTGATTACTGCAACGGTGTTTTCACAGGTCTGCTTAAAAAGTGGATCAGACAGCTGCAGCTGATCCAGAACGCTGCTGCCGATGTCCTCACTAAGACTAAGAAAAGTAGAGCACATCACCCCAGTTCTAAAGTCCTTACACTGGTTCCCAGCTCCCTCAGAGAATAGACTTTAAAATACTTCTTGTTAGTCTATAAATCTCTCAATGGTTTGTACCTAAATACATCACAGACTTGCTATCAGTTTATCAACCCTCAGACCACTCAGGTCTTGTGGCTCCAGCCTGCTCTCTGCATACCTAGAACCAGAACTTGAGAGCTAGACAGGCTTGGCATTTAGTTCCTATGCCCAACTTATCTGGGAACAAAACTTCCAGAAAACTGTAAAAGTGCTGAAAGCCTGAGTTCCTTTTTAAATCAAGATCTAAAACACATTTGTTTCTTAGGATTGCCTTCGACTGTTCTAGTTAAACAATTCAACAAAAACATGTTTTTCTTTAATCCAACTGTTTTAATATTCTTTTTTTGTTTCTGCATTTTTATTTTATTTTATTTTTTTATTTTTTTTTCCTACTTGCTTTGGATCAATGTTTTATCTTCCTGTATTTTTAATCATGTAAAGCACTTTTGCATTTGTCTTTTGTACTGAATTGTGCTATACAAATACTGTGGTGCCTTGCCTTGCCTTGCCTATTGGTTCAGCTTTATACTTATTTTATATATATATATATATATAAGAACTATTTTCTGACCATGTGTTTATTTATGAGCAACTATGCAGATTAACAAACATCTAGAAAAAGAACACTATATTACTGTATATTATTTTCCCCGTGAATCCCACATTGTTCCTTCTTGTTCAGTCCTAAACATATTTATCCATGCTGGCTCAGATAGTGATGTTTGAAAAAGGAGGCAGGGAAAGCAAAATAAAGCTACATGCTGCTAGCAAAGCCTTTTTGATAGAACCAGGTCCTGCAAAAGGACATTTCTTGCACCATTTATCTCTTTCTATCTCCAATGTGTCTCAAACCCCTGCGACTCAACCCGTCCAATCACCCATGAAACTTCTGCGTTGTGGCGGGAGGTGGTGAGAAATACACCTCCTGTCACCTCAGGTCGCGCCAGAGCTGCGCCCAGAGCTCTCTGAAGGCTACTGGCGCATTGACAAAACTTTATCCAGGAAATGTTGGATGTGGAATTGAATCATGGGACGTGATCCTTGAAAGGCCAGACTACATAGATGCATCCCAAGTAGAGTAAAGGCAGTGATTACGCCATAGCACGCCATGGCCTGGTCGGATTCCAAGACTCCTCGCTATGCGGACGTAAATGCGTCCTTCTTTTTGCCCGACGGAAGGATGGGTCAGATGTATCCTATCTATCCTTGGGTATCCCAGGATTCATTACTGAGACCAAGCCAAACCGGCTGCTCTATGATCAGAGGAAATGGTACTTGGTGCCGAACAGTGGTGAATATTGGAAGTTCAGTTTAATATAATATTAATTTGGAGGTTTTTATCTGTTACTGTATAAATGGGTTTGGCTGTGATTTAAGGACAGATTCTAATATATCTGCAGTGTGGGGACTATAAATCTGATGGGGTTTCAATTTTTTATTGTTGTTTTGCACAATTTGCTTAACTAAGTATTTGTTGTTGTTGAATATTAGAGATTTTACAGATACATTTTTTATAGAATAGAATAGAAAAGCTCTTTAATGTCCTACAATGGGCAAATTTACAGCAGCAGAGAAAGATTATTGAAAATGGTCACACAAATATGGACCTTAGAAAAATGTCTAAGAATAACATAATAATGTAGAGTTAAAAAATAAACAATAAAATACTGTACTGTAAAGTTTTTTAACAATATAAAACGGTGCACCTGGAGAATAAATAACCAATATACAGCTGTGGACATTTTTACAGTAATGGATATTTGAAAAATAGCAGCAACATCAGTTATATATAGTTAAAGCAGTGGGTGTGAAATATAGAGAAACAGTTATTGCACAGGGTGTAAAATAGTAATTCCACATCATACATTGCACAAGTTATTACCGTTGTAGTGTCACGTTGTAGAGTATGGTTGCAGCAGGGATGAATGACCTGCAGTAGCGCTCCTTTTTGCAAACAGGGTGTAAAAGTCAGTAAAGGAGGAGCTCTTCTAAAGTCTGGTGCAGAGGGTGGAAGGTGTTGTCCATGATGGATGTAAGCTTGGACAGTGCCCTCCTCTCAGCCACCTCCTCCATTGAGTCCAAAGTGCAGAACAGAAATGGCCTTTCTCACTAGTTTGTTGCAACAACGTCGTAGAAGCTTTTAAGCAGGACCCTGCTCACTCCAAACAACCTCATCCTCCTCAGGAGATGGAGGCGTCTCTGGCCCTCTTATACAGCAAGTCTGTGTTATTTACTCCATGCTAATGCTAAAAAGCTCTTTGTCACTGAGCAGGCAACTGTGCAATCATTGTCACACCTAGCAAAGCAAAGAAAGCACTCATCTAGTAAACTTACAGTTGTACTTGACATCTTATATATCCTTCCATTAAGAAAATGATAAATTCACAGTAGTAATTGAAATATCACCAAACTGAAACCCATTTACTAAATTATAATTTAGTCAAATAAAATGTTAATTTTAAATTGTTATTTTGAAAATTCTAATTCTAAAAATCTATCCCAGACAAATCAAAGCACCTTTCTCATGAACAATGAACCCGCATCCCTGCCAACAGGTGCAGAAGTGTGAATAACATCTGCTGAACATTACAGAAAACACCTGATATTACTGACTGCCTCTAAATTTTACTCTACAGAGTTTTAGTTCAGGAGCTCCATCAGGAGCAATTTCATGATATCCACTTCTTATAATTTCTATTTACTTATTGTCAATTTCTATTTATTTTAATGTCAGCTAATATTTGACATCAACCTTCCCCTAAACTTTCAAAACAAAAACTCATACATATTATCCTAACGCGTGTCCATTTTCTGTGGACACCTGTGGATTCCTCCATACCAGGAGTCTTTAACGCTTTACAGACCAAGCTGACCCCAAAACTGATGGCATAGATGGAGCGGGGACCTAATTATATGTAATGTATGAAATTATGTTCTATCAAACTGGTCCTATAGTAACTCCTATTACATATGGAGTCATGTAACAAAAGTAGTAATTTCTCCATGGGATTATTAAAGTATTTCTGATTCTGATTCCTGGGTTGATGGGACAGGTGTTTGTGAATGAAATTTGTTGTGCCAGCCTCTGGAAAGAGCTCCTGTGTGTCCCTGAATGTGTGCATTGATGACTGAAAGACATCTTCGGCCCTACCATTTATCTGTTTATTACAGTGTGTTGAATTCATGTTAATGTTTATTTAAAGACAATTCAATTAGTGGAAAATATTGCAGCGGGAATATAACAAAAGTCTAATAAACCAAAACTCACTGCCCCCCATGCAGTACCTCAGTGGACCCCCTAGGGGTCGCGGACCCCCTGTTGAAGACCTCCGCTCCATACCATCTCATTCTTCGCAGAGTTTCTGCTGCATATAACCTCTATGTTGACCTGGATGAATGGGCATGGCTTTACATTATATCAACCAGCTGTTGTTTTGTCACATATCTAAACATACACATACATAAACTATAAGTTCAAAGGATGAATGAAACAAAATCATTAAATTAAACCCAAACGTTTACCTACACTTAAATTTTTTTTATCTGCAGCATTTAAAAAATCTAAACAAGCCATGAAAACAATATTCACAGGATCCCTCTGAACTGAGGACAAAGGTGTAATTTCTTTTGTGACAGTTTCTTCCTTTTATCCTTCATAATATCATCTTGAACTTATTATTATATTTCCTTAACTCCAATGAAAGGTTGAGTTTGGCAGAAGTTGGACATTTAAAGGTATTTCAATCAGTGATATAATTTTAATCTGCTTAAGTCTAGACATAAAGCTCTCTAAACATTTGCCCCCCTAGATGCTTTCTCTGTTGTAGTTGTGTTTCATCAGTCTGTATATATTTCTGTGGTCCTTCATGACATTCAGGGTGGGGCCACCAGCACACCACTGTCTGCTCCACATCCCAGCGGCATTTCTTTGCACTGTAATTAAAATCTCAGCATATTTCTGTCTCAGATAAGCCTATAGAGTCGGTATATTTGTGTTTGACACAAGCAGGGGCTGAAGATTTAAAACCAAGCCCTCCCCTTTCACCTCAAGGAGCAGCAGACATACCAAAAATACTCCATGTGACATTTAATGTCATTTCTTGCACGTGTTTATGGCTCGTTTCTAAATCTGGGTCAACCTGTGGGATGTTTATAACATTCAAATTAACCTTCTAAAGCTATTTTTTAAATTATGTCTCCAATTTTATTAGCACCACATGTGCAGATTGGTTTCCTGCTAATTTCAGGTACGTTTTAAACTTTGTTTGCCTCCAGCTTCAGCTAAATGATTCCATTTCAGATTTTGGAATTCCCTTCAAAATTAGTTTTAATGTCTGTCCTAGCAGGTGTTTTTCAGAGTCTTTTGTCTTAGACTTGGCCCCTTTGAAATGTGAAAAATGTCAAAACTGGAATGAGCCATAAATCTGCAGTGTATTTTTAGTAGGTCAATAAGCGCAGATGGTGAAAGGGTTTGGAGAAACATGTGCAGCGTTTCACAATCAACAAGCTAGAACAAGCATATCGTGAGCTGCTGGCAGCTTTGAAACTGAATTAACTAATGTATGGATTTATCAATCCAGTTAATGTGCAATTTTTAGCTTTGAATTTCACTTATTAGACCAATTCAGATTAAACCCTATTTGAACAATTAGAGCCATGCTCCCAGGTATTATGATAAAAGCAACATAAAGGTGTATTTTTTTAGTTCAGTCCTAATACCGGTAATATTCTTGCCATCCTTCTATATAATGACTGTAGCTGCGTTATAGCAGTGCTGTGCACTCATTTTAAAACTTAATTTAATGCTTTTTAGAAAATGCATTATCTATTACAGCAGCATTATCTGCAGAGAAACATTTGAATGTTTATTTTGTGGGAAAAAAAAACTTACCATGCTTATCATGGATATAATAGTATTGTTATTGCTAAGTTTCCTTTAATTAAGCTAACTGAAGGATTTTTCAGAATTTTTTGTTTTTTTTTCAGACGAGTTTTTTCAAGTTGATCAGTTTTAAAGATTAGCAATCTTAAATTACTTGCTCTTATCTGGACCCAGAAAGGAGGCTGGGAAGGGAGGTAGATTGTGGGAAATGCAAAGTTGTCACACATTATGCCTATCGACATTCTTAACCTGTCTAAATGCAGTCACTTGTTTTTAAGGCGTGGTATGGGCCTAATTATAAACTCTGTCACATACTGTACCATGACCTTTTCAAAAACCTTTGTAGGATTCTGTCAGGGGACATAAAAATGGGTCATCATTTTGTCTTTCAGATGGTAAATTGTCTCTTATATAATTGCTTAAGTTAATACAGAAATGGTTCATCTGACATGTAATCAACCTTATTTCCAAGCAAAGTCCTCCTCAGCTCAGTTTCCTTTGGACTGAACCAAGTCGACCTAGAAATATGGGGCAGAGAGTATTGATCCGACTTTGCTAGATATTCCAGGAGAGGACCAAGTGCTGGCATGTTGGCATAAATATGCCAACAGCAGTAGGGTGCTAATAATTTCGTCAGTAATGAATTTGTAAAAAAAATAATTTTTCTCAATAATCTCAAAACAGGCTAAAAATAGAGCCTACAGGATTTTATCTATGTAATTCTCCCTCTCAAGAACAATCCAACAGAATTGATTCCTGGATTTAAAGCTACAGTGTGTAATTTTCAGCGACATCTAACATCCAGACTGCAGACTGCAGCAACATGAACATCTCCCCCCCACCGCTTCTCCCCACCAGTGCGGCGTTACACAGGACAAAATGTCTTCCACGGCGTCTGCATCACCTACAGTGAAACCAAACGGAGAGATGACGGATGAAAAGTTTGATGGATTTTATTTAAGATGTAAAGCTCGGTGCAGTTTCTCCGAACCCTGCTCAGCCGGAACTGGAAGGCGAGGGGAAGACAGACCGTTAGTACAGGCTCAGTGGGAAATTCGATTTGTTGATTTGAAGCCGAGGATTTTGGTTGCTGACTCATGTTTCCAGAGAAGTGAAGGATCCTGGACTCCAATCTGTGTGTTGGTTTCCTGTGCGCTTCTGACTCCTCGTGAGGGTGGAACAGGGTTTAGCAGAAACCTCGGACGGTGTAGGGAACGGAGACGCTGGATTGCCACCAGATTTCTTTGCTGTACTTGAACGGTCGCGGTGAAGATGATTCCCTTGCTCAGAGAGTAATTTCAACGCCCTCGAGACTGGATCCAAACCTCGAAGTTTGAACTCTTCATCCACCTCAGTAATAATCCTCTCTTCATAAATAAGTGAGTCAGGATTCTTCAATTTTTTTTTTTATATAAATGAAATACTTTTGGTGGCAAAGACAAAAAACATCTTTGGTATAGAAGATCATACCACATTTCAAGATCTTGGTCTTTACTCCGAGAATTGTTCTGTATTTTAACCGCAAGTAGAGACAGAAGCAGGTAGTGGCTGTGACCTTAGCTGTTAAGTTTCAGCATTATCAAGAACGAGGTAACCTTTTTTATTTGTGTCAAAAAAAATGTTATATTAGTTATAATTCAGTTCTTTCTGTAACATAATTCTGCTTGACATAACAGATTTAGCATCAGTAAACTCGTGACAGTCAGAGCTGGTATTACTCTTTATTTTTTTCTTCTTCTTTAAATAAGTCCCGGAGAGATGATATCCATGCTTAACTTCCGACTTATAAAGCTCAGATTTTCACAACCATGATGTCTTTGAGTCACTGAGAAATGTTAGAATATAACAGTAACTCAAGGGATTTTTTGTTGGGATTTTTCAAAAGGGTTTTGTGATAAAAAGGTATATTTGATGAAAAAATAAATGATCGCAAATATAAGTGGCCAAAATTAGCTAGCTTTGCAGGGTGGCTGGGCGCTCCCTTCGAGATCAGGTGAGCAGCTACAGTTACCCGGGAGAGCTTCGAGCAGAGCGTTTGCTCCTCCATGTCGATAGGAGCCAGCTGAGGTGGCTTGGGCTGACGCCACCTGGTTGCCTCCTTCGGGAGGTGTTCCAGGCATGTCCCATTGAGAGGAGGCCCAGGACACGCTGGAGGGACTATGTCTTTGAGCTGGCCTGGTGTCGCCTCGGTTTCCAGAGCAGCTGGAGGAGGTGTGTATATCGGGATCTGGGCATATCTGACTTATACCGCTGCCTCTTTCAGCCGGCATAATGTCTTTGTGTCATGAAGAAAATGGTGGATTGAAAAAAAGAAACTCAAGGGATAATTGTTGGTGCCCTCTCCAGATGTTTTGCATGCTAAACCACCTTCCAGATGCTACTGTTTTTTATGCAAAGATAAGATGATCATCATAAGCCTGCTCTGGAAAAGCTTAGGTTTTGGTCGCTTGCTGTTCTGAGGCATGGTATCAAGAAGGAAAGGCTTGAGGGATGAAAAAGGCTACTGTTGCAGCCTACCAGGAAACCAGAAAGAGCTATATTTCTATCTATTTCTCAACTATCAGATGCTCCAGTAGTGACAATATGCAGACAGAACTCTGCATGGGCATGGGGAAACTTTAATACACAGAAAACCTCCAACATCTTGTAAAAGGAAAACATTACATGGAGCAATGGCAGATAAATACAACAAACTGGCAATGGACAATGAAACAAGAGAGCTTATATAGAGAACTGAGGGAAGAGTGGAGAATGACATAGGAGTCAGGTTCCGCAATTGAGGGAATGAAGAGCAGTCATAGAAGATGAAGAGCAAAGAGACTGAGGTAGATGGACCAGATTTTGCCAACTGCAATATAAAACAAAACACTAACACAACAATTTGTTTTTCAAGAAGAACTAACCATAACACAAAAGGGAAAAGCCTAATTCTATACAAAGAACAAATCCAAACACAATAATTGCCGACAATTAAATGAAATCAATGAACTTTAAAAAATTACTTAACCTCAATAATAAACACTCAGGCATGAACTGTCAAGAAAAAAA
>JAGKQL010000054.1:7130939-7150293 GCA_018398635.1 Cyprinodon brontotheroides
GCCTGCGCTTGGATTTTGTCTCAGCTTGCTGAAGTTTGTCCTTCAGGTCCATAATTTCCTGCTGCAAAGCCTCATTTTCTTGGCTCAGGACCTTGTTAAACCTTTGGAAGACGTTAGAAGGTTGATTGGCTCCAATATTCTCCATTGTCTTATTTTTAACAAGGTGCTGCTAAGTGAAACTGTTCTCTCAAGAATGTTCGCTAAAGAATGCGTCTGGACTGTGCACTAGACTAGGCTTCTAGAATTGTTTGTAGAATTCTAGACTACCTACATCATAGACTGATGATGTCATCAGCATGGAAACAGTCACTGATCCCAGATCAGCCTGTCCACTGAATGGAACTTTGGTCACATGACTGTTGTCAACCAACTTCAAAATTTTTGAATCAAAACATTCAGCTTGTGTTCAGGAGAATTCTTGCTATGTCTTTTGGCAAAGATATTTTTTGTTTTTTTTTCTCGATATTCAGCTTTTTTCTTTTTTTTGTCCTGTTGAAATGCATATAGAATTCTTTTTCTTAGCAAAATTCAAATCTGAAATTCACATCATCTTTGACCTTAACTACTTCAGCATACTTTCAGCTGGAAACACCATTCAACTTTAAAACAGCTTCCTCAGATCTTTCTGTTACTGTTTAACTTTAACTCTTTTGCTAACTTTTACAGGTTTGTTTCATGAAGCTTCAAACTTTTAAAAGAATTTTTACAGATTGTCAGATTTATAATGGAAGTTCATGGATCTGAATAAACAGCTGCTAGAGTTTGCTACTCTAGGTTTTCAAACATTTCACCTATGCCAAACAGTTTCAACTCACTCACTCATTTCTCACTCTATGTAGATAAATGTTACGTCAAAACTTAAGTATTTTTGTCAGGATTCAGGAAATGTAATCCCCATTTGTGTGGGATTTATAGTTTTCTCCTGCCAGTTTGGCGGTAGACTACACTAAGAAGTCCACACTTCCCTCTAATAATAGAAACTAATGAGAGAGCTTCCCAAAAATCCCGACCTGAAAATACATAAAATGACACACATATTTTCGTGATCGCTGCCATTGCTAAACTAATAGCCTTATGTACAAACATGAAACTTGGTATAGAATATATCTCAGACCCTACTGTCACTCACATTGAAGGATTTTCTTCAAAATCATCTATGGTTCAGCTGTTTAGCTGACTTGTTCGGCTATAGGAAAAGGTTGATTGTGAGAAAAAATCCTCAGACTCAGAAAAAAATAATACATTTTTACATCATCACCGTGGCCAAAATAGTTTTTTGTAGAAACATAGAAGTTGGCACAATCGAAGCCGAGGGATGGCTGACACCCACAGTGAAAGAATTTTTTGAATACCTTATACAGCTTTGGCTCACCACTCGTTTGTTCAGATGGGTTTTTCAGCACCTGGAAGCTCAGTGAACCTGAGGTGCTGCATGTAATCCAATCAGACGAGAAGGTGGAACAAACCATTTTGTTTCTCTTCCCATTAGGGTTGTGAAAGAGCTACAGACATGAATGTTACTCCAATCGGACACAAGGGATAGCTGTCCCTTAGACGGAAATCATTTTTTGGATACCATTTACGGTTTTGGCTCACCACTCGTTTGTTTGGAGGGTTGGTTTGGCTTTTGAGAGCTCAGCTCTAACAAAGAGCTACATATTATTTAATGAGTGAAGCAGGTGTGACACACCTTTATATTTCTCCTTCCTATTAAGGTTGTGAATGAGCGAGAGCCATGAAAGTTACTCCAATCGGAGACAAGGGATAGCTGTCGCTTAGACTGAAAGAATGGGCAAAGAGTGATTTTAACGATTTGAAAGTCATCAAGTATCATTGCTGGGTCTGACCCTTTTCACAACACACAACCCTGCTAGACTTTCAAAATAAGACTAAAGGGACCCTACAAAATAAAAGCCTCTATATTATACTGGTGTATTAATTGATGCAAATGGCTAGGCATTATGACCCCCAACTCTACCAGCTTGTTTCTATTAGACTTTAGGGACCTTTTCAAAACACACCCCTGAGCAAATTTCCCATTTAACGCTCTAATACAGCATCTATTTACCCAATAACATGGAAAACCAGTGATTTCACATTTAGAAATGGATTCTATATCACTGCTGGGCATGACCCTTCCCTTGACACAAATCCATGGTAGACTTTCAAAATAAGACTATGGGGACTCTATAAAATAAAAGCCTCTTCCTTACGCAACACTCATTCATTGTGCCGTATGGTTCATAGCTAGGACCCTAACTCAACCAATTTTTTCAAATTACACTACCAAGGCCTGTTGACCCACACACCTAAGTGCACATTTCTTAATGAAGCTTTAACATTTCCACTGTAGTAAAGCATCTGCTAACATCGTAAGCAGATGCTTTACTTCTGTCAACTTCCAGGTAAACAGATACCTTTGGACTTTTTCTTCTGGTTAATCAACTTTAAATGTTTTGCTTTTAAGAGGAGTGTGTTTCTACCATTATTTTGCCAAATGATTCTACCCCACAAAATCTTCAGAAGATTCTACTGGTTTCTGCTGTTTGAAGTTTCTGATTACTTCTTATCACATTTTGATATGTTCTTCAGCTAATTTCTGCTTCTTTTCCTTTATACAGTTTCTAGCTAATTTTTCTTTTTTCATTCAGCATAAAAAAGCATTCCCACTTTGCTGTTTCTCCGAAACAGCTTTTTCTAGTTACCAAATAACCTAATCTCATAAGGCGACCGACTAAAAGGCGCACTCTCAGTTATGTGTCCCATTTCTGTATTTAACACACACATAAGGAAGACCGACTAGGGCGCTGCTTTTATATACAGGTACATGTCCTCTACTACCTTTAAAACTCCTACTGCTGCATTTAAAAATACAGCAGCGGGGCAAAACTGAGTATGACTGTGCTTTTATTCATGTATTTATTACAAAGTATTAATCAAACCTGGCAGCTGGCGCGTGAGACAGACACATCGCAGATGACACAGCGCTTGTGATCACTCCTAAATTAACCTAAAATCCTGAAACCCGTCGCCGACGGAATATGTTCGCTTTATTGCCGGGTATCCTGGTGCCTGCAGTTAAAATTATTTAGATGAAAAACACCTGCCAGCCAGCGGAACCCGGAGGCGGCCAGAGGCTGCTGTTGAAGGGATTTCTACTGTCGGTGTACCGCTGGTATGTGGGGTCTGAGCGCCCCGACAGAAATAGATAATCTGGATGAACTGACTGCAATTATTAAGTTTTCAGGTGGCCTTTTCACTTAAAAACATATTAAAACTACTTTATTCCCACTGATCACAGCAAATATAGCTGCAAGATTTAGATTATTTAGATGAAAAACACCTGCCAGCCAAACCGCCGCTGAAGAGGAGGAGACGCCCCACAGGCTGCTGTTGAATTAAGTTTTCAGGTAGAAAAATAGAGCTGGAGCAAAACTGAGTATGATTGTGCTTTATTCGTGTATTTATTACAAAGTATTAATCAAACCCATCAAAGTCATCATCCTCTGTTTCTGAATTAAACAGCTGCGCTAAATCAGACATGCCAATTTCCCCTTCTATGCGCTGTCAGAGTCACTTTCCCTGCAGCGCAAGCTCCTCAGAAATAATGCCGGCTTTTGCAAAAGCTTGAACAACAGAGCCAGCAGACACGTTAGTCCAAGCATCTACAATCCATCTGCAAACGGTGGCGTAACTTGCCCGGGCGCTGCCTTCCCATTATCCTGAAACTGTGGTCTCCCGCCTGTCATCCATCGCCCCACGCCGCCAGAAAGCCTTATTTTTGAACGGCCGCTTCAAACCGATGTCGAAAGCGGTTGAAGTTCCTTTGTCAGACCTCCCGGATAACGGCGAACAGCGAGCACAGCTGCTCATTTGATTCATTACACCTTTTTTCACATCGCTGTGAGATGGGCACGAGCGCATGGTGATGCGGAAAAACCACCTAGTCTTCTCAGATACACCTGCTCAGCCTCAGCCACGCTCATCCATCCAGCCTTTTTTCATGCATTAATATCATATGTCATCAGAGCGCTGGTTCGTCTAGCTGTCAGCTCCCAGATCGTGCTTCTCTGATTGGTTGATGCGCGCGTGCGTCCAGCAGCAAAACTTCACTTTTTCCATGCTCGAAAGCAGCAGCAGCGCCGCTGGCGCGCCAGATGCTTAAACGGGGAACGCCTTTCCCGACGCAGTTGCACCAAAACGCCAGCTGCAGGACCTTTTGTTGCACCTATACGCGGTGCCAACTATTGACTTTGCATGTAAACTTGCTGCTCTGCTGCACCTGCTGGGTCCGGTGTTCACACCAATGTTGAGCTGTTGAACAGCGAAGCACAGCATTCATTTGTTTCCCCATGTTTTTCACGCCAGCTGTGAGATGGGCACGCATGGAGTTACATATTAACAGCGATGGTGAGGGGTGGAAAACACCCTGTCTTCCTTACATTCAGCCACTTTTTCATCATCTCCTCAATGAGGTGGTCTCAAAAAGTTGCAGTTACAACATCCATAGGGCACACCGCTAATTCTCATAGGGCTTAACCGCGACATTTTGAGGGAAAAAAAATACGTTTATATGCGCTTTATAGTCGTGAAAATACGGTAATATTATTTCTCACTGATTTCTTTTCTAAATTTCTAAATGCTGTTTGATTTTAAAAAAAAATGCTGACTGTGTCCGAAGGTTCGCCGTAATCCCATATAGGATGCTCTGAATGTCCATGGATGTAAAAGTAGTACTTACTCTTAATGTTAGTAGTTAGTAGGCTGTTTTCATGCACTTGGTAGTCGTAGTTTATTTTAAAGGAACGTTTAATATAGAGAGTACTATAGCTACCAATCTGGAAAATATTTTCTGACATTAAATGAGGTTGTGGTGCAAAAAAAATCTGGGCCAGAAAGGACTGTGAAAATACATGGGGCTATGTTGTATTAATTCAGTAATTCAGTAACACTTTCCGCCAATGTTTTTATGTGTAAGTGCATATTGTGCTGTTTGCACTGCATCAGCTATTTCCTTCTTTGTTTTAATGTGTTTTTGTTTGCTTCTCCACATGTTCTGTCATTTTCTCCTGTCACAAACACACATCTACAAATACATGTGAAAATGCAGCACTGGCTTATCCCTTCATTGTTTCTTTCAGGACTTTTTATTATTTTTTCTTGGATGTTCTGTTATACTTACTGCACTTTTTTATTTTATTTATTCTTTTTATTTTAGAATTCATGGGCGTGCACACATAGACACTAGGTGGTGCTAAAGCACTAGGAAGTTTGCCCTTTATCAATGACAATGCCCTTTTGAAACTCGTTTTTTTTATTTTTTTATTATTAATATTATTAAAATTTTACTGATGTCGGTTTTGAAATGATCATTTGAAAACCTGAGCCATTAAAAACGACTGAAACAATGCCCCGGAAATGAGCCACCTCCTCGACTCACACCCGCACACCCAACCAGCCTATCTCTCTCCCTTTTTCACATGAACTCGCGCGGTCGCATGTCAGATGCGCAGCATCATAGCAGTTCAGTAAGCTGCGAAACCAGATAGCAGGAAAGCTCACTGACAGGCTGCTTCTCTCGTGCGCCATTAGCCAGGTAATATACAGATCAAGCAAAAATCATTTTGTTGTGCATTAAACATTTCTCATTCAGCAGCACCAAACATGCATTTTCTATGGCCAACTGGTCACCAGATAAACTACATAGTTAGGCTAGATAAAGTTTACACTGTAGCTCAAGTCAATGACAGATAACGGGAGGACGACCACATAGGCTACAATAATACCTCTCGGGTAGAGTTTGCAACTGCAAATCTATGTGTTAAGACAAACGCTTTTTCTGTTGTATAGGTTTTGTTAGGCAACATAAATTAACAACACATTTGGTCTCTTTATTGTCTTAATTGTATATCAGATTTCTAGTAATTGTTAGCACAATGCCAAGAAAGAGGGTTAATTGTATTGAAAAATCTTAAAAGCTGTTCACATTTTATTTTTAAAGTGGTTTGTACAAAATCAGCAGGTATTCAAAATAGCTATTATTTTGTAGGCCATCATATGGTAAAATATCACGCACGTGACAAGACTTCCAGTCATGTTGCCCTAATAGCCCATTATTTAAACTAATGTGGCATATTTGTTAAAGCTATTATTATTATTATCATTATTATTGTTATGATGGTTATTATTATTATATTGTAGCCAGTCACAGCAGGGAAGGTCTATACCATCAACATCTACCATGACACAGGAGATGAGGAAGAGTTCAGGGAAGACACACAGAGACAGAAAAAGACCAGAGATGAGGGAGAACAGCAGGATGAGGGAGAGCATAGATGGGTGAGGGAAAAACAGGGAGATGAGCCAGATGAAAGAAAAAGAAAGATGAGCAAGTAGTATGCTTTAGTCTGTTCTGTTCTGTGGTGTGACTCCTGTCACAATAGAAACACACATCTACAAATACATGTGAAAATGCAGCACTGGCTCATCCCCTCATTGTTTCTTTCAGGACTTTTTATTATTTTTTCTTGGATGTTCTGTTATGCTTACTGCACTTTTTTATTTTATTTATTCTTTTTATTTTAGAATCACATTTTTTTTCTGTGCAAAGCTCTTGTTTCATTCTTTCATTTGTTGTATTTATGTTAATACATTTTTGTTTTTATTCATAGTTTTCTAGGTTATAGTTGGTTATCTTTTTTAAAGCTAATTTACAAAATTAGTTAGATCACCGGAAGAAAAGATCAAATTAGCATCCAAAGAGTTAATGAACATAAACAGTGATGAATACAAACAGGAATATGATTTATCAGTTTTTACCAAACTGAGACAGGCCACAGGTTCTCAGATTGTTGTTTTCCAGCTACATATTATATAATTTTATGATCAGCCTCTTATCTCCTTCCCCTTTTTGGATTTGAATTAGTAATTGCCGTGGGGTTAAGGACTCTTTCCCAGTCCCTGTTTGCTAACAAAAAGGAAAGAATGTGTAGGTTTTTTTGAAGATTAAAATGGCCTTCTGTAACTCTAAGCAACTTCTCTGATCTGAGTAAGATTACAATTTCTGTCACAATCTGTTGTCATGTCTCCTGGTTATTTAAACGTTCTGAGGAGGCTAAAAAGAGAAAATGTGAAAGGGGTCGAGGAAAAACAAGAGCAGATCTTTGAAAGGAGTTTGTTCTTTGGCCCAGGCTGAAAGAAGAAGCCGGATGTAAAACCGATTCTCTTTTCTTAACTTTATTATTAGACAAAGTTAACACTTTGCTTCAGTCATACATCTTTATTATTTTTTTGTTTGTTTGTTTAGTAGAAAGCAAAATACAGGCAGTTACAGGTCTAGCGCCCCTAGTGGCCAAAAGTTACACAGTGTGTAATACATTAATATTTTCATGACCAATTCTTAAACACATATTAAACTAATGATATTATGGCTCTGTTCGAATTTATGGGCTGCGTCTTCCAAGGACCCGGGCTACCTGGACTGGATCCTTCGAAGTCCTTAAAAATAAGGAGACTGGAAGAGTTTTGGCCTGTGAATTCAAACAGGTCCAGCCTTCCCTGGCTTTTTTCTTTTTCTTATTGTAAAGTAAACAAAGATTACACTCAAGAGAATCCAGAGTGGAATAAAGGTGCCAACCAACGGGAGCATAAACAAATAAAAGTAAATGTAATTATATAAACCTTAGTCAGTGAAATAACCTGCTGCTTTCATTTTGCACATCTCTGATGTTGCTGCTTCTTTCAAATATCTATTACTGTAAAAGTGCAGCTGCACAGTTTTTTATTGTTAAAACACCTTACAGTGCAGTATTTTATTGTTTATATTTTAACTCTTCCCTATTATGTTAGTCTTATAAATTTTTCTAAGGTCAACAATTGTGTGTCCATTTTCAATAATCTTTTCTGCTGCTGTAAATTTGATTTTCTATCCTATTCTATTCTTTTCTATTCTATTCTATAAAAGGGTTAGAAATATATAAGTAAATCTAAACAATGTATGTATAAAAAATATATCTGCAAAATCTCTTGGTTCATAGATATATTTTTACAGCTTATCAATGTATTAAAGGCTGCTCTGTTTCTACAACATCTTCCAACGGACATAAATAGCAGGATGATCCCCACTTATATCTCCTGCTGCTGCTGCTCTTCTCCTGCAGTCTTTGTTTGTGCAGTTATAACCTTCCTGTTCATGATTTAACCTTTTCATTTAAATGTAGATCGAGAATGATCATTAAAACAAGCTTAGAGACTGATGTCATCAATGGTTTGTTTCTTTCCTGTTTGGCTTTGAACATTGTGTCCTCGTGACAGGGATGATTTGTGAGCTTTTATTTGTAGTAAATTTGCTGTTGACATTTGTCTCAAAAAGAGGCTGTTCGTTTGTTTTGTCTCTAAAGCCACAGCAGAAACCAAAGCCCAAAATTAGATTAGTACATTTCCAAATAAGAACAACAGTGTAAGGCGTTGTGGTGGACCGACATCTTTAAAAACCCAACAGCATCAGATCCTGATTATTCCGTGAGGGCAGAGCAGAACATTGTATCTGTGACCAATGTTTTTGTTTTTCCCTCTGAGATTTGTGCTGTTTGGCTTTTTTTTCCTGCTTTGTTTGTGTTTAAATCAGGTTTATAGATATTTAATCTGCTAATGAGTTGAACAGAGGAGCGGAAGGACTTAGGGGCAGATGGTGGCAGCAGTGAGCTTGTGGTAAAGACAAAGGATGTCACAGAACAATAGAGTTTTCCTTCCCAATTAGTTTTATATAAAAAATTAGGTTAATTAGAAAATAAGGTAGAAGATATAATCTAATCTGAAAAAAGGAAAAAACATGTTTCAGCACGTTCAGACTTTAATTTAAAAGCAATTATTTAGTCATCATGCATAGGATTATTCTTTTTATTTAATCACGATTTATTTCCAGGGAAGAGAAGATGAATAGTTGAGGGAGTCAAAAAAATGTTTAAGCTGAAAGCTGCTAAAGATAAAAATTAGACATACGACCAGTTACTGAATCTAGCAGGAAGCCTAACAGGTGCCAAACTATTCTAAACAAGCTATTTCCATACATTCTGTATTCAATACAATACTTTAAATACAATAAATACAATACTTTACTAATCCCAAAGGGAAATGAAATGTTGTAGTAAGTCATACCTTTTTTAAAACCAGTTGTAATAGATGTTGATGGTTGTTGGCAGGGGCAGACTTACCGTGCAGTCAAAGTAGACAAACGCCTGTGGATTGAACCTGCAAGGGGCAATATATTAAAGTTCCTTTAGATCATCACATGTCAGTAGCTACAGTTTTACATGCAGGGAAAACTAGCGTTGCTCAATAAACTGGGAAAATGTAATGCATCTGCTGGAGCCATTTGCTGATTCTCAGCATTAAGCCTGGGGTGGTTTAAAGGTATTGTGGAGGATTTCCGCAATTTTTTAAAAGACCCACACTCTCCACTTTTTAAAAATGGGCATTCGAGAGAGTGCATGAGCCTATTTCTCCTCATGCACGTTCTGTTTAAAAGTTGCTGTTCCCACAGCTCATACCCCCTAAATGCCTCAATCACTATACAGAGTGGAGACTATATAGTGAGCTTTATAGAGAACTCAGTTGACTGACCTTTCGGACAGATGATCACTTCTTTTTGCTCCCCGTTGGTCATGCTACTCCTCTTCCACTGCGCGGTGCCCGCGCCATCTTTGTCATTAGTTGCCACCGTTGGGTAGTAACAGCCTATAGTGACAGCCTATAGCGACAGTGGCACGCTGTGACAGAAAATCCTGTGATGCTTTGCGAGGAGAGCTCTCCATGCAAAGCATTCTGGGATCAATTTGCCCCTTCTGATGCCTTTCTATTCTTCTAAAATACACTTCTTCACTTTTTCTCTTACAACCCTCTGCCATTTTCAAAGAAACGCCGCTGAGAAAGGTGAGTTTCAATGACTGCCTGAATCCACAGCTCATATCCCCCTAAATGCAGCTGAAAGTGCACATATGCTACAGAAGAAAGAATAGCTAATGGTGAGGGGCAGGTAGGACGACACTTACCTAAACACATAACCAGAATGATGGGAAGACCACTTATTTAGATGAGCCACCCATTGGAAATAAAAGATCATCCTCTATACCTTTAAGCTGCAGAATTAAAATGAAATAAGTAATAGAAATGAATCAATTCCTGCATTTGTTCACTTTTATTTTCTGAACAATATGTGTAATATGTGAAACCATATTTAATTAACTACTACACAATGATACTGCTTTACTCAAAGTCCGTCAGTTCAAAGCTCACGATGCATGTTCTCAAACTGTGCGACCTGACGCTATGATGCGATCTACCTGCTCAGACTGTACGTCTAAAAACCACATCAGACTCAGCTCCGCAGTGAGATGGCGCTACTCGGACTCGTCTATCCAGAAGCCAAATGAGAAGAAGAGGAATATGAAACTCACTAGAGTGAAACGTGCTGCCTTGGTAATCTGTGCAATTTTAAGCTGAAAGCCCTAAAAAGAAAAGGCGACGACGTATTTGGACAAAGACATGGGTCAGCAAACGAATCTGCTACGGTCTGTCAATTTTACAGAAAGAACTAATTTCACTCGTACCCCCGCCATGCTTCTGTGTTTTCATCTGAGAAGAAGAAGAGGAAGAAGAATCCTTGTTTGCCCACTGAGCGATTTGTCCACGACGGCCGACTGAAAATATAACATGTTGACCTCCTGATCAGGAGGTGGTCGTGGAGAGGCTGATCGGCCCCTCGCTACCCCCTGTACACTACACCATGCACGCATCAGGCTGAAAGTTTACCCGATCAAAAAAATTCTTGCATGCCTGGGAAGTTGCCCCCAAAAAGGGCAAAAAATCGCGACAGTGTAAGCCTCCATTCTAAAAAGAACTCAACAACAAAAAATGTTTTTTACTGCATATTTGAAACCGTATTTATTTGCCTTGAAATGCTCTGACCTTCCATATCAATGCATTTTGAACCATGTCTTTCTCCCACACTGTTTACATTTGATCACTGCTGCATTTTATGAAATGGAAATGTTCATTTCACTGCTAAGCTGCTGCTCATTTACTGTCTGAAAGCTGTACAAAACTAAATTTTGTCTACGTCCAAGGATGTCTAAGTCTAAGTCTTTAAGCCCCAAAAGTTAACGCAAATGCTTCACTAATGGTTCAGGTGCTCAGTGCAAACCATGAGACTTTTTCACAACAAAACAACAGAAGAGATTTATTGAAGAAGTAACATATTCATATAATGAATGTTAATTAAATGATTGGAAATCTCTCATTTAATAAATGAATCAAATGAGTTTTTAGGATCTTACCATTGGACTAAGATTCAGGAAAATCAACTTTATATCAGTTTCTGAACACCATAATTCATTAGACTGTTTTTTCTAGATAACTTCAGCTTGATGATCTTTATTGAAATGTTTTTTCCCCATCAGTCATAAGCTCTATCTTTATCCTTCAGCTACTTAAAGAAAATGAAGAAAAGAGAGGGAAAAAGCATAATTTTTGTACAACTGTTGTTTCATTAGCATCAATTTACAGCAAAATGTTTATTGCTAAACTAAAATAGGAATATTTTTGATATCAATTTTGTGTATATTTTCTTCACAGGGTAGATAGAGAAATATTTCATATTTATAATCTCCTCGTTAAATGAGCTAAAAGTCATGCCTACTATACAGTGCAGCAGTGTAGCTGAAAAATACACTATCCGTTTTTTTGTATTAAGCTGTAGGGGCCATGCCCATTGAATAACGGCTCCCCCCAAACGCATATATACATATACAGTATATCCAGCAATCTAGTTCTAAAAAATAAAGAAGGGGGATGGCTTAAATTGTTTTTTGTTTTTGTTTTAAGCATACATAGCCTAATTAATCTATTCTGTTAACCTTAAAGCAATATGCATGGTATGGTTGTTACCCGTCACGTACGCCGATCATTGACCTTGTCCTTGACCTTGCCCAAGGCACCTTTCAGTAGAACTACAGTCAGTCCCTGGACTGGCATGGCTATCACTGCACCTACATAGTTAGGGACTAATTTCCCACTGGAATCAGCGTCATGGTCATGGTAGGACACTTCTTTGATTTTACTTTGGAAAATCTTTTGGCAATTAATCTATTAAGATTTGGAAGAAAAACCTCACAAAACATTGCAAATAAATATCTAATGTCTTTCAAGTCAAGTATTTATTTATTCAAATACATTAAAATTAGCCTGAAAATGAAATAAGCCTATATAAAATGTATTACAGTATTTATTTTATAAAATAGACTGATTATCAGAATATCAGAATTGCTTCTATTGGCTAATTTAATGTAAGCTAGGCTACATGCTGGCAATGAACGAGTTAAATCTATTGAACAGGTCCGCCGAACTGAAGCCATTAACCATTGATCGGACGACAGGCATTCTGCAAGTCACATGAGGGACCTTGCAGTCAGATGTCAACATTCAATATCACCGTTGGCCAGACATTTACATCACATTTGGCAGTTCTTTAAAGATAATAATCTTAGCATGGGTCTTAAATGGCTTAATTAAAAGGAATTTTTCAAACCTTCGATTCTCTCCTGCAGGTTTCCTCCACTGCTCTCAGCCACAGCTCCACTTGTCTCTCCAGCATCTTTTAGATTCTGGCTGTCATCCAGCAAAACAGCAGCAGTCTACAGATTCATTTTATGTTCAAATCACAACAAAATGCAGATTATGGATGTTTAGCAATTCCTGTACTCTCTAGACTAATTCTCGTGTGTCATGACAACTTTAAAGACAGAAAAATGTTTGCGCTTCAAACTACTTTACCTAGTCTTGCATGCTATTGCGATGTCCAGAGATTAGGACTTCTATATATTTGGTGACACAATGGTAAGCTTAGAAAAGGTCATGTCTTCTGACTTTTGACTTACCTGATGCGTTAGTTTTTGCCTTCTTATAAATAAAGTCCCTAAAATCACGTGGTCTTTGTTGCTTGGCCGTGATGCTGTTCAGAGCACCGTCAGCTGCTCCGCTGGTTGCACCACTGAGGACGGAAATTAAATCGCATGTGTCCTCTGGGCCACCGTAATTTGGCCAGGCTACTTGTAAGCACACAACCTGCCAAATGATGAAAAGGCAATATTATTACTATTACTGTAAATATATAATTGGCATTACACAGTCAGTGATAAAATGTCATTTAAGAAGGGGGATGATTTTTAAGATTTATATAAGAAGCGGGATGCCATCCTCCCTCAACTCGAGTACTGTGTATATCCATTATTGTAGGATCAGTAGCTTTTATTTTTCAGCAGTGGATGCCAGGAGAGGGACTAGTGTGAAAGCTACAATTGATGAACAGTGTAGTTTTAGCTTTACAGAGTCTGTTGCACTCAGGGCTCATTGAGAAATTAAGAATAATTTAGAGGAGGGGCTCTTTACTAAAGTTTGCCTGGGGGATACTGGTCCGCCACTGGTTGTAGGCAGAAAGGAGCAGTTAGCAGTTTGTGTTGCAGTCGATCTGAGGAGGTCTTTGACACTCTGCTGGTGTTTATCAGTCTCCTGAAGGGGAGGCTATGTTTTTTCCACAATATTCTTCATTTTATAAAGAATTTTTCCTTTTAAAATCCTCAGAAAAAGCTATAGAGGAGCTGCTAGGACAGAGCCCTCCTTCTTTATCATTCATGCAATCATTCAGACTTTATCAAGGACACAAGTATTTTAAAGACTTTTAAAACAAAACAGAGAAAATTGCACATTTGTTATACAGTAGTAGCCTTTAAAATTTCCCCGACTTTTCTTGATGGGCCCTTGGCTGGTCCCTTTACAATTCATTTTTAAACAATCTTTGTACTAAAATATTTTTTCAGTGATGATTTGTGGACATTAAGATCTAAAAAGAAGTGTTATCTCCTTGTCAGACCCTGTAATTCCGTGAAAGGGTGGATTCAGGGTAATAAAATATGCACACCCAGCAGAAGGCCAGTGGCTGGAAGTTGGGGGGATTTGGCTGGGAGTTGGAAAGAAGCAGGCTGCCATTCGCTGGCTGCTGATGAGGAGGGCCATTTTAATAGCTGACGTAGTCCGACTGAAGTCTAGTTCTAGGTCAGAATATGAGTCTGATACTGCTCCATAGAGCTGTGATTATGGGGGCGGTTTTGAATAGTAACCTAAAAATGCCTCTTTGCATCAATTGATAGACCTTACAACCAATAAGAGCAACGGAGTGCGCGACGTATGTTAAGTTATGCATAGTTGTTGTCAACAAAATCATGCCGCAGTTGCACACCTAGAATAAGAAGATGAGACTTTTGATCGCGTTTCTCTGTTCCTCTTTTAAAATTAATTTGTTGTCGCATATCTTCTAGAACAGACCTAATAGCAGAATCTACACACCTCAACTGTCCAGCGGCAGCCATTATTGTTAAGTCACCCAAGCCGCTTTGGTGACGTGGTTGATTACGCTGCTATTGTTGATCATCTGTCCATCATCGTGATAAAGCCCTCCCTGACAATTTGATTGGGCCTCGCCAGATATTGTGCGCTAGCATACTGCGCTACTATTACTGAGTAATGCCAGATCAACTTCCCGAACCTCAAACGCTAGGGCGGGACTAAGTTCGAATGGCACCCAGGCTACATTTTTAATGCCTGCTACTGTAAATACAGGCTTGGGCGCCAGTGACACCACATATTAGAAGATAACCTTAGAGAGCTTTTCTCAGTACAAACCAGGTCTTGTATCATGGTATTAAGAGAGTTCATAACTCTGCACTAATGGTATAAATAAATTGCTGTGTGGCTGCAGGACAAGAAACAACAGCAGAAAACGTTAGTCTAACAGTTATCTAAAAGTTATTTAAAACAGCAATAAATTAAGTAAGCAAAAATACTCAACCTAAAAATCTTAAAATCCAACAGCTACTTTAAATAAAAACTACTTAAGCTAAAAATTACAAAAGGTAATAGAGCTCTTTAAACTACTAAAACTACGAAGCTAATACTTACTTCGGTTAGAAAGAATTTCGGACACTTTTCCTTAAGTTAACATCTAGTTAAGGTCAGAGTTATAACAGTAACAGTTGTTCTGGATAACATTTGCTTTTAGAGTAAAAATTAAATGTTAGTCCAATGATTAAGCCATTTTAGGCCATATTTATTATTACAGTTATTATGTTATTACAGGACATGCCAATCATTCGCCATGAAGGCTACTTTTTATCTGCGGTCCATTTGGAATAGGAATAATGGTTGTAGCAAGCAGCAGAATTTTTAAAATAAAGCAAGTAAAAGTAAATTAAAATAAAATCACTGCATTCAGATTGTTAGTTTTATGTTTTGTCATTATTTCAGGTTCAGCCATCCCTGTGGGCATCGATGTGCAGGTGGAGAGCATTGACAGCATCTCTGAGGTCAACATGGTGAGTTTTTCATTCTTCTTCTGTTCTGAAAAGGTACCTGCTATAACAGGAATTACATCAAAGAGAGACATGTTTAGAAATGTAATTTCTTACCTGAAATAATCAAAGCCTTTTTTAGAGCACATTATGACATTTTTACAACAATAGGAGGACCTTATGACGTTTGTTTGGAGAAACATGTTCTGTGAAAGCAGATTTATTTGTTTCTCATTGTTGTCCGTGAAAACAGAAATGAAGAATTGTTGGCGCCCCCTGCTCTTTGCCTGTGTCTGGTTGGTGACCTCTCAGGAGTTCAGCTTTGAACTCTGCATGTCACCTACTCACATGTTTTTGTTCATGGATGAGATGAATGATGCAGGGGAAGGTGTTGTTATGGTTGCCTGGACAGGATCGAAGAGCCTCCCAGCTTAGAGATCACTTATTATTGTTAAAGAAATTACCAACATCCTGCAGAAAACTGATGCTGTGAAGAAGACTGGCGGTTTTCCACCTATTTTTACGACCTCTACACAATAGTGTTTCAAGATCATTGTTTACACATGCTTTTCTCATTATAATTCTTAGCTAAGGATGTTGTACAGTAGACATCAGGTAGCAAACAGTTAGGTATGTAGAAACACAGATAAATCAGAGAATTTGGAGCCAGTGTCAGAAGGCTCAGAACGTAGGACCCAGAATTCAGCCAAGACAGACAGTGGAATACTTAAAGGGCATTTATTCGAACAAAGAACAGTAGATTCTGCAGTGGCAGTGACTCTGCAGCGGCTAACAGTGGTGTGCAAAAGTACACACACACACACACACACAGTATCGACTTGACCTCTTTACTCAAGTAAAAGTTAAAAAGTATGTGCTTCAAAAACTACTTTTTAAAGTATAAAAGTATAAAAGTAACCTGTAAAAACAGCCAGATGCCGCTATATGAACTGAAAAGCTCAATTTCTAAACTATTTTTAAAAAATTATTTAAGATAGTGCCAAGGGATGATGGAGGTCTTGTTGGTCTCCATCTCCAGATACGCCTCGCCTGTGTCCCACCTTTCAGACATTTCAACATCTTTTTCTGAATCCCACATTGCAGCATGGCATAGACAATTCATGTTAGCAGTTTGAAGAACACCTGCTTGTTTCTGATGATTTCCTTTAACTAACCAATGAGTGTTTGCCGCTTCTATGACTCATCCAATTACACTAGTTTTCACTAGATGTGGATGGAGCCAATGATCTGCATTGGATGGAGCACATGACGGAAATAAATATTTAGAAACATTAAACCACGGGTAACCAATTAAAAATCAGCGGAGTCGGAATAAAGAAAATCATTAACCAGTAAAGGTCTGGGGACATTTTTAATGATCTGTTACTTTAATCAGAATCATATTCAGATTCTGATTAAACAGAATTTAACACTGAAATAAAATGAGGTATTTATGCATTTATGTTATACACTGAATTAAAAAAAAAAAAAATAGAAATTTGCCAAAAATTGCATCCGTGCTAGCTCAGAGGAGTTGACACTTGACTGTATTCATTTTGGAGCTTTTAAACAGGCTTTTGAAAAACTTTGATAATTTGCTGCTGTAATATCATAGATTTTTAGAATAAAAAGCTAGCAGATGAAAAAACAGAAATACAATTATAGAGCATTCAGTATTATAAGAAAGCCCACACTGTTTCTGAATAAATTATTGTATGAGTTAAGTTCTGTTCCGTTTATGTCTCTTTACTTGTAA
Source organism: Cyprinodon brontotheroides (assembly GCA_018398635.1). Lineage (NCBI taxonomy): Eukaryota > Metazoa > Chordata > Actinopteri > Cyprinodontiformes > Cyprinodontidae > Cyprinodon > Cyprinodon brontotheroides. The sequence goes on from JAGKQL010000054.1 coordinate 7,148,094, forward strand.
GTGTGAAATGTCCCATGCTCCTGAATGCAACACAGCTATCTGACGCTCGTGAATGCGTCACTCTGGTCTGTGTACATTAGATGCACCTTTGATTTTCCGCTTCAGACAAAGCTTTGCAGTTTCCAAACTCACGTTGGCTATCACTGTTTATTGTTGTGTGTGAATAACAAGAGACTAGAATAAATAAATCAGCCGTTCTTTGGACAAAATCTTTGGATCTAATGTTGTTCATAACACCCCTACTTTTATAAATGAATCTACCAAATAACCACAATTTTTTTTTTTTCCCATGAGAGGAACATTTAAAATTTTTTATATTATTAATATAACAAAAAGTAACTCCATTGGTCAGATTTTAATCCATTTTCCTCATCGATAGTCGCAATTACAGAACAAGGCGCGCTCCCGCGACTGGGGATGCATATCTCGGCAGGGATGCATTTTTCGGCATAACACCGGACCGCGGTCCGCTAATCCGTGACCTCTGCATTAAACCGAAGCCAAGAGTAACGAGTAATGGTTGTTTTAAAAATTTAAGGAATAGAAAGTACAGATACTTGTGTGAAAATGTAATGAGTAGAAGTCAGAAGTAGGAAGAAAAATAAGTAATGGAGTAAAGTATAGATACCTAAAAAGTGTACTTAAGTACAGTAACGGAGTATTTGTACTTCGTTACTTGACACCTCTGGCGGCTAAGGTGTCTGAAGCAGGAACGATTACTGGAGAAACACAGGTTAGTGACTTAAACGGAGGATGATTATGAACGGGCAAGTCACTAACCTGGTTTAGTTTAGTTCATGCTCGGTGAATGAGGATGATTCCAGCCAGTCAACTGAACGAGAGCTGACAGGAGATCAGTTTCGAGCAGAAGAAGGAAGACTGGATAATCCACAGGGCAAAGTCTAGAGGCAGATCCAGGTTCGGTCCACAGAGGAATCCGACAGGAGTCCAAAGACAGGCAGGCAAAGTAATTAGAACAGGGGCAGGCAGGCTCAAAGGTCCAAATACAGAAATAGTTCAGAAAATCAGAACACTATAGTTATGCTAGAGAACTCTGAACACCAAAGGCTCAAGAATAATCTGGCACTGATGCCTTTGAATCAGGCAGCTTAAATAGGAAAAAAGAACAGGTGGATCTGATGAGTGATGAGGAACAGGGCAGAGCTAGACAGGTGAATGAAATGAGCGGTCAGCCAGCCATCAGCGCCAAAATCATGACAACCAGCTGTTAAGTACGGTGGAGTTATGACTGTTTGTATTGGTGCTTCAGAGAAATAGAAAAGACTTCTTAAACCTCCTCTAAAATCTACTAAATGATTAACATTTGGACACAGTGAGGTGGTCATACTGTACAATGATACAAAGGTAATCAAAAATGAAGTTTAAGATTAAAGTTCGAAAAATAAAAGCTAATAAAAAGAACTATAAACTAAAGCGGATTAGAAATTTGAGGACAATGCTTAGAAAAAGTTTCTGCCGGGGGGAAAAAAAAAAAGAACTTAGTTAATCCACCCTGGAAAATAATAGTTTAAGATCTATTTAAAATCTTTATTATTAATGAAGACAGAACATAAATCAGAAAAGTTAATTAAAGAAGTAACATTAATTCACGTTTATTTCCCATATTTCCAATAAAATATTGGTTTAATACTAAATTTCAATTCTTTAAGACTAAAATTCAAATGTTTCCATTTAAATTTAAGTTTTCCCTGCTATTGTAAAACAGTGTTGAAGGAATTCATATTAAATTACCTTGTATTTATAAATTTCTCCATGACATTTTAATTGATAAGATATTGTTCAGCTTTAAATGTAAAGTAGCCCAAATAGAAAATCAAAACATTAGCAAAAAAAAAAAATTCTATAATAAAAGTCAGCGTAATAATATGAAATGGGTTCAATTGTGTTTGTTTCCTCCAGGACTTCACCACAACCCTATACCTCCGTCATTACTGGAAAGATGAGCGGCTGTCGTTTCCATCCCAAAACAACAAGAGCCGGACGTTTGACTCCCGACTGGTGAAGAAGATCTGGGTTCCTGACGTCTTCTTTGTCCACTCCAAGCGCTCCTTCATCCATGACACCACCATGGAGAACATCATGCTGCGGGTTTACCCCGACGGTAACATCCTCTACAGTGTCAGGTACAGATCGCGCATCAGGTCTGAAATTAAGCAAATTTTATCATAATGTTTTTTTC
>JAGKQL010000054.1:7165293-7236514 GCA_018398635.1 Cyprinodon brontotheroides
AATGATTGTCTTGATGCCAAAAAGAGCCCAACAGATTTTACTTTCACAAGTGGAGCAGTACGGCTATTGCCCTATTGCTCCACTTGTTTCATGCATAAAATTGCCTTATTATAATTATGCAGGGAGCTTTACTGAATATATGGACACTGCAATGTAAATAGAACATTTTTAAATCTAAACAGTTTTTTTTAAGTAGAGAGCAACAATCTTTGAGTATGGTAAATACACAATTTCCCAATTCACATATTTCGTGAAACACCTGAACTGACCGTTTCTTATTAATTAATGAATTTATTTTTTTCATTTATGTGTCTTAATGTTGGCAGTGGGCTTTATGCTGCCCTGGAAGACTTTAGACCTGGGTTTGAATGGAGACTAAGCCATTCTAAAGCACATATCAAGGAACTCATTCTGAGTTCACCACAGTTCTTCCAGCAGTCCACACTTTCTCTGCTCTCTTTTTCTCATCATCTTCTCCTTCTTTCCCATCGCCCGGCTTGCCACAGGTTTGCCTGCTGTGTCTAAAAGTAGCAGCAGCAGCAACCCAGACTGACAGCAGCTCATTGGATCATTTGGATCACATGTAGCCTGGAGGGCTTTATCATATAAACAGGAGAAGCGGCACACGTGAATTTAGACAATGTCATCAGACAACATACGGTAATTTATAAATGTTTTATATCAGGTTGGAGTCGGATTAGCAGCAGGTGGGTCAGATCCGGATCACGGTCCACTAATCTGTGACCTCTGAGCTAAACCATAAAAATCAATCAGAGTTCTTATAAACAGCAGATTTAAAAGCAAATTTCCCTTAACTAACATTCTTTACAGAGAATAAAAGGATAAACAAAGTAAAAATGAGCCGAAGGTGAAAAGAAACAGATGGATCCAAACTGAACTCACATTCAATACTTTGTGGATCTCAGAGCTGAAGCTGAATCCTAATGGTGTAAAAATTCTGACCAGTAAGGTGGTTTCAAACCAGTAAAACTCTGAAATGTTAAACTGACCCAGAAGGGTTGAAAGGTTAGGAATCTAAATGTATTTTAGATTCCTTTTAAATGTGTTTTTTTTGTTTCAGGAAGCTGCCGCTGCCCCTTGTCTTAACCTTGAAGAGGAGGTCTGGATGGATCCCAGCCTCAGCTTCCACGTCTCTGACCCGTCCTTCCAGCCCCCCGACGACCTGAGCCTTCAAGGTCAACTGTGGCTCCCCTCCACATCAACTGGTTTATGTTTTTGCCTAAATATTGTCTCAATAGTGTTTTATTATTCTTTTCTAGAGTTTGAAGGGAACGTGGTTCTGGGTAAAGATGATGCTGAATATCAGGAACAATCGTCTAAAGCTCCCCTGGTTAACAAAGAACTCCCTGAGCCTCTGGTTACCGGTAAACGTGGGATAAATCAGTCCTTTTTATGCCAGCGGCAACAAATATTCTCACATTCACATAAAAGCATTTGGTTTCCTTCTTCCAGATGAGATCAGAGAACAACTGAGCAACATTTTGGAGTCCTGTCTAACCAGGTAACATGTGGAAAAACAGTGGGGTTTAATTCTAAGAAAAATGAACCATTGGGCCTTAAAATAGATATACAGTATGTGATGTTTCTGCTGGTATTAGGCAGTAACTAGTCTGTGAGTGTTCCTTACTGACTTCTCCCTTCTTCCTCAGGGATTTTTTGAGCAGCGACCTTTACCTGAAGTCTCAGATGGATAACGACCACTACATCCCCATCTCCATTCTGGCCACCCTGGATAGGATCAAGAACGTCACCACTGACCTGGAGCTGATCTGTGATATCCTCAAATGTTGGTGCCTGTTTTAGTTCAGATGAATGTGTCTGCATTTTACATTTCTCAATTCACAAAAGCGCGAGTACGGACTTGTGTCCTCGCCAGGTATGTTCTTGAGAAGAACAAAGGAAAGCCTGGACTGGGGGAGAATGGGAGCACGCAACATAACTATGGGTCAACTGGAACAGAAGCATACTCCATTACCATTACCCTCAGAAGTTTTTTAAATTACACATTAAATAAGTAAATGGGATATGTAGTAACGCTTAAGTATAATATTTTTTTCAATTTATTGGGGGATTAATAATTAACACAGTCAGATAAACACAAATCAAATGAACATTTTTCCAAATAAAGCAAAAAAATCGCAATCAGAGGACTAGCGGTCCTTCACACACGGCTATGCATGAGAGAGGAGCGCTGCAGACGAATACTGCGATTAGCCACAACTGCCATTACCCTCAGAAGTTTTTTAAATTACACATTAAGTAAGTAAATGGGATATGTAGTAACGCTTAAGTATAATATTCTCGCCTTAAATTATCCTAAAATGTACTTTTATTGAACAACGGCAACAGAAAAGAGAACTTTTAACTTACCGGGTAATACTCTCAGCTGTGTGAGCGCTCCATTGAAAGCTGCTGCAGCAGTGCATGCTGGGGACAGCTGTCAATCTCAAAAACGGACAAGTCTGCTCTGATGCATGCTGGGTAAATAAGGAGGGGCAAGAACAACATCCGGGGACATTGTCCTTTCTCGGTCTGCTGTTCTTGTGAATTGGAACAGTGCTACTGTAGGGCTGAGGCTGATGATGTTTCACGAGCACATGAGAGCGCACAAGTACACATTTAGAAATGGCTGATGTTTTTCCAAAGTCAAACCATGATCAGGATATTTGAAATATAATGTTTCTTTATTGCTTGCTAGTCACTGAAAACATAACTTCCTTCTGGATTAAGCTCCTGTGTTTGTTTCCTCCTCTGACATGTCCTGCTCCCATCTGGACGGCAGCCATTCCTCTGGCGGAGGTGGCTCCCTGTGGGCAGAAGGTTCGGCCCAGACAGAACCGCTGCATTGTGATCCTGCGTGAGATTCCTGACACCACACCTCCAGAGGCTAGTCCAACCTTCTCCCTACAATCTAACTCTTCTGTGCGTCAGGGAGGCAGGTTACTGATGTCTGTTCGATGTTACTGCTGCTCTGCAGGAGGTGGAGGCTCTGTTTGAAGGTGAAGACGTGCCAAAGGTCCTGAGCTGTGAGGCCGTGAATAACAACTGGTTCCTCACATTTAAATCAGAAGCTGATGCTGAACAGGTAAAAGACAGCTGACATTTCTGGAGCTATTTTCAGTTTCTTTCTTTTCTGGACCATTTAGAAGTGGTCTCGGCCCAGTCCTGAATGGACTCTGGTTAGAATCAAACCAGCTGTCACTGCCCGATCTGACCTAACATTCCCTGGTCCATGCTCAAATCATTTCTATCCAGTAGGAGCAACAAAGTTCATCTGTGGCTTTGTTCACAAGTTAGCTCACTACCTTTAATGTACGAGGTGAAAAAGAACTGCACCACATAACAGTAACTAATGTCCACCTTTGGTCCTGACCAAACCAGCAGGTCAAAGAAAAGGTTTTAATATGTTATAATTCTGTATTGCATTTAAATGAATATTAATTGAATATTTCCATATTTGGTCAGCGTACAGCCACAGCTTGTTTCATTTAGATTCAGTGAGCAGAGCAACACCAAGTAAAGCATAAGTGTGGTAAAAAGAAAATGACACATAGTTTTAACCTTTTGTTAAATCCTTTCCTTTTTAACAATAAGTATCTGAAAAGTGTGGAGTGCCTTTTACAGTTACAGCTGAAAAACATGTTTCTCTTTAGCTTTGTAATATATAGAGACTGACTCTTTAGCCCGTTTTTTGTAATTAGAGCTCAATTTCATTCAGATTAGATGGAGAGCAGTCTTATTTTCTTTTCTCTGGCTCAGTCAAATTAGTTTAGTTTTTCCCTCCTCTACCTTCAGCTTTATGCGTCACTTTAAAGTCGTAGGGAAACGGCTAATCCAACCGATGCATTTCCGAATTCCGAATTGAATGCAAGACTTTACACAAGTAAATAAAGTTAATGTGATTGGTCCCTGCCCTCTTGATAAACCAATCAAAATTTCAACTTAATGAGTTAAATTTAAAGCTTTTCTAAGTAACTCGTCCATTTATGGTGGTCATTACAAATACAGTCCAGTTATTTAACAACAAGAGCATAAACACTTCAATGTACCCAAATAGAGGCTTTTAAAGATTTAGCCTAAGTGCTCTGTTATGGTTTTATGTTGGAAAATCTTGGATTTATTTCAATATTTCCAACCCTAACTTACCACATATACAACTGGGTTTAAAGCTGGACTATGGTAAATTTTTCAGCATTGCATCCAGCTCCAGTCATCAACAGTTGGTGTCCTGCATGTTTTAGATCCTTACCTGATTGATCAAAGCCAAAAGAAACAAATGCTTCATCACCAGGACTTTAAACTGAGGAGGTGATTCAGCCAGAAATGGATGCATTAGAAACATGCAGAAAAGCGGCTCCTGATGACTGGAGTTGGACACTCCGGGACTAAACCATCCATAGTTGCTCAGGCTGGATGTTCAGGTGGGTTGTGCAGCTGTAGGGTGAACCTCCCAACCTGAACTTGGTCCTGTCGTGATCTTGGCACTGGCTTCATTAGTCATTTCATTCACCTGCTTAGCTCTTCCCAGTTTCTCATTAGCGTTCATCTAATCCAACTGCTCCAGCTTCTATTTAACCAGCTAATCTACTTTTTGCTTTAAAGTAAGTGGCTTTAATGTCCGAGTATAGAAAAGACTGTATAAATCAACATGTGGCTGGTAGTTCCTGTCAGCAGCCTGAGACAGTAAACGCTCCTTCAGGCCTACAGGTACCTCAGAGAGGAAGTCTGCGTCTTCCAGGGGAAGCCCATCATGGCCAGGATAAAGACCAAAACCATACCCATTGCCTCCCACGTTCCTAAAAACGTATCAATGCCCGTTCGGCTGGAGCCGTGCAGCAAACATTACTGGTCCTACTTTCCATCGACCATGTTCGACCCATCCTGCCTTCAGCAGGCCTCCACACAGACTACGCTTGAGCCAACCCACCAGGAGTGGACCGGCGCTACAGCTGGACACCAGGAGATCACTGAGGTGAGAGCAGAACCGTGGTTCATGACCTGGACCCCTCTGTTTTGTGTTTGTGTCTCTATGGTACTGATCGGGTCATGCCTGCATTCTCAGTTAGCGATGAATGGATTTCCAGACCCTCCTACATGCAGAATGCAAACAGAACAAAAGCAAAGGTACTGCCATCTTCTAGCAGCTGTCCGTTTCTGAGACCATCATGTTAGCCGGGTGTTTCTGCTGTCTGACCTGCAGGAGAGGCTCCAGGTGTCTGAAAGATGGACATGATGAGCCTTCACAACCCTCAGAGCAGCCGTCTGAAGGTTACGATCCCTCTCCCTTCCAGAAGAAGGGACATGGTTGGCAGAGAGGGAGGCTGCGTCAACAGAACCAGGGGAGGCGATCAGAACCCAACAAACAGGTTCTAACGACTTTTTCTGACCAGGGAAGGTAACACGACATGACGCTTTTTTCTGTGTGCTGTTGTAAAACCACGACCTGAACCCTTTTTTAAAGGATGTCAGCTATTTTAAAGCTCCATTTAGTTCAGTTTTTAGATCACTGCAAACCAAAGCTAAACAGCAGGCGTGAGGACAGCTGGACTCCTGACCTGTTCAATAGCTACGGTTCTAATGCAACCTTACAGCTGGAGAGTAACAGAGAATCATGCTGCTCCTGCTCTTTATCTGTCCTAATGTAACAGAAGCTGCTGAGGGATTCTGTCACAATGGGGGGGAGGTTTTTAAGACCCAAATGCAGAGATCAGGAGGCTGAGGTGGAGTATATAAGGGGAACAGAACAAAGTGAGCTGAATAAGGAGCAGGTGTGAGTGGAACTGACTAGAAGGAAGCCAAGGGGAAAGGAAACAAGCACAAGGGGGCAACAGAGAGTAACTTAAGAATGCTTGAATATAATGGAAAATAAAACGAAGATCAACAAAACAGAACAACTGATAACTGAAAACTAAAAACTCAGAGTCCCAAAAGGGGAGAAACATAACAGATTCAAACCCAGCAAAGGTTTTGATTTAAGATGGACACAAACTCCTCTAAAAGGAAAACCGTTTATTCTCATAGAACAAATTCATCTCTCTTGCAGAGTTGAAATAAGGTCCAAACTCAGCCAGGAAAAAAACATGATTTAATCTAACCCAAACATTTATATATTTCTACAGAGCAAATTCCCAACACGTCATCTCAAGGCTCTTTACAGAGACATTCGAATCAGATCATACAATCAGACTGGGTTTAGGAAGGTGAGGTAACTTTAAATGTACCCTGCGGACATATTCAAACTTAAATCGATTTTCTTCCTTTTGCAACAGAATATATATTTGTTTTAGGGTTTTTTTGTGACCAGCCAACATAAACTATGAAATGGAAGGAAAGTGATTAGTGGTTCAAAAAAATCAGTTTATCATCAGATTGTTTACTCAGCCCCCTCTACCGTCATACTCCAAAATAAAATCCAGAGCCAGCAAATAGAACAGAATAGAAAATCCATTTATTGTCCCACAATGGGGAAATTCTTGTGTTTACAGCAGCAAAAACGATTATAGTAAAAAAGAATGCTGCTGAAAAGTAGAGCATTACTCAGAGAAGCAGTGAGTAGCCCCTTGGTAGTCCTGGAGGAGCTGTAGTGATCCAAGCCTAAGGTGGATGGATCTCCTGACACCACATTAGGCCTTTGAAGAAGTCTGGCAGGAAGGAACCCTTGATAAGTCCTGTTTGCAGTTTGTCACAAGCCATGTGGGAGACGAGGCAAAGAGAGGATAGACCAACATGAACCTGTTTGTCATACATCTAAAAGCCTGATCCACCAGACATACAGAAAGGGAAACTTTTCACTTTCTTTTGGTCAAAGCTGCTGGTGGTGATGGAGAAAACAAACCTACAGCTGCTGGCTGGAAAGACTCTTTTCTCAGCCACACTTTTCAGATGTGTGATTGTGGAAAATGTTGAAAAACAGGCTTAAAAAAGTCTAACTTTCACCAGCTTTTTATATTTAAGATTGACCTGCAGGCAGCTATGTAGAAGTTCTGTTGACACTTCCTGATGCTTCTAAAACAAAGCCAATAAATTCTAAAGACACTGAAAGTAGCAAATTGATAGTTTGACGTTTTTCTGTCTCAGTTACAGGAGGAGAGGAACCTTCAGCCAGAGGAGGAGAGATATGCCAAAGTCCTGGGAAAGAACCAAACAAGCCTCTGAGGTAGGAAAACTGTGGAGTCAGTCTTTCAGTTTGTGTAGGAATCCACCCACTCTTCCTCCTCCTCCCCCTCAGCCGTCTCCTCCTCACGAGGCACCTCCTCTTCCTCCTGAGCTCAACCTGTCCAGCTTCCCTCTTCTTTCTACTACAAACGTTGCCACGGTAACCACACCTGAAGCTAACAACAGTCCCAAGGTAACCAACTCTCTCTGTCTGACACAATGCTGACGTGAATGAGTTCAACAGGCTGCCCTATTAAAGCCACTCCTGCCTGAGACAACTTTCATGGATCCGATTACCTCGTCATCATCATCACCACTTCCTCCTCCTTCAGTGTAAGTATCAAAACGCAGCTGCTGCTCACTGGGGCATTAGAACTGCTTTAGAACCGATTTTTATTGGACGATGTTTAACTTGCAGACTTTTAGCAGCTGTGTTGTTGTCTGCAGGTCTGAGGAGGGCGATTCAAAGATGACCTTCAAGGAGGAACCAGTTCAGCTCCCAGCAGAACCGGCAACGGTAAAAAAAATACTGTTCGTTCTATTATCCTCGCATAAACCAGTGAGATATATCTAAGTCATCACACCGGTAAAAATTCAAATCTAAATAAATCATTTTTCTTAAAATATGTCAATTTTTCTAATTAGGTAGGAGACCACAACTGGAATAAAGACAATTTTACTTAAAATAAGAAAAACTATTGCATTGTCTAATTTCAACTCCAAATTATCTAATTACCTTATTTTAAGTAAAACCGAATTCCCATTGGCGTAAAATCATCTTATTTATGTACTTAATTTAAGGGGAATTACAGTTAAAGTCGTTAAACGGCTGTTCAAGCGCTTTCACAAATTCTCCTCTCATTGGTGTCGACTTGTTAACGAAAGTGAATGTGATTTGATTGGTCATTTATCAAGAAGGAATTGTTGTGGTTGAAGGTTCAGTAAAGCATTTGGTTGTACGGCTTGTCGAAATAATCTGCTAACTGTTAGCATCTTAGTGTAGCAGGTTCCCAATGGGAAATTCCATTGGGACCAAGTAGCACTAAATTGGTGACTTAGAAACGACACTGTCAAGGAACGCTATGGACAGAGGAAACATGCAAGAGGAGGAGAGTTTAGTGTCGGATGAGTGTCCATCAGTAGCCTAATAAACCAGACTAAATGTGAGATTAAATGTGTATTCTAGTCTAGACTCATGAATGAGACACGTGGCAGATTGTTGATGAGAAATGAATCTCGCTGTTTCAAACCATGCGCGAGTTGGCCAATGCTCTGACCAAAAGACCAAACTGACTGTGACGTAGTGTTTTTGACAGAAAGCTGATGGGAAAGAGGGTGTAAAATGTAAAACAGCCTGTCGTAAAACAGCTTAATATGTCTCTTAATAACTAATGAGCTGCAGGGTTTCCTTCTTTGCTCATTTTAACGGTAAAACCCCAAGTCTATTCCTTCCAAACTGATTCCAAAGCTGAGTCAAATGAGAATCCTGTTCTACAAGCGTTGCCATCTTTGTTGTGTTTTCTCCAGTCGCATTGTGCTGTCGCCACACCGGGTGTAACACTGCCCTCATGGCATCCAGAAATTCAAAGCATATGTCTGGCGCTGTGATTACTGCAGAGCCTGGGGGCCTGGGGAGCGTGGTGTACATACACCACTTTCGCCAGACCAAAAATTATTTTGGCTGCTGGAGGGTGGGACTAGTTTACTTGGTTACTTCATCATAAATTTGTTATTAAGAAGAGGAAAGCAGGGACAAAGTTATTTATGGAAGAAGGACACCAGAGGCGGGGAAGAAAACTTAGTTTGGTGTAGAAAGTGCTCCAGCCGCATACTGTGTTTGAGCCCTTGCCATCCCTTCCCTTTATCAAGAGGGTGGGGGTGTTGTGGTGAAAGGCATTTGAAAGCAAGTTTGGTTGTGGCGGGTTTGTCAGAAGCATGTTGCTAACTCGCTAACCATTTAGCAACTGGTGCCCAGCAGGTTCCCAATGGGAAATTCCATTGGGACCAAGTAGCACTAAATTGGTGACTTAGAAACGACGCTGTCAAGGAACGCTATGGACAGAGGGAAACATGCAAGAGGAGGAGAGTTTAGTGTCGGAGGTCGTGGGATGAGGTCTCCTCGGTCATAAATTACACACATTTATTTAGAGAGGAAAGCAGGATGAAGATGTTGTGGAAGAGGACGCCAGGGTGGCAGAAGCTTTAGGTTTGGTCTGGCAGAAGGCTTCCAGGCCATTGTACATGTTTGAGCTCTTGCTCACGAACGCTGCCCAGTTCTCGTTGGCTCTACGCCTGCTGAAGACACAGACGCCCATCCCTGTGAACACTGGGGCGACGGAACTCCCCTTCTTATTCCTTATTTAAACCGTCAGCAAGTATATTAGCGCCTACAGCGGTTACATACCTAATCAAGATGCTATCATTGAAAAAAATTGATTAACAGATGTATCCCCATGTGTATGATTCGGCTAATTTAGGTGTACAAGCAGTACAGATCAACTAACTGGCCTACATAAAGATAGCAAGAAAAAAACCTACTAATTTTAAGACGGATTTTTTTTAATCATACATTTCTAAATTTTGGGACGTCATCTATGATAAAGGGAGTACATTTATATATATATTTAAGCCAGAATGATTTGACATTTAATATGTTTTCCTTACCTAATTTTAAGTTTCCATTAACGAATTGAGAAAATCGGATCGAGCCTTAGAAGGAGACATTGAAGTTTAGTTGGCTTCCATCTTCTTCTTGTGTTTAATGCCATTTGACAAGCAACTTCTGGCCCATTATCACCGCCAACTGAAGTAGAATATGGATCGGGATTCAAATAGTTCTACTACAATAAAAATAAAATAGAACTACGCCCTCTTTATTATATTAGTCATTTTAAGGTATCTGATTAATAAAAAATGAAACTTTGATGTAGAGTCTTTGTCTAAAAGGTATTTTTATGTTCAGGTGTAATTTGTTGGCTTCTGATCTACATACCAGTTCATTTCTCTGAGCTGCATATCTAGTGCAAAACAAAAAACATGTTTAGTTAATGTTTGCCTTGCCTGAACGTGGAATAAGTAACTTTTAATTTGGAAAGAAGGATGTGAACCGTCCTTCTGAGCTGCTGGTCCTCCCAGCGCTGCCTGATAACTCAAATGGCATCCAGAACCTCACAGATCTTTTAGTAAAGATACACACATCGAGGCTCCAGGGATCTTCTAACGCCACGCTCCAGTTTGCTCCAGTTTGCATGTATGAATTGGATCACACTCCATTCGATCAGGGGCCTCATTGGACTTAATTCAAAGCCAGTTTGAGCAGTTTGCTTTGATCCAATTATGGGCTCATCCAGACCTCTAACGAGATTTACAGAATGAAACAATAATAGAATCACACATCCACTGGATCTGAGTGTTGATCTCTTCCTGGTGTGTTCTTCCTCTGATTGGACACATGGGACTGTGAACACATGGACCATCACCGCCCCCCAGGGTTTTGATGTTCAGCAGGAGCATCTGGCAACACCACAGCAGTCCACAGTGGAAACATAGAAAAACAGCCTTTCAACTGCTGTTTTAATGTGTTTATAATTCACATTGTTTATTTTCTGTCCTCATTAGGAGGAGCAGTTAAAATGTGGAAAGGCTTCGAAAGATTCGATTTAAAAAAGATCTCATGTGATCTGGTCTGAATGTGGATGAACTGGGATCTCCATGGTAACCAGTGACGACTGGCCGGGTATCAGGAGTGGAGTAAGATGATATTAGAGCATCTGATTCTCATTTAGCGGGTTTTTCTCGTCAGTATTTTAACAAATCAGCACATGGGACATTTCTACTACTCACATCAAGGCTAGGTGAACGATCTGACATGGTTGGTGGGAGCTAGGTAACCAACAAATCACCTCCATATGAGCTGTATGGCTGGTCAGGTGTAATTCCTTTTTCGTTATTACAACTATCTTCCAATCTCTGGGACCTTTAGAGAATTTACAGCAGGTCAGAAAATCTAGATAAGATCCAGATCGAAGCAGTCGCTCTACATGTCCTAGCCTGATGTCTTTGTAATGAATATTATAAGAACCAATTATCTGTTACTGTAGTGATTAAGATACCCTATCTTTGCTCCTCTTTTCAGATTTATTATGTTATCAACTGTTCATTTTGTTTTGGCTATTGTTTCGTGAAGACTTGACTTTAAGCAAGTTGGATTCATCTGTAAAATCATTGAAAATTACTTTAGATACCATTTGTTGCGAAGAACATTTGATTTTTGCTTTGGTGAATAAGCGTCTGATGACATCACATAAAGCAAAGGAAAACTGATTAGAGTTCCCTTTAATATGATCACTGGTTTCCATCTTTCTTTCCCCACTTTATACACTTTTTAGATTATATTCCTCTTTCAAATGTAATATTATTAACTGGGTCTACAATGCTACGAATACCTGCTTTTTACAGCCTCTCTTGTGTCTATTGTCATGTCATCAGTCCAAATGTAAAGTATTTATTTCTTCAGTCTGATGTGTAAAACCTGGAAACGCCCTACAGTGGTTTATATTAGCAAAGATCAGTGGATGTTTCTTTATAAATGAATAATGATGACGACTCAAACTGATCCAGATCCGGTTCTGTTCTATGATTCTTTCAGAAGCTGAAGAAACCCAGCTATGCTGAGATCTGCAAGAATGCTGCGACCAATTATGCAGCGCCGCCTGCTGACTCCGCCCCCCAAGCAGAGAACCAGCTGTCAGGAGCAGGTTCTGTCTCTGATGGATTGAGAACAAAAAAATGTGAGGGCAGCCGCTGTTTGGAACTTGAGCTTTGAGCTAAGCGCTCTGAAAACTGCTGAGATGAAATTGATTCCATTTTAAACAGTTCAAATTTTAACTTTCCTCTGAAGTTTTTTCCTTTTTTTCTCTTGTTTGGTTGTTGTTGTAAATAAGCCAGATGTTATTTATGGTTTATTGAGATGGTTTTCTAGTTTTTGGATGCCGGACCTCTGGTTCTGACAGAATTTGTGTTTTTCATTCTGAGTTGTTCTGTAGATCCACTGTGTGCACAGACCATTCAGACCCTTTCCATGTTCAGAGGCTCCTTAATGATATAAACTGCGAAGCTGTGGAAGTACTCAGCGTACTGTACTGTATATATAGTGCATTTTCAGGATCAGAGGGACTTGACCAAAGTGCTCTACACTACATTCATTCACACACTGATGGTGGCGAGCTACATTATACGTAGCCACAGCGCCCTGGGGCTCACTGACAGAAGCATGAAACTGCCATGACGCTGTTGCCAGCAGGCCCTCTGACCACCATCATGATGAAGGAGTTTGCCTCTTCACTTGCAATGTGGGTTAAGCGTCTTGCCCAATGACATGACATTGAAAGCAGGAGCCAGGGCTTTAACCGACAACCCTCTGGTTAGTGGGCAAACTCCCACACCCCATAAAGAACTGCAACTAAGAACAGTTCTTTATCGCCATTCTTTTACTGTTTTACACTGGAAAACAATCTCTAAATAAGTAAACATTTCTTAAATTAAGTGTATGTATACCCTTTGATTTGAATAATAATTTTCCAATGGAATGAGTATTTTTACTCTTTTAAAATAAGATAATTAGATAACATGCACTTGAAATAAGAAATGCAATTAATGTTTTCTTTATTTTAAATCTAAAATCCTCTAGCATTGGCACCAAATGTTTTATCTGCCAAAATTTAAGGTTTCGATGACTGAGGTTATCGAAAAGAACTGTTAATATTGACGCAAGCGCGTTCTTTAAGTGCAGATTGGTTTTATTGTTAAGCGGGGAAGTCCTTGCTGTTTATTTATATATATATATATATATATATATATATATATATATGTATATATATATATATAGTATATATATATATATATATATATATATATATATATATATAGGTATAGATATATATATGCTCTAACAGGTTGTCTTCGAACGCTCAGGACTAATCTCCTTGGTCTTCAGGCAGACTTATTTCCTTCTATCAACCAGCAGATGGCAGTAGAGCCACATTACAGCTCTAATTAGTTTGGCTGCAACATTTGTTTACCAGCAGCCTTGTGAATTGGATCAAGCGTGTTGATGAAATGCTGAAATGAGCTCATTTCATCACATTTTACTGAAATTAAACGTAAGAATTTAGGATTTATCTCTGAATCTTGTTGAAACGTATTTGAATTAAGTGGAATGATTTTAATCAAGTATATTTGACTAACCACATTTGTTGTTCAACAAATCCTGCTGTTTTTCATCAGATGTATTTTTGCTCCAAAAGCCCTAAAATAAAAACCAACCTCCTCCAGCCTGATGACACCCTCGCTGTATTAAAACAGCTAGGCCTGCTCATTTCTTTGCCTTCACAGATGAAATGGAAAGTACTATGAGGCAGGAAGTTCAGAGTTTTTTGTTTTACCCTTTTTTTCTGGCAGGATTCATAAATCTCCTCTAATGAAAATGGGTCACAGACTCTCCGCTCAGACTGAACACTTTTTAATTCATTTCCCCCGCTTTCAGCTGCAGGTCATCTCAGGTCAAACATGAGACAAGACTAATGTGACAAGAATAGAAACCACTGTTTTTCTTCCATTTTCAGGTAATCTCACATGAACTTTAAGCAATATATGAATAAAAGAAGCTGGGATGATCGGATAGATAGTAGGAAATTACTAATCAAACAGGTTCATGTTTGGTTGATGCCTTTTAGATTTTCTGAATATTTTGTGATTAAAACTTCCTTTGCTTAGGCCTTGATTGGAGTGAATAATCTGCAAATAAATATTCCTAAAGGAATGGATAATTTAAACATCACATGGCAGAAAATTAAAAATATCATGAAATAGTGTTGTTTTAGGAAGCTTTCTAAAGACTATGGATGTAAAGGAAAATATGTCCCTTTAATCCCCAGAGTCATAGAGATACTTCTTTTAATTTCCTTTGAAAGGAGATAAGAAGTTTTAATGCATTGGTTTGTCTGCAATCAGAGTCTGAAAGACGACATTGGTGCCATTCAATTCACTATGAACTGGATAAAATTTTATTTTATTTTTAAAGAATGTATGACAAGAAAACCTTTAAGAAAGTAAATGACCAGGTAACAGATTTATTTGAACAGCCTCTCAAAAAACCTTGATAAATCATAAATACACAACAATTTTCACATTTTGTATCTTGCTTTATTTTATGTTGAACATCTACATAAATATTAATTCAGGGAATGATTGATTTGGAAATGTTTTGTTTTGATTAGGTTTTTGAAAACAATTTAATAACAATATAATTAGCCTTTTTTCTACGTAAGACATGAAAAAATACTCTAAGAAAGAAAACATATATATAAAACTTTAACTACTGAATATTTTTATAGTCATATTTTTCACACAACAAAAATCTTTAGTATATTAAAAAAAAAAACAATAAGCCAAAATCTAATTAAAAAAGAAAGCATGTAAATGAGTTTGTTAATGTAAAAGCATTAAAATAAAGACATGAAATACTAAATATATTTTATATTCTAAATAAATGTATATCTTCAAAAATAACATGTTGTTTTTTTGGTCTAAAATTCATTAAAACATACTGCAAGTAATTAACTAACTAAGGAAATATTTAATTATTTAGTAAAAATAAATGTGTTTTTAGAAATTATTTTTTGGAATTAATTTATAAATAAATATCAATCAGAATTTGAAGTATCTGATCTCATGTTATTCTGGTTTAATTGAAGAGGAGTGGTTGGACGCTGCGCCCCCTGTCGGTGATGAGTGTACCCGCCTCTCTTTTTTTTAAAACTCCTTGCGGTCACGTGACAGCAGCAAGCTTCAAACGGCTGAGAGTGCGGCGCTGCGCGAGCCTCATCATCCTCTTCCCAACAGCCAGCAGAACCTCTGCAGCGGCAGAGAGGAGAACCGACCGAACCACCGGAGGGTCTTCACCGAGCCAAGGAAGCGGGCAACATGGCGGTCCCCCGTTAAAACCAGACCCACATTTATCCTCTTTGTTCTACCCCCCCGACGCCTCTCTGTCTTTACGCGCCTCCGCTGAGGAGGGGCCGCCGCCGAGGAGAAGGAGAAGCGCTCCCGATACAGGAGGAGAGCAGGAGCGGCTGAGGAGGCAGCGTATCAAGCCGGAGACCTGTTCAGTTCGGTACCAGCCGAATGGCGGACCGCGAGGCGTCGCCGATACCGTTGGAGATCCGAGCCCGGCTGGCGGAGCTGGAGCTGGAGCTGTCAGAGGGTAAGGAATTAATTAAAAGATGGGGGGAGAAAAAAAAAGCCCCCCTCCTCCTCTCTTTCTGTTCCTCCCCTCCATCCTTATCACCTTCCCTCATCTCCATCCTTACCGGGACTCCACTACTAACGGAATCCGGCCGTTCATTCCTGCGCCCCCAGCTCCTCATCCTCCCCCCTCCTCCTCCCGCTCCTCCCATCCAGATGTTTGTCAGCCGGAGGAACCGGCCCTGGACGGCTCTGTGCAGCCCGCACTGGGTGAGAGCTGAGCGGGATCGGGCTGCGGGGTTCGGCCGCTGCCCTTTGTCTCAGCTGCGGTGCTGCTTTAGGAAAAACACCGAGCGGTTCGGAGCCGCGGTGTGACCTTGAGATGTTGACACAATCCGCCTGGCCTACCTGACTCTACGTGTGCGTGTGGTCGGGTTTAATAATAGCTTTGCGGTGCGACAGCTGCGTGACACCGCAGCACATACAGGCTCCCCTGCCTCTCTGTGCCTGTTTTTTTATTATTATTCTGGGCCTTCAGAGCTGAGGATGAGGAGGATGAGAAGCAGGATGCCTGGGAATATCTCCCCTCTCCAGCTCTGGTATCCTCCTCCCTCCATAGGAACACCTCTTCTCCTTGGATTGGGCTTTTAACCCAAATCACAGCTTAGCTTGTCTCCAGCTCTCCTTCCAGTCTTATATAATGGAAATGTTATCTTTTATTCATACATTCTACTTTGTCATGGATGAAATTCTCCATCCATTTTCTATCACGCTTTATCCCAAGCGGGGTCATGAGGGCTGCTGGTGCCCATCTCCAGCTGTCTAAGGCTAGAGGCAGGGTACACCCTGGACAGGTCAACACAGACACAACAGGGCAAACAACCATTCACTCACACCTAAGGAGAATTTAGAGAAACCAATTAACCTAACAGTCATGTGTCTGGACTGTGGGAGGAAGCTTGAATCGCGGTACCCAGAGAGAACCCACTGTGCCACTGAGCAGCGTATTGTATGGTCATCATGGATGAAATTGTATCATATAATATCCCTTTATTTTGAAAAAAAACAAAACAAAAAAGTACAGAAAAAATGTAAAACCATCTAGTGGACTTGGTTTCCACATTTGAAGATGTTTTCGCTTCCCATTCAGGAAGCTTTTTCAATTCAAAATGTCAGGAGTAGCGTTGAGTTTAAGATTTTATACAGTAGCCCAACAAATTCTATTCAGCCCTTTAACCAACGTTTCAGACACTTAGATGGTATGGGGTATTGCAGTCTACAAAAGAAGCCAAACGACCCCCATTCCAGATGGGTGGACCCCTTCATCTGTTCCAATTTGCATGTTTTCAAAACAAAAACAAGGTACTGTATAAAACCTGGAATTCAACACTTTTTTTCTGACATGTTGAATTGAAAAAGCTTTCTGGATGGAAAGCGAAACATCTTCAGACTTGGAAACAAAGTCCAGAGGATTGCTTGATTTAAATTTTTTTGGATTGACTATAATCTGGATGACTGAGAACCTTCACCAGCAAAACAAGTACCGCCCTCACACTGATTGATCCACCCTGACAGCAAACTCTATCCCAATCTGCTATTTTTGTTCAAAGAATGAAATATTCTTTATATTCACGTGCATTTATTGTCTCCAAGAGGAGGAGGGTGAATTCTGGGATGAAATCTGAATTATTTATCATGCAAAGGTTGACACACAATCAGCTTTGATCTGAAAACCATCCGCTAAGAGCTTTAGAAATCTCCTGAGATCTCCCCCTCCGATCAGCCTCATCATACGTGCTGAGATGAAATCTGAGGCAGCTGGAGCTCCTAAATACGGAAGAGGGTTAAGGCCACTGAAAAAAATAAAAAGTTAACTGATTTTATTTTAGTTTAATATGGGAAAAAAGTCACAATTCTGAGTAAAGTCAGAAATTCAGAGAAAAAAAGTCAGAATTCTGAGAGCCAAAAGTCAGAATTCTGACTTTTTTCCCATATTAAACTGAAATCAAATTTAAAAACTTTTTTTTTTCAGTGGCTCTAATCCTCTGTACCTAAACCATTTTTTTTAGATTATTTTTTTAAAAGCCGTCAGGTGTGATGGATGATAGAGGAAGCAGAGCCGTGGCTGCCCAGACGTTCAGGTGTTTTCCTATGTGGAGCCTAGTGGGATGAACAGCACCTTTAATGGCATCCTTGTATTGAGCAGTTCTAGAAATTCCCAAAAGCACAACCCTTGTAAATCCTGCCTGTTCCAAAGGAGATGGATGGAAAACTTTCAACAGAGCAACTTTTAAACAGATACATCTGAGTCTCCCTTACTCTTTAAAATAACCTCTACATCCAATAGGGCTGTTTTTACCACAGTATGGTGGTGCTTAGGTGCTGTTTGTTCAATGATCAGATAAACTTTGGTCTGATGCAACTTTTTTTTATATAAAAATAAAGCTGGACTCAGGAATAAATAACTTTATTTTCCCTGCAGCAGGGACGGTCTCTGCCAACATGTTTGCTGCCAATTCCAAACTAACCTCAGTAGTTGTGCTTGGTGATTTTATAACAAAGTTGAAATGGTACAAATAAATTAATTTAAAGATAGAAAGTAAAAGATTTAACCTTTTAAAACCCCACAGTCGCAAAGTTTGTCTTCTTGGTTGAACTCATCCAATAAGAAACCCTGTACTTCACAGAGCCGCGCACCGGGAGTATTGTGGGGTCAAAGGTCTTAATAAGGGTGTTGTAGCCTCTGCAGAATGCAAACACTTGCCTCTATAGTCACTTGACTACTACTTCCATCTAATGTTTGACCAACGTTTAAGGTCAGGGAAACTCCAGACTCCAGATCATAGTGTTATTGGATCAGTTTTGCTCCTTTTCCTGATAATAAATCCTTCTTTCATCAGAAACACAGCAATTTCCTTTTGTTACCCGTAGCTTGTATTTGTCACAGATTCAAATAATACATTCGAGCCAAATAGCATTGCTTGGATTGCAATATTTCACATTCCATGCATTATATTCACCAGACAGTATTTGTAGGCTAGGCCTGTCTAACGGATTCCCAGCTGCCACATTCAGACAACAGTAGCCTGGCTGTTCAGACTCATCAAGCATTGGGAAGTTTATAGCAGAGTTAAAACCAAATCTAGGAAAAAAATACAGTGATCCCCCCCCAACATTCTATGCTGAAAGAATTAAGCTCTAAAGATCAATCAATCTGTCGCCCACTGTTTTACATTTTACACTAATGCTGGTTAAGATTCTCAGTCATCCAGGTCATAGTGATTTCAAAAAAAGGCTAACAAAGAATCCCAAATGACCCCATTCCAAAGGGGCGGACCCGTTCGTCTGGTTCAATTTGCATGTTCTCTAAGCTAAAACAAGGCTTTGTTTAGTTTTTTGTTTTTTGGTCCTCTCTATAAAGCCTCAAACTCAGCACTATTCCTGACATTTTGAATTGATAAAGCTTCCTTGATGGAAAGGCGAAACGTCTTCAAACTTGGAAAAAAATTCGACAAGATGTTGTTGTGTTTTTTTTTTTTTTTTTACTTTTTTGGAATTTTCCACAAAGGATTTTTGACTTAATTTGAAAGTTTAAGAATGACATCAAACCTCAGATAAAATTAGACCATAGAGTAATAAAAACCGAATGTGCTGGCAGGATCTGGATCACCTCATTTACATAGTGGATTGCTACATCTTGAGCCATTTGTCACTTTGGAACTACAAACCTCTGTGTGTTTATTTGGATTTTATGTGGTGGACCGAAACAGAGCAGCATGACTGAAGTGATCGGAACAGAAAATCATAGTTTTTTTCTACACCTGAGCCTGTAGAACACACATATGCTACTGCTACAGAATCCCCACAAATTCACACCCATGAAACATTAAAATCATGATTTATCCTCTTTCTCTCCTTATCTGTCTGGTGTAAACTCACCTCAGCCAGCTGGATGCTAGAAATAAATAAATAAATAGTCAAGCAGATTGATTAACTTTCTGACCATTTGTGGGCATGTATATAAATGTACTCTTTATCAGACCATATTCTCCCAAAATATAGAAAATTTCTATAAAAAAAAAAAAATCCTGTTAAAAGTCAGTTAGTTTAGGGAAGTCATATTTAAATGTCAAAATCAGTCTGGCTTTTAAACATGTATATAAATGTACTAACGCCAGTTTGGGAGTGAAAGGGAGAACATGTAAATATACAATTTAGCCGAGATTTATTCTGCTAACCATCTGACTCTATATTTAAATATGGAAATGGTTCAGGCGCGTAATTATATATTGTATTAAAAAGACGCAGAGAACGCTTTTTTCTGTCCGTGGGAATATTTTTGGAATGAACGAGGAAACGTATCCAAAACATAGTTTTTCTTCTGTTATCTTATGCAGAGGCCAGTTAGTTCTACATCAACCTGACACCTAATTTCTTTTGTTCTTCCTCCCTTTTTGTCCTGGTATCCAATCACTGTTCGCAATATCAAAGGTCATCTGTCATGCCTCTCTGTGTGACAGGCACACTTTTTTGCTGTAGTTCACTTAAATGTTTGTTGGTTTCATCATCCACCAATACCTCCATTTCCCTGGGGTCGAATTTCCTTTGCGCTTTCTGCTGTCCAAACCCGCCATGCCGCAAACCACAAAATGGCGCGAAACCATCATTTAAACAGGCTCAAATGCTTGCACTGCCACCAGTTACTAACGCTTTTGTTAAATCAATAAGAAAACCATGGTTCAGCCCCTCCAAAAAAAATAAAACTTCTTCTATGAAGCAAATTACTGCACACAAAATTATTGATCTTAGTTCCGCCAATCATATATCAATGGTCATCTGTCATTCAAATTTTTGATCATAGCATCTTGATTCATATGTCGCCACTAATACACGCACGGTTGAAATAAGAAATAAGAATAATATCATGAGTTCCCGCCCCTGTGTTGATATGGGGATGGACGCTGTGTCTTCAGCAGGCGATTAAATGTAGAACTGGCAGCGCTGTGAGGCAAGGTTTGAAACATACCGCTGGAAAAGCCTTCTACACTCAAAACCAAGCTTGCCACCGCCCTGGCGCCCTTCTTCTTCCACAACATCTGGCATCCCCGCTTCCTCCTCTAAATATAAAATGGTATGACTTGAGGAGACTCATCCACGACCCTCCCGACACTAAACTCTCCTCCTCTTTGCATGTTTCCTCTCTGTCCATAGCGTTCGTTGACAGTGTTGTTTTTAAGTCACCAATTTAGTGCTACTTGGTCCCAATGGAATTTCCCATTGGGAACCTACTAGCATCACTAGCAGATGCTAACTGGTTGTGCGGCAAGATGCTTTCTGAAGAAACCGGCCACAACCAAACATGTTTGCGAACCTTACACCACAAATAACAATCCTGCCCCCTTGAAAATCAACTCACAATCACATTCACTTTATTCACTGCTGTAAAGTCGGCCACCACTGGTGAATTTGGAAATGTAAGCAGTTAGAACAGCCGCGTTCCTACGACTTTCACACAGCACCAGCCTTTCATTCTAAGCTCTGATGGACCCCACGTTCCATAATAGGAACTTTTTAAAACACAAACCAATATAGAACAGTTTCCTCAGAGTTCTTTAGAGTAAAAAATCTTCTTTTGCAAAGGGCTTCGTCTAATCAATGAGGTTTACTGATGCTTGGGAAATCACCGTAAAATGGGAAACAGGAATCCTCCAAAACAGCTGCCTGTAACAGGTGTTCTATCTAAAAAAACACAAAAAACAAACCCTAAACAGAAATCAGCTGGTAGAGCGTCCCACTCCCAGAACAGCGCAGTAATGAACCTCAGGATCCATCCGTCTGTCGGACTTGATGGGTTGAGCTGCAGCATTTAACTCCAGCCTCAGTCTCTGTGCAGATAATCGGCGCCCCACCTGTTTATTAGATAAAGTCAGCTATCAGCAGAGCTTCAGCAGATAACCTTCTCTCCCATGTTTTCACTGGCCTCCAGCCATTAAAGGGGAGTTTGTTGTTGTTTCAGAGCTGTTTTGTATCCAACTGGTAGTGGACCTGTTTGCTGTTAGATGTGAGCTTTTAGCTTTATCAGATCAGGAACTTCTGAGGGTTTAAAGGTTGCTGTAAGTATAATGAGAAGAAAGTGCAGGTTCAGTACCTTCAGTGTTTTTGTGCAGCGTTTTTCCAAGAAAACAAACTCTGACCAGGCAGGACGAATTGAAAAAATAGAAAGGATCGCAATATTTAATCAGGAAAGTGTTTCTCACGGCCTGTTATCTCCTCTGTTAAACGTTTCACACCGCATCAAAGCTTTTGTTTAACAACTGAATATTTATGAGCAGACAGTTGTTGATTAATGCCGTTTCACTTCTGAAGTTCTGCAGCGCTGCAGAATCGGTGTTTTCCTCGCCGACGCCACAGCCCTGCTCTTCCTTCTGCATGCCTGCGACGACGGTGATGTTCAGTGGCCTGAGGTGCTGCCTTTGCATGTCAGCTGCGTTTCCCTGGACCTGATTTAATTTATGCAATCTTTACTCAAAACAGGTTAATCCCTGATTATTTACTGTACGTGGAGCGGGAAAATCAACAGGGCTGCTGGGGTTTGTTTATTCAGAGAATATCTACTGAAATTCATGATGGTTAGCATTATTTAACTAAAGAGTTTTGACTTTATTGCTCTGCAAGTTTGTTGGGATTTTGAAGCTTGTTTTAATTTGATTAAATAACCTGATAACCAAGTAAGAAATTGTTCTGGTTGCAAATGGTGAGATGTTATTTCCAGTAGTTATACTGGAAAGCTTTTGTTTAGAATTAACAGAGTCCAGGGGAACATTGAACATCCTTAGATCAGATAAAAACTAAAGAACAATCACATGATAAAGATGAAATGTCTCATTTCGTTGTTAAAGGAGAATCGCTTTTACCCTTTAGCCCATTTTCTTAGTGTCCTGATACCCAATGATCGCATACCGTACCGCTCCTGTCTTCTTTGACTCATTGCACTCTGCCGTTTCAGAATGAGCCCATAGCGTCCCATAACCTTAAAACAAATCTTAAACGCTCTTTTTAGCACACCGGGTTTCCGCCGTATGCCAGCCACGACGCCTGCAGCCAGAAGAAAAACCGCTCCAGTGGGCCATAAATACAGGAAAGCAAAGAGAAGCGCCAGAGTTTTTGGTTTCTAGCTCCGAAGGCGAGCTGGTGACAGCTGGCTGACTGATGCGTCACCGTGTCTTTCCAGAATGGAGGCGCTGTCAGCCTGTCGCCGCACAGCCTGTTTGGAGTGACGTCCGTCTCCATCACTTTACCCGCCAAGCCCAAACAAACAAACAAACAGAACCACACTGTGGGCTGCTTCCGTGGGTGGGTTGTGTAATTCCACCGCCCAGCCCAAATTGGAAACGCTTTGATGTCATGATTCTGCTGACAATCCACCTTCAGAGGGTCCAAAGCGATGACAAGATGGCTTAACTTGATCTGCTGGAAGCTGGAGGAGACTTCAGAGTGTTGTTGGTTTCAGTGATGTCACCAGACGGCAGTAAGAAGTGCAGCGTCACCTCAACGGGCCTCAGATCCTCTACAGTCAGTCAGTAGAGGAGGAAAGGAGATGGCCTGGCAGGAGGTGTGGCTTTTAAAGGCCTGACATCGGTAACGCATCCTAAGATCGGATCAAAAGGATAACTGGGTTTCTTATTTTCTGAATTTTGGTTGATCTGTACTGTAATCAGAGGCCTCCTGTCTTCAGTACTGTCTCCATTCTCATACAATTTGGTAGAGGTGCAGTAGGGATTCTGCGGAGGGACTGGTCTTGATGGTTTGAAAAAGATTTTAGCTCATTAATC
The DNA here is from genome assembly GCA_018398635.1 of Cyprinodon brontotheroides. Classification (NCBI taxonomy): domain Eukaryota; kingdom Metazoa; phylum Chordata; class Actinopteri; order Cyprinodontiformes; family Cyprinodontidae; genus Cyprinodon; species Cyprinodon brontotheroides. The sequence continues at coordinate 7,188,546 of JAGKQL010000054.1, forward strand.
ACATTGGTTATTTTCGGTCATCGTGGATCTACAGCTGAAGTCTAATTATTTTATTTTCATTAATCGAGTATGTTTACTTAACGGTTGCTGTTTTGCCCTACAGCCGGTTCACCAGCAGCCTGAACACTATAGAAGTCGTAACCGTTTGACATTAGAAGCAGGGCCCTGACCCAGTCCTCCAACAGAGTGGCCTGCTTTTCCTTTTTCCTGCAGCTTTAGTGTTTGTATGTCCAGCCGTCTGGCTGGCGGCTCGCCTCTGCTCACATGCGTTGCAGAGCTAAAGGATGTCAGGGGGACAGCCCAAGGTCTCCAAAGCGTGACACATGCTTCAGTTTGGTTGTTTCTGTGAGTGGGTCTGCTGGAGGTCACTCACCACACAGGCATGGGGTGAACTGCTTGTTCATAAGGATGAGACAAGAAATAGGAGCTGCATGCATAACATACAGTAGAAGCTAGAAAATGAGATGCAATGAGGCCGCTTTCCTCTCGGAGTTGCATCATTAAATGAAATGTATCCTAAAACAACATTTGCATCTGAATCCTGCAGCTGCCTTCTGCTCAGTCTTTCTTAGGATTTATTACATTTTTTTTTTTTTTTGGAAATAGCTGATTCCTTTATTTATTGAGTTTCTCCCTAAAAATGATGAATCAACATTTCAGATAAGAATTTTAAAGCCTGGCTTTCTGTTCCCGTTACATCCTCAGATGCAGAGGACATTTGGTCCTGATTGCTGCTTTGGACAGAAGTCAGAGGCTGATTGAATCAGTCTGTCCGTCTAAGCAGGCATGTGTTGCCAGTTTTCAGTATATGACATTTTCAGCACACTCTGCTCTGATGTTTTGCATAATGAGCCGTTTATTTTTACATCGGTTCATAAATGTCAAGTTTCTGATCATCACATCAGTTCTACCAGTTCCAGCATAAATTTGTTGAAAATGTGCAAAAAAAAAATAGAGCTGAATCGACAATAATACAACAAACTGGGTTTGATAAAGGAGTAAACTTAAGAAATGTAGAAAAAATGAAATGGTCCAAATATGAAACAGACGTTTGAGTAAATATAATAGAACTGATTGAGGGATCAGATCTTTTTCTTTTTTTTCATAATAAAAAGCTCTTAGGTAAAACTCAGCTGTCTCATTCAGTATAACAAACCATCCTAAATGTTAAACATCCAAAAGATCACATTATTTATTTCAGATTATTTGGACTCCTTTCATGACACAACATCCAATGAAGTTTGTCCTCTGCTTCCCCTTTGAGAGCATCCTGCTGCCATAGTGCACCCACCAGGGGCCTCTCTGGGGCTAACAGTCTTTCTCAATTTCTCTCAAAATATACGTATCTTTCCCTTAATTTAACAAGATATGTACTACAATTTTTTGGCAAAATATCGTGATTTTTGGCTACCTGATATAATATTTATCTTTTAGTTCCTGGTGTTGATTTTTTTAAGCAAAACATTTTTACCTAAAACAGGGAAAATGGGCTACATCTGCACCGCCAGTCTGGCAGATACTGCTGTGGAGCCCTTTTGCTGTGCGGCGCAGCGCATTATTTGTAGTTGATGCAGTCACAGTGGAAGACCTGAACTGATTCAAACCCCAAGTAACGTGTGAATTTAGGGAGCTGAGACCAATGGCGTAAATATCAGTAAGCAGAGACAGCAGTTGCGTAGGGGTCCACAGCCTCTTAGGGGCCCCATTGCTGACACCATTTGGGTCCCCTATGCATTGTAGACTAGGACGTCTCTTTGCAGATGTAATGGTGTGAAATATTCCTCTTAAACCCACCTGATACTGAAGTGACTGACCGCACTGGGCCGTATTTATACCACAACACATGGCAGATTTTAACAAGATGGTGAGCCGTTTAAACACGACACCAATAGCAAAGCAGTGGTACTTTTAATTACTATGTTAATAACTTTGTATAGTTCATTAGACTGTTGGTAAAAAATACACTCATATAATATGTTTCAAACAGCAATGAAGATCTTAAAAGAACGATGTATTTGAGTATTTTATTTTTTACACTACGACTTGGAATTATGGGTAATCCAGAGCGTAGATTAAAAGCATAATCGTTTCGCACAATGTGTTTTTAGACGGAGCGGATACCAATAAGCACCCTCCTGCTAATACAGTTTTTGGAACTTGGGATCGATCTGATACATGTGATGGGGCAATGTCACCAGAGGTTCCATTCAAGTTCGATAAAGTCACGCATTTTTCCGTGTGTCTTGTGTAATGATATGCCAATGAGAATTGCATAATTGTAGCTTCTTGGTGGATTTATCCCAACCAACGCCGTATCCTGAACCTTTATCACGTGTTGTCACTTCATATGGGGCATCCACTCAAATAATGGGTACAGAGCACATGAAGTTGTCGCATTACGCCATTGGCTGAGAGGAAGGGGCATTTCTTGCAAGAAATAAGGTTAAAATTTATTGTACGTCCTCTGACAGAGAGAGAGGTCTCTGTGACTGCGGCAAGCTCAGTACCTTACTTTTAAACAGCAACTCCCAATAGACAGTCATCCTTGGAACTGTCCTACCCCTACATAAAGAACCAGGTGAAACACGAATTCATTTGGAGGAATAACACGTGAGTTCACCAAGGCCGTTCCCTGTTAGGCTCATGTATCTTTCGCAGGCCAGAACGAGCTTCGTGTAGGGGCAGTCGGCTCCTTCCTGCCATGAAGGAGGCTTCGGAAAATATATATATTTTTCTCAGTTCCGGGCAGTTTCCCAGCCTTTGAGGCTAAGAACAGACATACCTCAACATTTTTTACTCCACACATGGATACCAAAATAACTTAACGATCAATATCATCCTCGATAAACATATACATAGGTTTATTTTTTATCTATACATTTAATTTTGATAGCAGGAAAATATTAAAATATGTGGCTTTCTGTCATTATAGTGATAATATTGTATCGTGGCCCCAGTATAAATTGACTTTACTAGGGGTGTAAATGCGTCCAAAAGCATCATGGTTTATTGATTCAGTATGGACACCTTTCCTGATTCAACGCATTCATTATTTTCTGTTACTCAAGAATACACCCGCGATTCGATTCGATTAATGAACTGTCGATCGTTGTTTTATTTTTTATTATTTTTACACCTTACAGGCTAAACAACAAAGCTTCAAGTTTGAAATAAATCAATGAAAGCTGTAATATCATTATGCATTTTCTTTAGAAACAAATAAGCAAATAACAGAAGTAGAAAAAAGTTGCATCAACAAATACTGCAAAAATTTCGCACAATATCAGTGTAATGAGTTCAATGCACTAGCACGGCTCCAGAGAAACTGTCCAACATATTTTTTTAGAATGTAATAAATATACTCAGGAAAGAGAGATGTTGCTTAGAGAGTTAGACAGGAATAAAAATAAAAAAAAAGATATAAGGGAATTGTTTCCAAAGGTCATCTGGGGATGTAGTTTTTGGGAGTATTTTTAATTTTCTAAGAAGAACGGGTATTTTAAGGAGAATATAATAGTTTGTCTGATCCTTACTCTCATTCTAGTTGTGGCGTAATGACATATGTTGTTTGCCAACCGGCCATAAAAGAAAAAAAGAAGAAGAAGAAGGCTTCAGGTTGAGACAGTCATTTCTCTTGAGAGAAATAAGCTTCACCTATCCCAGATTGTAGCTGACCACGAGAGAGTGTCTCAGACAGGAGGCAAAGCTTGTTTGTTTTATGAACAAATTATGACAACAACTCCCAAGTTAGACCCGCTTCCTTGAACTGTAGGTACGCCCTCAGAACGCTGGGACCCTTTTTTCATGCTGAAAAAAACACGCGAGTTGCCCTCAAGTCCCTCCTCTCGTTAGGACTAAACTCGCCCCCACTTCCTCAATGCGTCCTCGAACTATCTAGACCCACACACACAGCGCAGTCCAGACCACACTTCAATACATGAAGGAGAATTTAAAATGTCTGTGTCATTTTCACTGCAACACACTTCATTTGGAGCCTTTGAGGCCAGGAGGCTAGACAGGAGGGCAACATAGGCTTTTAGGCCACCACATGGATACCAAAAAGAATTAACGCCCAGGATCAAATGGATAAAAAATAGACCGAGGAAAACATGAATTTATCTATACATTTAATTTTGATAGCATGAAAAATATCGCCGCTATTTGGATCGATGCAGACGATACAAAAACAATTATTGTATCGTGACACCAAGTAATCGCGACACATATCAGACGTTAGAACACCCATGCCAATACTCACCCCTAATAATAAATACTATCTTATCTTAAGGAAAATTGCATTGGCAGACTGATCTTATATTTTTATGCTCAAATTAAGGGCAAAAATACTTTTGTTTTTACTTTTTTAGAAACTATTTTTCGATCAGTTTTTGCAGTGTAGTCTTTGAGATTTGAACAGGAAGGACCTGCGGCTTTTCCAGAACTAAAGCGCCCAGCTATAATGGCGGTTTAACTCTACTAGACCTAGCATGGTTCAGGTCTGGACTGCTACTCAGTTAGTTAGAGGCTATAGTGTAATTATTTTATATCTGGGCTAGAGCTGCACAATATGTACATTTGCCACCAGAGTGTCAGTATGTGCAATATTAGAGCACAGCTTGGATTCCATACCGGCAGTAATTCAAGTCAGGATGTAGTAATCCGATATTGATATCAGGAATCAGTCGATATCTGTCCAAACCAGTGTTGGAGTTTATAGTTTTGCATCTAAAATCACCAGTATTGTATAGAAGCAGTCCGCTCCAGCATTTAATCTGCTTCATCATTTCTGTCCAGCAGTGCTTGTATCCCACACAGAGGGGCTGCATGCTCATCACAGCTGCTTCTGCTAACAAGCTAGTAGATGGTACGCTAGATATTGGCAGTGTAGCTGTACATTTGGTTGAAGTTTGACAAAGATGTTGCAGATCATTGCAAAACTCGCCATGCATCATTTTTTTTAATTTCGTTAATCATAGTATTATTAACTATTTGGTAGCTACAATAATGCTCACCATATAAATGGCCAATCAGTAGTTTAGAAAATGTTTTATTAATCTGTTAACAGTCCATAACTTATTTCCAAGCATTTATTGTGAATTCAACAATTGTGAATATAAGCGCCATTAGATGAAATCTAGCGAAATACATAGATCGGGTTCAGTATTTGCTCTTCCTTAATTAAGTGAGAAACTGTTATGAATGAGTTAGAAAGTGTTTACAGATAAATAAATAACATATCTGTAAACGATTTGTTAGCCATCTATGAGGGGAGTCTTATTGTAAAGTGGTACTGAATATTTTTATGTAAATAAGTTTAAAGGTCATGTATTGAATAGGTCAAGTGTTTTTACTCCTTTTGTTGTTGACTGTTGTTCTGTGTTAGAGTATCACTTGATTTTCGGTGTAATTTATGATAATTCCTGCTGATATCGCATTAGGTCTATATCAGTGTTTGTCCATTATAAGGTAATAGTGTCATAAAACGGGAGAGATGGACCCAGTATTCAAGTGAGACAGCCAGTAGGGAAGTTCAAAGCGTTTATTAAATGAAAACAAACAAAACTAAAGTGTAGCTGCTAGGCGCGGCGTGCTCAATGGTACAGGAGGGGGCGGGCACCGCCTACCTTTGACACACCAGGAAGTACGTGTGGTGACCATACAATCATCTGACAGAAGATGATCTCAGTGAGTCCCCTTTCTTTACCTGGTTTAACAGTTCAGTCCGCCTTTGGCAGAAAGCGGGCTTATCCAGCCGATGGCTGACAGATGATGCTGCGCATCGCCAACCTGGGAAGTGTCCCCGGTGCTGCAGTCAGAGATTTTTGCAGGAAAGCCGCATCCCAGAGTTGGACCGTGCTTCCAGCATCCTAGAGCTCCCAGGTTCAGGGGCCCAGAAGCACGGGCGACACCACAGGAGCAGACAGGATCAGGCACGGCAGGCTCAGTGGAAGAGGGTAGCTGAGACAGGACGCGGAACCAGAACTTGAGCAGGACCTTTAAACTGGTTCCCCCACCTTGGAGCCAGGCTTACAGGAATAAAACTGATCCCTCCCCGCCAGAAAGAGCCAAAAAACCCAGAGACTCAGCAGGGGAGGAAACAGTGGACCCATCAGGAGACAAGACAGAAAACCCTTTTACCCTGGCCGCCAGGATCCAGGACATGAACCATGGAGTTAACTGAACAACCCTCAAAAGAACAGACTAACAGAAAAGAATAACCAATGATCTGGCCATGATAGCTGGAACTGAGCCCATATAAGGGAAACTGGCAGGTGGATGAGATAAGTGATGATTAGGAGCTGGAAAGAGTTAGGCAGGTGAAATGCATGAGTAATTAAGGCCAGCTATCACAGCTGATTATGGTAAATAGCATCTTTACTAAAGGTGAGTGATTATTGTGGTCTGCTATGTTTGGTTCTGTAAATCCGCTGATTTTCTTTAGGTCTTGTGTCCACGAGGTAAAAAGAACAAACAAACATGCCATCTTCCTTTCTCAGGCATGGCGCAGCTTTGCCGTCACACCCTCCTCCAAACCCCACATCTCTGCGTTGATTGGTCCGCCACTTCTAGGGCCTGGGACATTGATTGAAGCTAGACCGCTCTCAGGCAAAAATGATTTGGCCGCTGGCGGTTGGGGCTAGTTTACTAGGCTAGCAATTTCTACCTCATACATGAAAAACACTAACAGCTACTACTGGGCCGAAGACAGCTGCTGCTGAGGGATTTCCAATAATAGCGCCCCACTGGTATGGGGCAGGGGTTTGCGCTGCTCCGACAGCAAAACAATATTTTAAGCCAAGATGGATTGATGGAAGTGACTGCACAGATGATGTTTTAGATGTTGAGTTTCTCGCTTAAAAATATGTTAAAACTGCTCTGCTTATCCACAGCAAACATACGAAAGCCTTTCTGTGCCATTGAACGCAGGAGCAGCAGAAGCTCCGGGCGCATCTGGAAACACTTTACTGGACGCGCTTCAGGAGCGTCAAATATATTCTTGAGGCACGTCTGACCTTAAAGTGGACAAGCATCAAAAGTGAAGCAGCAGGTGCTTTTTTATTGCTGACATTGTTTGCTGTGTGAACTTAGCATTATCGTTTGGCCTGTAAATGTTACCACCGTTTACAGATTACAGGCCAATTCAGATTAAGACAAATTTAAGCAAAGAATAAGTTGTAGCTCTGGGATCACAGAAAAAGGCTTTGAAAGTGTTGGAAAGGAAGCTGTTGTTTTCTACTAGTGTTGGAGTGGGCCACAATATTTACAGGGAAGGATTTACACCACGCCTTTAGACCGAATAGTGAAACAAAAGTTAAACTCAATAATAAAGTATACTGAATATTTCTGAGGTGGATTTATTCAGAATTTAAAATGAATTTAAATATCATGAAATTAAAACTATAGGGTTTCCAGGCTATTAAAAAATTGTAATGAAATAATCTAATTCATCCAATTTTGGTGATGATGGACGACGCAGCTGAAAGGATACTGTAGCGTCTCAATCACATTGCTTATGCTGTTTAAGGTTCTCAATTATCCATGTCATAGTGAGTCCAAAAAAAGAACATTTAAAAACAATCCACTGATTACAATATTGTAGTACAATAACTTCAAGTTAAACCTAAAACTGTGAGATGAAAAAGTGAAACTTCTTCAAACTTGGAAACAAAGTCCAGTGGATTGTTTTTAAATGATCTTCTTTTGGAATTCCATTGCTTATGCTTTTGAGCCCGTTCACCGTGTGGTTCCAGTTGTAGGATGGAGAGAAGAGGCAGTTTTGAAGCAAAGGTCCTTGTTATCCTTGCTACCTCACAGAACACCACTGTGGAGATTATGTAAAGTTGGACTTTTGAGTTAGCGTTCCATCGGTCTGCCGGCTACAGCCTGAAGTTGCTCCAAGTGTTTTTAATTTCACCGCCTATGAGCTGGGTTCTACTGACCGGCCAACACACTCTGCCAGCAGGGCATCAGCAAAAATCGGAGCAGTGAGTTTACAGTTATATTAGCAGGTATTAAATCATCAACTATGCCCGTAAATAAAAAACAACCGTCCATCATTAGAGCTTAGTTCTCCAATTTTATCCCTATTTGAACCTCTTAATAACACATTTTTATAACTCAAGCAGCAGGATGAACACATCTATGCAGCAAAGGGTCCCTTAGCCAAGCGCTACCACCAGCAGGTGGAAACCTCCAGAGTAATTGTCTATTTCTTACTGCGATTCCCCGTTTCCACCACCGGCAGTCGGGTTATCCTAAGGTCCCAGGCTCCAGCTGAGCCCCTGAATCCCTTCGCTGAACATTATTTAACATGGCATGTTTTGAATTTATTGAGATTATGCTATTAACTATGTTATTTTATCACCACCCCATGCAGGCCTTTAACCATAATATCTATTGCCTGATGATAATTGGTCCCTTGAGACATCTTGCGCCAGCAGCGAGGCAACAAACCATGATGGCGATCTCCCATGACGCCGAAAATAACCACGGCAAGTTGAGATGAACTGGAGACGGCACTGGCATGGCGCCTGGCAGCTATCGCATCTGCTTCCGAAACCAGTTATTAGCGGCATCATGCTTCAGTAACAAGCAAGAAAGGTGAACAAGGCGGCAGGCGTGCACTTTTGTAAATCCGAGTTTGGGCACTTGTTGCCGCTAAACATCAGACGCCGATAATGGAGATCATACCTACTTGTGGTATCGCCACAACCGTGCCGGGCGATCCTAACCCCCGCCATTCCAGTTAACTGGAACACGAATAAACGTTGCCGCGATTGGCAGGTAAACGATAAAACACGGATCACGATTGGCACGTATTTTAACATGGAAGTCACTGGTGCAAGGTTTTTCAAAGCTGCTGTGTTTTCTTGGATGTAATTAATCCATAACGTTCCACATCACTGTGTTTTTGCCAGGATGCTGTGACCTGTCTAAAACAAGATGCTGGCGTGATGATGTTTGTTACTCTCCAGTTTATTCAGCAAACGTCCCTGACGCCTATAGGTATCATCCATAATTTTTCTGTAACACTTTTCTGGATATACACCTCGGTTACTTCTCTTAAAGCAGCTGCTCTTTTCTCCTCTCATACGTAACAGACAGAGAGGAGGCTGAGCATAACTTATTGTAATCGGTTCTCTTGTTTCGCCTCTCTGTCTCCCTTCCTCTTCACATATTAACCCCCAGCACCAAAATGACTGACCTGTAAACCGGGGAATAGGTTCCAGCACAACTTCGCCAAACTACTGACTACACTACTTCCTGCCTGTTTATCACCATGCAAAGCAGTTTCACCAAAACCGCCTTCTCACAACGACTTTAAGTCTGGTATATTTATCTTAAGTCTACATGGTGAAACGAATACCCTACACAGACTACTGAAATACTATCTGTAAAATTATTCTATAAAACAAACCTCATCACTTGGAGAAATGCGGACGCCGTGTCCCAGAACGCCCGCCAGACGAAATTATGTTGTTGCGGAAGTTCGGTAGTCTGATCCGCTGATGTCGCTGAAAATTACACACTGTAGCTTTAAGGGCAAGAAATATCATCTAATTTTAAATGTAAAACATATAAACTAAGACTTTATCTAGACTTGTCTAACAAAAAACTTGCAGAAAAGTTGCCCTTCAAATTCATAAAAAGTCTCTTGAGTTTTGTACTGTATATTTTTTAAACTATATGGAGGAGTTTAGTGGTTCTGTGTGCCTCTTCGCCATGGTTTATCAGAGCCCGCCCCACGTAACCAGGTAACAGCAGATACAGCGGATTGCAGCAAACAAGATTACTTTTTCTCCTAAACGGGTGAATCCTGGGAGATTTCATGTTTTATACTCACTGAGAGACATATTGGAGGACAGCTGTTGTTCAAGCAATAAAACCTCTAGTGGAAAATTTTGCTATCAACGAAAATTATTCCAGCAGAAAAGTTTATTCCATCATGATCTGCCTTTGATTCAATAAATACGGTCAGTTTGAACCCCTTACAGTTACATATTTGTTTTCAGGGTCAAAATCTTCCTCTTATTATTGATTGTCACAAGGACTTTACGCTATACGACCTCTTTGTAATCTCGAAATTTACCCAAAAATATATCAATTTGTGAAGAAAAAATGGATCTTGCCGTTTTGAGGTAAAATCAGGTTTTCCGAAAATATTTCAAATGACATACAGAGTGGGACAAATTTATGTGAGGAACAAAACTGATAGAAGCCGCAGCGGTACTTTTGCTATCAGAGCAGCGCGTAATGAACAGAGCGGAGCACCGCACAATTCCCGCTCCCCACTCAGGAGGATGTTCGCTCATTCGCTTTGCTGCATAAAGTTGCCCCAGGATGCTCTGCTCAAAATCCGCGCCGCGCTCACCTTAATTTACCTGCCACATAGACTTGGAGTGAAAACATAGACTATATGAAGTTGAAACATAGACTATAACAGATTATAGGCACAGACTACAGCATAGGCATTGCCTAGGTTTTAGGTCAAACATGAATTTAAATATGGGAGTGAAATGGAGCGGAGTAAAATCCTCATTCCGGCCTTTAAAATAAAAAAAAAAACAAAGCGTTCTGCCCTCCCCCATATTTCTTCTGCTCCACCGCTCACTCCACGCTTCGCTCGAGAAAATGTATATGTCGGTTGATCTATTTCCGAAATGTTACATGACGCACAGTAGGCATGTATGTACAGAAACAGCAGCTTGTCGTATGATGATTAAAATGCCATACCAGTAGCTGCTATGGATGCTAACTGCTAATAAATACTTAGCCTGCCTCAAACTTTGTGTAAAACTGACATTAAAAGTCTCTATAATTCCACCGCTCTGACATCATCCTCCTCCTTTTCTTCAGGTTTGTTTCAATGCAATTGAATGGTCTGTCTGTAACGATGTAACAGTGACGCTGATTACTGCTGCATGTTGTCAGAGATAGTAGTAGCATTGCTGTATGATATGGACACATCAAACTGCCTCATATAAACATCTTTTAAATCCCCTCTTCTGTCACGGAACAAGATTAACACGATTCCTTAGTGTCGCACTGAGAGAGCAGAGCTTTTTAATATTGAACCTCATAGGGAGGAAAAAACCTGAATGTGAGGTTCTGCTGTTGATCCTCCCTGGCTTTGTGTCATTAGAACGGCCGAGTATCAGAGAGGAAGAGAAGGGAAAATAATTAGTCTGCCGTTACACGCTAACACACACACCCCAGGTTTCGTTTAAGCACTTCTCTCATCTGACGCTGCAAATCCAAGATGGCCATCTCAGTCCCTCTCCAGGAGAACCGTTGCTAAGCAACACCCTCCCAGCTCTGCTGTGCTGCCAGTGGAAGATGGCGTCTCCCCACGGACCTCGGGTGTGTTAGTAAGAGAGTAAGAAAGAGAAGAACAGAGAATGTTGCTGCTGATCTGAGAGAAGAAGAAAAAGGCCTCAGTTGGTTATTAAAAGGCGCAGACGAAGCTTACCGGCACGGATCAGCAGATTGGACCCAGATGTTCTGGCCGTTCTCCACCATCAGATTATGGACTTTTTATTTCTCTCAGTCTAAATTAAATCAATCCATTTGATTCGGACTGATTAAAAACGTCTCTTCCTCTGCTCTCAGTCAGCTTTCATTCAGTTGCGTTCCAACACCTTTCAGACATCACAGCCCAGCAGCAGAAGCATATTATTTTCCCTCATTCATGTTCTGCCCACATATTTCTTGTCTGCATTCCAGATCCTCCCTGCAGTTCAGCATATGTTAGCTATGAAGTTAGCAGACATCTCTGTCAGAAAGAGAAGCGTGTCATAATTTTCCCCACTGAGCCGCAGTAAAGGTTTTATCTTCATTATTATTTCTATTGACAAACCTGTTTGGCAGAAACCTTTATTTCAGAGGATAAAATCCATTTACATCGGTTCTCTCAGGGTATCCATTTCTGTGACTGCAGGTAGGCCCGTTTAGATTTTAGTATTCTGTGGAAGAACCTCGTCTCATGTGTTTAAAATGTTTATTTTACCTCCTCAATCAAAGAACAAATGCACTTTTTAAGAAAAAATGAAATATGAATTATTTAGATTTCGAATTTTTCCAGTGCACTGCTCTTTGGTCTCACTGCAAAAAAATTGAAATGTAAATAATTTTTTTTTCCTTATAATAAGGAATTTAAATAAGGAGAGGTGTAAAGCAGGAGTGTCTGCTGATAGGAGCGGGGGCATATCCGCATTCACTGCGACACACACGCAGTCAACCTAGTTTCTGTGTATAAATCAGCCATGGATCGTGGGCCGTTTCTCGATATGTGTACTTGTGAGTTCTCACATGCTCAGCCCTAGTACTGTTCCAATTCACAAGAACAGCAGACGTCCCCGGATGTTGTTCTCGCCCCTCCCTGTTTACCCAGCATGCATCAGATCAGACTTGTCTGTTTGGTGCGTAATTGAAAAATGTTTTTTCGAAGTTGAGAGGACTGCGGCAACCAGAGGAGCTCCGAGGCTAACAGCAGCCAGGGCTAACCACAGCCCATCTGAAGCAGCCGTCTCTCTGCATAGCCCTGTGTGAAGGATCGCTGGATTTAATGGTGATTTTATTCTTTTATCTGGCAAAAAGTTTATTTGAGTTGTGTTTATCTGACTGTGTTCATTATTATTCCCCCACTAGAGGAAAAAAGTTAGAATGTATCATTATCTAGAGACTATTAATAACAGGAGGTGAAAAGCAGCTCCAGACGAGGCGGGCGTGTGGTGACGTCAGGAGTACGCTTCTGTTTCAATTGACCCATATTTATGCTGCGTGCTCTCATTCTCCACACTTTCTGTACTCGTGTTTTTGTGAATTGAGAAATGTCCTTGGACTTTGGATGGACCATAGATTAGCTGTTTCGTTGTCGTTGTACTGATACTGACCATCACACCTCCAACACCATGCTGGACATTCAGTGTGAGGTGTGGTTTGGCTTTGCTTTATACATACTGTTGTTAATTTAGTGGTCTACCTTTTGCCGCCTTATTGTTCATAGAGAAGGATTTTTCTTCTTTAAACAGTTTTTTACTATCAAATAACATTAAACACGCTAAATTAGCAATGCAGGGCCTGCAGGGGAGTTGTGTGTTTTTTTTTAAAAGTAATTTTCTGACCATTGAACTGTCTGATGTCAGTGGATTTATTGGGACGTTTACTCCTTTAGCTTTAATCCTGTAGAATCTGCAAAGATTTACTTTGTTCCCAAACAAAGCTTCTCAATTTAGCTTCATCTCTCTGTTTTAAATTATACATTTTGTGTAACTGGGGTCTTATTAGAATAATTGTAGAATCATGAAAAAAAGAAAAATGTATGGGTAGAAAGACCAAACTTTAGATCTGTAGGTGAGTGTACTGACTGTAGTCTTTGGTAAGAGGAAGCTGTTATCATCTGATGGTGTTCAGAATTCAGGGATCTAAAGTCTTACATTTGTCTTTCTGTCAAAACAGTCGCTGCACAGAAATCAGAAGCAGCAGTGATTTGTTTTTGTTGTTTCCTTTGTTCACCTGAGCCACAGTTCTCCAAAACCCCAGCTCCAGTTTAGGATATTCTGTTCTCTAGTTTATCTGGACTGGGTTTCACATAAATCATCCTGTAGCAGAAAAACCCGCAGGAGTTCCAGATCAGAGCTGCTGCTCAAATATTCCAAACAGATGCTCTCTCTGCTCTGTTTAGTAACACTTGCTGAAAGTGAACTCAAGCTGTTTGTCCTGTGGTTCACCTTCAAAACAAGATGTTACAAAGGTTAAAGAAGGGGATCCATTCCCTGTGTTCTGGTATTTTAAAGATGTAATCAAGTGAGCTAAAAACATCCGTCGTTTGAGCACAAAGGTACGCTTCTTTTGTTTCTGTGTAATGTGGTTAACCCCGTCCTTCCCTCTAACCTCACAGAGATTTAGAGAAATAATCAATAATGAGCAAACTGGGGAAAGTTTAAGGTTTAATTTGAACAAAGTAGGCAGTACCGGCAGACATTAGCCATGCTGTGCAGACCTTAAGGTGCTGTGATTGGGTGGGAGTTTCTAGGGCAGTATAGACACCCCTCAGGGATTTATAATGAGACCCCCCTCCTTTGTGTCCATCCACTTCTTGTTACAGATCAGAGTCCAGTTTCATAGCCACTTTGGGCCTAATGGCAACGGCCAGTGATGTTGTTTTCTCCTCTCTTGGAGAGAGCAGTTTAGCTCAGAGAGCTTCCTGCTTCCATCCTATGATTGATGGAGCAAAGAGACACCAAAACGTCCGATTTATTAGGTACTTTTAATCCTACAAATATTTATTGACTCCTCTAATAATCCACTAATGTTTTTATAGTATTTCTTTGGTAAGGAGCTCTGAGTTATAAGGTTGGAAAGAATGTGTTTGAAGGGAGGAAGTGTTGGAACAACTCTTTCTGATTATGTCAGCGAGCTGAACCGTCAACCTTTGATCGAGGTTTAGCCTTGGTTTGAACCATATTCATCAGATCTGTTGAGTTTGGGTTTTCATTCAACTAACTCCATTAGTTCTCTGCCTAACAAATCCTTGAATCTGATTTTTTTATATCCTTCATCCATCCATTGCCTGCTTATTTTAGATACCTGCTTCGCTCCCTCAGGTTTATGTGTATGTTTATCTGTCTGTGCTGATGTATGGATCTATAGGTCCTCTGGGTCCCATTGGAGGAGCACCATGTAACTCTGGTTCAGGAAGCATTAATGAGTCTGGATTGCTGAGCCAGCTAGGGGAAAGGATCCACTTGTTGGAAGTAATACCAAGGGGTTAGGTTAGGGTTTTGTGCATCAAAGGTATAATATTTGTCTGAAGATGAATGACTTTGTAGAGAAGTAACTGCATAATTCTTCTAGAATGTTTGCTGAACACAGAGAACATCAGGACTTGTGCTGTTTATGCTGAATAAAGTGTTAAAAATGCTACGATAGGTGTGTGTGCATCACACCTGGTCTTCGGTTTGATTTAAGAACCTGATGAGATTTTAATTAAAAGATTATTTATTTTTTTTTTTATCATACGATTACCAGGTGTGAATGCCTCTTCCCACCAGGGCAGGAACGGTCATACCAAGGATGCATGATGAGGAAACAGCCAGTTTAACTTGATGAGCGTCCAGGTAGCTATTCAGGGGCTTTACTTGATATATCTCCATCTTCTCATTGAGTATTAACTGTGGCTTTCTGTACGTGGATGCCTCTGATTCCAGATGTGGCTGTGGATGCTCTTCAGGAGGAGACCTAAAACGGTCTGTAAAGTAAACAATATTGTGGCTCCTTTAAAGCACCAGCTGGACTCTCAGCTCTGATTAAAGCTGCACATTCTAACAGCATGAAGGTCACTGAGGGAAGCCATAACACACTCCGTGCATCAGTCACTGTTGCTCCTGATGTGTTTGTGAGTCCAGCTTCTGTTACAGAAGCACAGGATGATCTTCAAACGAACCAAAGTTGTTTAATGTTTAAACTTGGAGTGGATAGAAGTTTAGTATCTCAACTTAATTTGGACAAAAGTGATTCCCTTGGTTTATAAATACAGAAAAAGAGCATACAGTTTGCTCCATTATTCTATCTTTTTATTATTGGCATGAAGCCACTTGGAGTAGATAACAAAGGTTGCCTTTTAATAGGGATTCAATGCTCCCTGAATCAAGTGATTTTTGTCCCATTATTTTACAGCGTCTGCCAGCCATAATGCAGCAGAGCTCTTCAGATCTGGTGACAACGGAGCAATCTTGCAATGAAGATTAAAAGGCTAATAGAGTACACCCTTATCATCAGATTTTTGATGCAAAACCAGCAGAACTGGTTCACTGGAGAGTTTTTTTGACGGTTTGTCATGTTTCATGGACTACAGAATTACAAAAATGGAGAGCATCACTTGGTTTTTGCATCGCATCCATACTTTATGGTTATAACTGGATGACGCTGAGTGTGTTAAGTCTGATTTATGCTCAGAAAGCAGGTCGTCTGCGTGTGTGTTGCAGTGAACGCAGATATGCCCCCGCCCCTTCAGCAGAGACTCTGCTGCACCTCTCCATAACTGTGGTGACCTCATTGCGAGGCCTCTGATTGGTCAGATCTATATCCGCCTCTATACTATGCGTTTTTCCTGTTTGGTACCTTACACGCTTGTTTTGTTTGTATGAACGCCATTGTGGAAAACGCATCGTGAAGTTGGACCAGCTAGAAGAGTGAGGGTGTGCGAGAATGCTGGGACCCTTCCACCCTGATCCTCGCTCTTTCAGCCCTCATGTCCCCCTCCGCCATTCACACAAACTTGCCCCCACACCGCAACCTCACCGCCACGGATTTCTCCAGACCCACAGCTAGTTCCTGATTGTCCCTCTTGCTTTGTGGCGTGGAATAACATAGCACAGACCACGCTTCAATTTTGGGTATAAATAAAAAGTACTCTGCGCCAAGCTCATACTGCGACACACTGATGCGCGGAGGATAACCAGGCCTTTGAAACTGAGTTCTAATCTACCAGCTCTTTAACAGATACATACACTGTTATTACGCCTCATCGTTCTGGCTGGCCCTGCTAACAAATGCCATCAAATGAAATGTGAATCTTTCACATCGCTGTCAAGGAATTCTCCTTTACTTCATTTGCAGAAGTGTTTTTATTTCAGTCTGAGGGTTTTCCATCCCTTCATATTAGGGATGGAATGGTTTTTGAAAACGTCCGAAACGTTCACGTTCGACTGTCTCCGATTCGATTAAACGTATTTAGCACGTTAGGTTCATCGCGCTGCTCCTTTTTCTCTTAGGCTGAAGTGTTTTACACTCCAGAGCAGAAGGTGGCGGTACTTACTGCGACCAAAGCCAACCACCAGTAGTAAACAAGAAGAAGAAGAAGCCAAGAGAAAAATAACAGAAAAATCAGTTGTTATGGAGAATTGTGTGGGTATGGCAAAGTAAGGAAAGAACAGGGGTTGGAAGGCAGCGCCAGCAGCACTTTATAGGTCTGCTGTATGGGACCACTTTGCATTTAAGAGTGACTAGGGCTGCAACAGCGAATCGATAAAATCGATAAAAATGACTTTTAAAAGCGTTGGCAACAAATTTAATCATCGATTAGTTGTGTCGTAGCGATTAACGTCATCGCCCGTCATCGCAGAAGAAAAAAAAATGGTAGGCCGAGCGAAGTCAGCGCCGCAGGTTGCAGTGTTGCCAACTCAGCGAGCTTTTCAGACCCCTCCAGCGACTATTTTTTTTAAAAAGCTACTAGCGACAAATCTGGCGACTTTTACGGTGTCACTTGCGGCGGCTTTGGAGACTCTTCACGTGAAAGCATGTATCGTTCCTACTCTTCTCCTACAGCGGCAGCTGCTGCTGCGTGGGGCGCCCTCCCCCATCCCAAGCGCCTTTCTCCCTCTCCCACAGGAATCCCTCTCAGCGCTGCAGTCAGAGCCGCTGAGGATTTTAGTGAGGTGTTTCCCCTCAGCGTCCAGACTGCAAATGAAGCGCATGCCCCCGGATTACTACTTCAAATTGATCACAATAATTAAAAATAGCCTGCGCTTTGTAAAGTAAAAAAGTTAAGTAACATGCAACTTTTTGTAAAACAAATGAACATAACACGGAAGCACCACCTGTTATGGCATGAAGCACCTGAAAAGGAAACACGTTGGAGCCTTCAATGGCAGTGAAGAGAGCTGATCAGCAGGATGAGGTAACCATGTTTTGTTTCATTTTAAAGTGGGGAAAGCGTAAGTTAGTTTCTCAGGTAGCTCATCTGATGCTTTCCTTACACCGTGTTAGTAGGTTACAGACAGTGATAAGGTTGGCTACTTATTTTACTTTTAATTTCATTTGAATTAGCTTAAGCAGCGTTTATATTTTCTTTATAAATAAATTAATTTGCAAATTATGAGGGCAAGGCTTTTAAAGTTTAAATCTTCTGGCAAAGATAAAGTAAAGTAAAGATCCTGCAATTTATGGAAGTAAAGCAGAATAAAAATCCAGCAAGATCAGTAATATGTCAATTAATTATCTGCCACATTCCACATGTATCTGTCTTTGGAGGATGTGTTTTTAGCACCCCTAGTTCTCTCATTTTTTATTCCAAATACAATTTATAATTTGAATCACAGGGCTATTTTTTATCTCTATGGTTCAGTATTTTCTCAAGTAGCAACTTTAACTGCTATACTTTCCTGTCTTAAAGGCAGAACTCTTCTAGTCTAAAAAACTCATTTTGTTGAAATGGGGGGCCTATTGTTTGAACCCCTTAGGGGCTTTAAAAACAAAAATGCCTGTCTCTTTTGCGCTTTATGAAACAAAGTAGCCTATATTTTGTGGATGTACAGCTACATTTCTCATGTAAGTTCGCGTAGTTTTAACACAAACATTTATTTTTCATATTGCACCAGTACAGTTAATGAGCAACCTGTACTTGTGTGCGTTCTTTTTGTTCTGTCTAAAATGTTTATTTTGGAATAAAGAGGTTAATATAAAAAAATATTTTTTGTGTCAAATTCATCGATTAATCCCGAGAAAAAATAATGCGCCGATTCATCGAATTTTCAAAATAATGCGTTAGTTGCAGCCTTAGAGTGACCTACATTGAAAAAAGAAAGTTGTGGATAAAAACAGTATTGCCAGCATTGTGCAGCACGTTTTGTTTATGCTAACAGCAACATGAAACCACCATTTCAGGCTAACTGTCAACATACCGAACCGAAAACCATGACCACGAAACCGTGAACCCGAACCGAAACCGTGGATTTTGTGAACCGTTCAACCCCTACTTCATATGTCTTCCTTCCCAACTTCTGGTAAATAGAACTTTGACTAGGTCATTCCAAAATTGTTGTTGTTTTCTGAGGCATCCTGAGGTGCACCTTCTGGTCTGTTGGCTCTCATCCTGCTGCAGACACTAAGTGCTTTAATCTGACAGCTAGAGGATTTTCATATGTAGATCAGAACTCATGGAGAGCAATGGGAAGGTGACCATGCCATGAAGCAACTAGAACCGCCATGTTTGACTGCTTTTTCTTTTTCTGGGATCATTATCAGTCGTTTATGATTGACCAATCTAGATTGAAATTGTTAGATCTTCAACTCAGGGGCCTGTTTAGCTCTAGATTAGGGCTGAATGATTTTGGAAAATAATCTAATTGCGATTTTTTTTTTAGCTTACTCTTGTGAGTACATGTGATTATTTTTTTCCATTTTAATTTGTTATGTCTTATTAAACATATACAAACAAATCTGTTGCATAATAATCAGGTTTATTCAAAGCACAGATTAAAACAAGAAAGGAAACAAACTGTGGCTTTACCTTATTAACATCTTTTTATGTTTCATGAAACACAATGGAATCCACTCATAAACACTGCCAGCTTTTAACAGGACAGCCTATAAATAAATAAAATAAGATATGAAAATAATACTTTAAGTGGTGATAAAGGTTTGTGGTGTTACACTGTGAGTTAGTAACTATAGCAAGGCATGTCCTCCACAACACCTTTTTTTAATCCAAAATGACTCCATACAAGTGACCCGACCCGTCAAATCGCGACCTTTGTGGTTAGAAAATCTTGTTTACCCTATCACAATATTAATTAATCTTTCAGCCTCACTCTAGATGTGATTCTAGGTTATTTTCTGATTTCCTGGATGAATGGCTGAAGGTGCCGGGGGAGTGATTTTGATTGGCTCATAGGAAGGTTCTCCATTGTTCCATGTTATGGTTGATGGTTCTTACTGAGGGTCACTGCAGTCCCAAAGCCTTGAATTAATCCGGTACTCTTACCAGACCAATAGATGACAATGACGGTGTTTCTAATCTTTACTTCTGTAGCCCAAGGGAGGATTTGTTGGGTTTCTGGGTATCAAAGCCTACTTCATGCTGTCAGATTTGTTCTATTTATGTGATCTATTGATTCTACACTCAGGTTAGTAGTTAGTAGAGACTGACATGGGAGTAGATTTTCACTCCTGTCCCATCCCACTCCCACAGAAAAAAATTGTGTCCCGTCCCGATCCCGGGCCAGAGTAGGAAATCTAAATCCCGTCCCTTCCCACTCCTGGTGAAATTACTCCCACTCCCATCCCCTCCCATTCAGAATGACTCCCGCTCCTGCACCACTCCCATTCTTGTTGTCTTCAATAAGATTTCTGCCAATACATTGAATCTTAATTTCTATGAGTCATACGGTATCACTTCCTGTTTCTAACTTTTGGCGGGGTCCCTCCATTGTTGTTTTTAGATACCTTGGTGAAAAACTCAGAGCACTGCTGGTTTTGAGGTGGAATGCCAGTTTTTTTTGACTTCTAGCATTATAGTGCCGAGCTTCAAGAAAAAAACTTACAAAATGAAACGCTCCGTGCCTGGATTTTTTAACTTCTAAATTTTATTTAGCATCAATTTTGGCGCTCGATCCTAGTTTTTTTTAGTTCCTATTGGTTTGCTCCCACTCCCGTCTGCTCCCATTAATGTTTAATCCAGTAACGTCCCAATCACGTGAGATACTAATACTGTCTCCCATCCCTGGGATTCCAAAAAAAATGTCAGTCTCTAGTAGTTAGGCCTATTTCTGCTGGATTTGATTAGTTAATTTCTGATTAAGTTTTTCCCCAAAAAGTCAAATATTTGAAAATGTTTTTTTTTTTTTTATCAGATTGTTTTGATATTGACTAGAGTTCAATCTCAGATCAGACAAAATAAGTAACTGTAAGCAAATAAAAGTTTTCAAATAGTTTGCATCAATGGTTATCCGGTAAAAGCCTTATTTAATCTTTGTTTTGAAATGTTTTAATTTTTCATTTTCATCCATACCCTCATTTCATCTTTATTTATTTATATTCTGTTCTTTTTAATCTTTGCTTAACAGTCAGATAAAGACATTAAAGACTGGGAGAGACATAGATGGCTGAGCAACAAGAGTTTAGGATTAACCCAACAGAAAGAGATGATAATCAAAGCAACCAAAACCCTAAATATCTTCCAGAGGATGGAGAGACCCAACAGCATCCCTGGCAGCCACCGATGCCTCTCTCACTCTCTATTTGTATCTGTTCACAGGGGACATCACTCAGAAGGGTTATGAGAAGAAGAGGTCCAAGCTGATCAGGGCATATGCTGGAGGTAATTTAGCAACCTCTGACTCCCTCAACACACTCGCCCCCCCGCCCCACTCAGATAAAATATTCCCCATGCAGCAGCTGGAGTATCGATCTGGCATCATGAGGAAAACAGTAGCCTCCACACTGTACTCTATTGATGGAGTCTTCAGCTGCCATTAGTGGATGTAGGTTAGGGCTCCCTGGAGCTCAGCTTGGGCCTGCTCCTCTGAACCAGCCGCTGATCAAGCTGTAGTAACTCACTGACACTACAAAACACACACCAGCTTCCTCCGTTTCATGTATCAGATTTGAAGATCTTATGGGTTGGTTTATGATTTTCGGTCGTATCAAATCACCTCCATCTTTCTTTTTTCTCCCCCCGCTCCTCTCTGTTGCTTTTTATGTGCATATACGTGTTGGTTCTGTAAAAACCCGTCCGTGTGTCCACAAGCTTTTCTGCCTGCTTCTGTAGGTATGGAGGGGCCCATGTCTCACCGGGCCCCGCTCGGCCCTCCAGCCGCCGCCCGTTTCCACCGACGGAGAACGTCTGGAACGAGAGACGAGCGCTACCGATCAGGTATGGATTTTTTTTCTACACGAACTTCTGGAACGATTCACACTGATGATGAAAGTATTATTTTAATCTTGAAGGCATTAGAAGACGATCATTTATTTCCAGGTGGATCATCAAAATAATTGGTCCTCCTAATTGCCAATCATTCTGGTGTTTACGTAAGGATGTTACGTGCTCGTCCTGCTATATATATCTGTGGTGAGGTACAGTCTCAGACAGTCATTGAAGTTCACCTTTCTCACTAACGTTCTCAAAACATTGCCGGTTGTAAGAGAAAACAGGGTTTCCGCGGGTCATTAAAAATCTTTATAATATTATTTTTTAAGTTAAGGCCTTAATTGGACTTGAACTTCATTGAATGTGATTATCGTGGTATTTAAAATGTTTTATAAAAAAAAAAAAAAAACCTTTATAAAAACAATTCAGATACAATGGGATCTGCTTATAGTGGTCACTGATATAGTAATCAACTGCTTATAGTGATCAAAAGGCTTGGGACAGAATAATTTCTATACAAATGCTGTTTAAATAATTCCATCCATCCATCTTCCTCCACTTATCCGGGGTCGGGTCGCGGGGGCAGCAGCTTAAGAAGGGAGGCCGCGGAGACTTCCCTCTCCCCAGCCACTTCTTCCAGCTCTTCAGGAGGAACCCCAAAGCGTTCCCAGGGCCAGCCGGGAAACATAGTCTCTCCAGCGTGTCCTGGGTCTTCCCCGAGGCCTCCCCGTGGGGCGTGCCGAGAACACCTCACCAGGGGAGAATCTAGGCATCCTAACCAAAAGCCACCTCAACTGGCTCCTCTCGACGTGGAGGAGCAGCGGCTCTACTCGAGTCCTCCGGGATGACCGAGCCCCTCACCCTATCTCTAGGGAGAGCCCAGCCACCCTACGGAGAAAACCCATTTCGGCAGCATCAGCGATCACCGTTCTTTCGGTCATGACCCAGAGTTCATGACCATAGATGAAATTGCAGGAAGCGTAGATGACCGGTAAATCGAGAGCTTAGCTTTTTGACTCAGCTCTCTCTTCTTCACCCGCGACGGACGATTGTTACAGCGCCGCTTCACGGCGGAAGCTGCACCAATCCATACTGTCGATCTCCCGCTCCCTTCTTCCCTCGTGCGTGCGATTAAGATCCCAAGATAGCCGCAGCTCCTCCGCTTGGGGCAGGACACCCCCCCTGACCGGGAGAAGCTACTCTACCCTTTTCCGGCTCAAGACCATATTTTCGGATTTGGAGGCGCTGGTCCACCATCCCGGCCGCTTCACGCTTTCGGCCTGCGGGCCGATCCAGCGAAGGCTGCAGATGCATTACCTGATGAAACCCATGGGACGTACATCATCTGCAAAAGCAGGAAGGAAGGCGCAATCCTAAGGCCACCAAGCCAGATCCGTCAACATTTTGGCTGCGCCTAGAAATTCTGTTCATGAGGTAATGAAGACGAATGTCATTGACAGGCAGCCCTGGCGGAGTCCAACTCTCACAGGAAATGAGCCCGACTTACTGCGGCAATGCGGACCAGACTCTGACCCCGGTCATACAGGGACCTGACAGCCCGTATCAAGGGCCCGGCACCCCGTATTCGCGGAGAACCCCCCACAGGGCCCCAGGACGGTCGAGCATGGCTTCTCTCCAGTCCACAAAACATGTAGACTGGTTACGAGGGCACCCATGCACCCTCAGGACCTGATATAGGGTGAGAGCTGGGTCCAAGCGTTTAAAAAATTGTTATTTTAATCAAAAGAAATCGGCTTATAGTGTTCATTTTTGCCATTTATGAATGTAAACATGTGCAAAAATAATTAATAAGTGGATCGAAAGTGATGACAGCACTCAGAACCCGCTTAGGTGCGGGTACCAGTGCTGCGTGCAGCGAGGAGGGGGCCGAGGATGAGGATGAAAAAGAGGAGAGTGTTTTCTCTTCCAGAGCTGAGATGAAGAATGCAGTTTGCATTTTAAAGACTGGTACCCTGCATGTTGGTTTCAAAAACTTTGACCTTTCACATCAAGTCAACTCGGTGTTGGACAACACTCTGATCCAGGGAACAATGAATAAATATGTGAAGTGATTTCTTAATGCGGCGCAGCAGATCCACAACACAAAACAGAGGTAGGCTAGATTTAATTTTCTGTAGCCTATGCAGTTATCTTCTATGTTGTTGTTCTATAAAACCGTTTGTTTCAAACTTCAGACTTGTTAAAATAAAAATGGACCGGGCTACCACAGTTATGTCTGTGCACAGCGCAGTATACTGTAATTAGTACTGTGATGAAATTCAGTAAATGTGGAAGCTATCTGTTTCATTTCATTTTTCTCATTGAAAAACCACACAAATGGCATTTAGATGATATTCTGCATAAAAAATAAGTGAAATAACTAGAAAAAAAAATTCGGATATAGTAATCAACCGCTTATAGTGTTCAAAAAGGCTCTGGACCAACATGATCACTTTAAGCAGATTCCAGTGTATATTTGAAATATTTGCGCATAACTGCTTCTGGTTGATCGTAAAGCTGGATGTTAAGAAAAGAAGCTGGAGGAGGAGAAAAAGCTTGAGAATGGGAAAATGCTAATTTGGCATTTTGGCTGGAAAACATATCCTGATAAACCAGACTTAATTTGAGATTAAATGTGTAATTTAGTCTGGCCCTGATGACCGAGACATCGGCAGATTGATGATGAGAACAATCTGTTGTCTTTCAAACCATGTCTGTGCCTATTGGCCAATGAGTGCAACTGACTGTGACATAGTAAGCGTGACAGAAAGCTGGTGGGAGTGAAACAAACAGCCTGTCGGTAAAACAAACACGTCCTTCTTAATGAATGAGCGTAGAGCCTCTTCCTGTTCACGTTTCAATGAAAACCCCAAGTCTAATCCTTCCAGAACTGATTCCAAAGCTCAATCAAACGAGAACTGTTCAATAGTTGTTGCCATGTTCCTTGTGCTTTCTCAGGCGTGGCGCAGCTTTGCCGTCATGCCCTCCAAACCCCACCCGCTTCGCATTCAAAAATTCAAAACTCATCTCTGCGTTGTGATTGGCCCACCAGTTTTAGGGCCTGGGGCATTGATCGAGGCTAGACCACTCGCAGGCAAAAATAATTTTGGCCACTAACAGGTGGGGCTAGTTTACTAGGCTATGGAAAACCAGGAATTTGGGACATGGCTGCAGCCTGCCGTTGGTAAAGATGACGAAGCATTTTGCCGAGTATATATGAGAGTTGTGGTTACTTGTAGATGACATTAAAATAAGCATTAAATAAGAGTTACTGATCCCTGAATAAACTCTGGAAAAAGTGTCTACAAAGTATATGAGAAAAAAAAAGGGCCACAGATGAGGCAGATAAATCCCAAAATCTCCGCAGAGTTCTCCTCGCAAAGAATTATGGGATTTGCGTCAAAGTGGCCTGCTGTCGCTACCCGACAACAGCGACTACTAACAAAGATGGCGCAGGCACCGCACAGTGGACCAATGGGGAAGAGATCATCTTTCCAAACGGTCAGATTTCTGAATCCACTATATACAGGGATTGAGGGATTTAGGGGTTAGGGTGGATGTTCGGTCACAGCTATGAGAACAGCAACTTTTAAGCAGAGCGTGCGCGAGGAGAAATGGGCTCCTGCATGCTCTTCCACGTGCATTTTTTATTTTAAAGTGGAGTTTGCAGGTCCTTTTAAAAATGTAACTGAGTAAAGTTATTCCTGTGTTTGGTTGAATCTGACTTCTTGTCTCCGTCCCTCAGACGTCCACACTGAGGCAGTCCAGGCAGTGTTGGCGCGGCACGTGGAGAGGAAGATGGCGGTGCCCATGCCTTCCAAACGGCGCTCTCTGGTGGTCCAGACCTCTATGGATGCGTACACGCCTCCAGGTGAAGATGCTCACTCTACACAGCCTCTCTCTCTCTGAGCTACTGCACTGGGATCTAAAATTAGCTGTGATAAAAGCAGCTTATATTAGTGAGTTGCATCTCCTGACTTTCCTCCAGAGAAGAAGCCCTTTGCTCAGACAGGATTACACCTCTTCAGCTCTCAGCTTTCTCAGACCACTCTGACAGAGGAATGCTCACCATCTTGGAAAATGCAAACAATGCAGATTCTCTGTGGCGTAAAAACCCGCCGAGGGATTTACAGAACACCAGACCATGGAAAGCTGTAACCGCTGCACCCAGCCAACATCTGCAGCTGAAGTAACATTAAAAATGTTTTTGTTAAAAATTCCCGAAGACGGGCAGTGGAGATGACCTCTACGTCAAACCTGACCTCATTAGATTCTCTGTAACCAGAGTTGATGCAATCGATTTGATCTTGATTGAATTTTAATGAACGAGAAATAATAATTTGCTCCTTTTATAATTTCCTTCTTAACCTTTCAGAATGTCCTTAAGTAGACCTGACATGTCCCCAAATCCTTCAGTTATTAAACTCTTTTCAACATGTTGCTCACTGGGCCTTATTGTCTGCTCTCGATTGGTGACCATCTCTTTTCCAGGAGCGAGCTCTGCTGCCTGAGGCACGTTGGACCTAAATTGGTTCTGTGTCTGTTTCAAAGAAGATGTGCAAGAACTGATCTCCTAATTACTGACATTTTGTGTCTCTAAGCTCATGAACTTTTTTTGCTTCAGTCACTGAAAGGTCACAGCCCTGCAGTTATGAATGTATCTTGGTTTTCTGACTTCTTGTAAACCTTTGATCCACTAAATTTAGATGACTATGAGTTAGTTTGTTGTTCGGAAGCTCAAATGTTAAAAAGTAAAGAGTAATGTTTTTTGACTCGTCTTAAATGCAGGTACTCTATTTTACCTGAGTACTTTCACTCTCCCAGGTAGCAGGTCCTGGTCTGGGATTATTTAAGGCTAAAGTTATGCACTGAGCAGCAATATGTATTGGATGAATCTTGCTGCGCTCTGACCTATGCTGACCTTTTATATTCAAGTTGTTTTCTGTTTTATACAAGATTCATAATTTAGGGTATTTTTTGTTATTTATAAAAGAAACACTGCTTTCACCCGCTGTGCTTTCATCCCTTTTTGTGAAATAATGGCAGGAAACAAGCTTTTCTGCTTGTTTTGTTTTCTCATTACTGCCTCCTGCTGGTCTGGAGATCTGGTGCTTTTTTTAAACTACTTCCTGATTATAAAAAAAAAAAATCCCAAGTATTTAAATTCAGCGCATATCGGTAGAAAAAAGGTTAGTATTACATTAAATAACCCAACTTTAACTGACACTTTACACTCCAGACCTTTTGGGATCAAGTCGCATAAAAAGTCTTGTGAGAAAAAATATCTGCGTTTGCAGCGATACAATTCTAGTTAATTCGTTTAATGGAGAAAAATTGAGTCAGATTGTTTCAACATGTTTTAATTTTCTCCAGACGACAGAGACTAGTGGGCCTACACCAACCATTAATATATAAAAGTTACATTTGTTTTTTAGTTACCATACCTATTAAAATGACATCACCCGAGACAGATTTGTTTTAATATTCATAAAAAAAGTCAACTGTTTAAACCAGATGTATACATGCAAAATCAAAAGTTCAAAGGAATGTGGATTCATTTTTTTCTCTTGAATATAGAAATATATATATAGCACATTTCTACCTAGGGTGACCAGGTTTATACCAGTAACATTCTGCTTTTTCTGAATCACTCTCAGGTATATTTAGTTTTTCTCTTAAATACCAGAGAAATGTCCACCAGAGATTTAGAAATTCTCTTTCTATGGTGCAAACAAATTCCATTTAACATCTAAAACTCTGCCTTCTTTGAAAGATTCTGCCTATTTTAAAACCAAAGAACCCAGCTTCTTTGATCCAAGCACAAAAACAAAGAAAAAAGGTTCCTCCAGATGAAGCAGAAGAACAAGAGAAACCCAGAGTGAGTGAATATTGGAACAGCGCCTACCTGCAGATCAGTACCAGCTCCTCATCTTTTCATCTGTTACAGAAGCATCACTTCCTAAACCCGCCAGGAGTGAGGAGACATCAATCTGGAGATCTAACAGTTTAAAATACTATTTTAAACCCAGCTAGACAACAAACCAATCTACTCTTTTTAATCTCTCTCCTTATTTTTGACTCTAGATGAAAAATGTGTATTCCTTATGCTGTTGAAGGTTCTCAGTCATCCAGTTCATTGTTATTCCATAAAAAGAAAATTTAAAACAGTCCACTGGACTTTTTTTCCCCAAGTTTGAAGACGTTTTGCTTCCCATCCAGGAAGCTTTTTCAATTCAAAATGTCTGGAATTGTCATGAATGCGACATATGGACCCAGTATCCAAGTTGAGACAGTCAATAGGAAAGTTCAACACGTTTATTAAAACAAAAAAGAAGAGAACAGAAACGAAGAGTGCTGCTGAGGATCTGTTGACCTGTAGGCACTGCAGGAGGAGGGCGGGGCACCGCCCAATCCCTCACACTCTGGTTTAGGGAGAAACACAGGTAAGAGACCACGATCATCTGAACTGAAGATGATTACTAGAGTGAGTCACTAACCTGGTTAAACAGTTCAGTCCGTCCTCTCAATCTCAGGCAGGGTCATCCGATGCAGTGCCAATGAGAGGCAGCCCTGCTCCAGGAATCCAGAGCGTGAAGGCAGGTTCAGAATCCTGTGCGTCGAGCATCCAGCTCAGACAGAAACGCACCTGAGAGGCAGAATCCAGCAGGAGTCTAACAGAGGTTCAGGCGAGCAGACCAGACAGGGCCAGTGGGTGAGAGGGAACGGAATCAGGAAAACAGAATCACTCTGGAAACTCTGAAACGTTCTCACCACTGGTTAGGGATTAAACTAGCCTGAAGACATGGGCTCAAAATATAAACTCCTCACTTGAACATGAAACTTGGAAATAAAGCTATAACTAACAAAACTGACAGACAGGACACTAACAGGGAGCAAACAGTGCTCTGGCCTCGATAGCTGGGCTACACTGAATATAAGGCAGAACCTACAGGTGGATGAGATCAGAGATGATTAAGAACTGGACAGACTAGGCAGGGGAGTGAAATGAACAATCAAGGCCAGCTATCAGAGCAGATCATGACAGGAATAGCGCTGAGTTCCTTATATTTCTACTCCAGAATATAAATTCCTCCCTCATTTGTTCCCTGTATTATTTTGTCAAATCTTCCATATGTTATGACCATAAATAGCTTAAACCTTTAGTAAGTTGTTTATTTTTCCTTCACGTTATGAAATCAAATTCCTTTAGTCTGTTTTAGACTTAAGACTTGAAAAAAGCTTCTCACACAGTTTTATGTTAATAAATCAATCCTGACAAAAGCCTATTCTAAGTTAAAGCAGTGATCCAGATTTAAATTGGGTTGTTATGGAGTTTGACGTGATTACAACCAGTCAGTATCACCTGAGGTAGATTTTACCCCCAGAGGCTAAAGCTAACGGCTTATCTTGGTTAGGTAGATAAAAAACATTTAAAGGATAACAAAGCTGCTGTAAACGTCAATCTGAATCTCCTGAGCTTCATCATATTTTATAATTTTACCACCACAATATAATTTTTTTTATTTTAGATTATTACTGAGGTGTATACATATGTTATAGGTAAAGGTAAATGATGCAAGGTTAGCAAACTGTCATCTTATGCCACTAAATAAAATCCAGTCCCTTTCCATTTCCCAGAACGCACCTGTGTGTTCTTAATCTCAGCATAATTTCTGTTTTTGAAATGGTTTTAGAGCAAATGAAGCTGTTTTTTATACTAAATTGATCCCCTCCATAACCTTTGATTGATTAAAGACCAAGGGTTCAGATGATACCATTTAGCAACATGAAGTAGGTTTGAGCTTGAAAGCGTATGTTTGTCCTTCTAATGCCGGATGGGAAAAAAATGGCTGCCACTAACTCTCAGTAGGACTGTCTCCCCTGTGCTCAGACTCGTCGTCGGGCTCCGAGGAGGAGGCGGGGCCAGGCGACGACATGACGGGCATGGAGCACTGGATGAGTCGCCCCTCCCAGCTTGGCCCCGCCCACCTCGGCTCCACATCTTCCTCCTCCTCGTCCACTCAGAGTGGAGGCAGTGGGAACGCCGGGCAGCTCGCCGACTCTCTGGCGCACACCCACATCTCCCATCTGGCCCACCTGGGGCACCCGCACCTCGGCCAGTCGCACCACCAGCAGAGCCTCCTGTCACAGTCGCATCACGGTGAGAACACAAGATTGAGTTTGTATCTGTAATCTCTAACTCTTGGATTAAGTATATACATTAATCAACTTTTCACTTTAAGTTGTGGAAATGTTTTTCTCTACTTTATTCAGTTAGAATACAGGAAAAATAATGATAATGAGGAATGAAAATAAAACAGTTTTTTAGAGTTGAATGTTTGCATTTTTAACAGCAGTCAGTACGGTGGTGGTTGTATCATGCTGCGGCCCTGTTTTACTGCCAGTAGTTTTGTTGCATTGAACGGAGTAGTTTAAGGGAATAAAATTAGTCTACCTCAAATCAAATCAACAGCTTAATGTTTGGTTGTTCCTCAAGAACAAATGTTCTGATCTGTCAGATTAAATGACCTTTTTTAAATGATCGACCCATTCCTCTGCTAGAGTTATCCTGGAGACGCTGTTTCCTCAAGACCATTTAAACACAGCCTCTACAGTAGGTGTATCTGATAATGCCTTAAAAAATAGGAATGAAAAATATTGATTCTCTGGAAGTGGATACAATACAATAACATGGTTTCTGCTGGCCATTAAAAATCATTAAAAGCGATTAAATTATTATTTATTTAATTAAGGCCTTAAAGGTGCAGTAGGAGATCTTTTCTGATGCAGTTTTTACCATATTAGCATTAGCAAACAGTGAAATAGAAGGTCTGGAAGTGAAACTAAAATAAATGGTCCTCGCTACAGTGAGAAATCAATGAATAACCCCAACCAATCACAAAAGACGGTCCGTTGTACACGATTGGTTCCTTACACGTCAATCATGGTCGTCTGCTTGTCCCTCCCCCCTGCACGCTACTCGTGCAGGACGCCATGGCTGGAAGCTAGCCACTGTTACGCTAATGCTCACACCTAAAGCAGCAAGAGTGCAAAAACACGCTTGCTGCTTCATTTTCGATGCTTGTAAGTTTAGTTCTGATGCGCTGCAGAAGCATCTTCGCTGCTCGGCTGTGCAGTGAAAAAGCGGGTCTGATGCGCGTTGGGCGGAGCTACTCTCATATCCTTTCTTTGCTTGTAACAATGGCAGTAGCTATATGTGCTGTGATCAGTGGGTAAAAAGTAGTTTGAATCTATTTTGAAGTGAGAAAGTTCACCTGAAAACATTGCCAGTGCAATCAGTTCATCCAGATTACCATCCTGCTCTTCAAATATTATTTCTGTCAGAGCCATTCAGAACCCTGTACCTACACTGGCGGTGTGCTGCTGTCACTGGGAATCCCATTCAACAGCAGCATATGGCCCAAAATTTAGTTTTTAATCCATTGTTATCAGTGTTAAGGAACTTTATTGTCTGCGGCAGTATGTGTTTTTTAACCTTTGCTTATAGAAGCCAGAGGAGTCGTTTGCTGTATTTTTATTCCAAATTGAGGTTTTATTCAAATAAATGAATAAGAGCCGTGTCCCTGAGGATCAACATGGTATATATATCTGGTTTTACTAAAAGATGCTGCATTCATTAGTTTTTTATTTGTTACTCACAGCATTTCGTCCTGTAGTGTGTGACCCAGTTTTTCTCTTTTCTAAATTAATTTACTTTATCATCATTAAGAACCTGGATGTGTTCAAAATGTTTCTGACTTCATGTGTGCCTTCTTTACTGAGCTTTGACCGTGTTCTGTATCCTTGACCCTGCAGGGATCGGCCACCTGTCTCTGAAGAGGAAAGGAGCTCTGAGTGTGGCGGAGAATGGCGGCTCTCTGCGGCGGTCCTGCGAGTTTGGATCCGACATGCTGTGGCCGCCGCCTCGGGAGTCAGACGGTAGGTCTGGATTAGGCTGTTTGGTTTCAAGTGAAACTAAGGAGTTGGGATTGATCAGAGGAAAACAACCCTCTTTAAGAATTCATTACCAGCTAATCTGACGTGGTTTCCTTGGGACAGAACTATTATAAACAAAACAATGTAGTGTTTTGTAATCTTTCATTTGTTAAACTTAATCTTCTCACATCTTTTTAAGCATTAAAAAGCAGTCAAATATAGCAACACAGCGTTGTTTTCAGTTCATTAATCAATCATACACAGTTCTTATCAGGGCCTATTTGAGTGAAATGCTGAATCAGGCGCTGCATCACACAGCAGTCACCTCACGACTGCTGAGCATGTCACAATGTGACCCAATTAACTGCAAGACAAAGTGACCATCAAATGTGTCTAATTGAGTGCAGAGACAAGGGGACCTGGCACTGGAGAGGCAGAAACAATGACTCAACACTGGCTGGTTGCTGTCTCTTCGTCTCCATCTGTTTCCATCACTTTCCTCCTCCTCCTCTCTGTCCTCCAGAGAACCATTCTGCGCCTCCGGACGTGACGGGATATTCATCGGACTCGTCCCACTCCCACACAGAACGTCACCACATGTCCAACATGGGAACAATCGCCAGGAGCACGCAGAAGTACGGCAACGCGGAGCGCATGGAGACAGGCGACGGTGAGAGTCGCAGCCTGTTTGAAGTGTGGCATGAATAAAAACCTGAGGGGGGCGGGGTAAATAAAAATAGCAGCTCTTTAATCGGGAAGTGTTCTCAGGTGGGAGCAGAGCCCTACAGAACGGGCCCAATGCAAAGGTTCAGATCAAATGGGGCCCTCTGATGAGACGACTGAGCAGCTGGCTGGTTTTTAAGTCTGACAGAATCACACAGACACATTCAGCTAGGAAACCACAGGATCAGATAAAGGTCCTTCCTTCCTTCCTTCCTTCCTTCCTTCCTTCCTTCCTTTCCTTGTCAATACATTTCTCTGTAATTTTCTTCTATCTTCTCTGTTCCTTACCTCATCCTTCGTTTCCTTCATTCCCTTTCCTTCCTTCCCTTCCTTGTCAATACATTTCTCTGTAAATCCTTTCTTCTCCTCTTTGTTCCTTCCCGTGTTGCATTCTTTGTTTCCTTCATTCCTTATTACCTTCCTTCCTTCCTTTCCTTCCTTCCTTCTCTGTAATTTTCTTCCTTCTTCTCTGTTCCTTACCTCATCCTCTCTCTTCCTTCCTTCCTTCCTTCCTTCCTTCCTTCCTTCCTTCCTTCCTTCCTTCTTCCTTCCTTTTCTCCTTATTTTCCTGTCAATACATTTCTCTGTAATTTTCTTCTATCTTCTCTGTTCCTTACCTCATCCTCGTTTCCTTCATTCCTTTGTTACCTTTCTTCCCTCCTTATTTTCCTTGTTCCTTTATTTCCCTCTTTTTCCTTCCCTTGTTGCATTCTTTAATCCTTCACTTTTTACTTCCTTCCTTCCTTCCCTTCCTTCCTTTCCTTCCTTCCTTCCTTCCTTCCTTCCTTCCTTCTTCCTTCCTTGTCAATACATTTCTCTGTAATTTTCTTCTATCTTCTCTGTTCCTTACCTCATCCTCGTTTCCTTCATTCCATGTTACCTTTCTTCCCTCCTTACTTCCTTTCTTTCCTCTTTTTCCTTTCCTTGTTGCACCTCTTTAATCCTTTCTTCCCTCCTTCCTTCCTTCCTTCCTTCTTCCTTCCTTCCTTCCTTCCTTCCTTCCCTTTCCTTCCTTCCCTTGTTGATACATTTCTCTGTTAATCTCGTTCCTTACCTGCCCTCTCGTTTCCTTACTTCCTTCTGTCCTTCCTTCCTTTGTAACTTTCTTCCCCCCTTTATTTTCCTTGTTCCTTTCTCTTCTTCTTTTTCCTTTCCTTGTTGCATTCTTTAATCCTTCACTTATTACTCTTAACCTACTTCCTTCCTTCCCTTCTTCCTTGTCGATACATTTCTCTCTAATTTTCTTCTATCTTAACCCCTTGTTGCATTCTTTATCCTTTACTTATTACTCTTAACCTACGTCTACCCTTTCTACCTTTTCATTTATTTCTTCTTCCTTTCTTTCTTCCATGTCCTTCAGACTTCAGCTAATTAAACTCTGACCCCAGTTCAAATATCTGCTCTGAGTTTCCAATGAACAGTTGTATTTGTTTTCCTATGGTTGACGGACAGAGAGTTCTGTTAATAGAGTCTGGACCAGAGGGGAATCAGCACATGAAAAGGCTGAAGGAACCTTACTCAGCATTCAGCCAACAGACCAAAGCGTTTTATTGTCTGATTCTCAGTGCGTTTTAAAAGCCTGTCTTGAGACTCCTAATGGCCTTTTTGGCCGAACATGCTGGCCTCTGCTCTACAGGTTTCTCAGTGTTTTTATTGCAGAGACTCTCATTTCTCCAGACGTTTTCAGGCCCGTTCTTTCTGCTGGGATTTTTCCAGGTGTTCCAGTGAGCAGTCGAGTGTCGGCTAAGATCCAGCAGCTTGTTAACACGCTGAAGCAGCCCCGCAGACCGCCGCTGCGCGAGTTCTTCGTTGATGACTTTGATGAGCTTCTAGAGGGTTAGAAACCATCTTCATGTCTGCACCACATCTGTTGGTCCTCACTGAGATTTTTTTTGTCAGGAACTATTGAAACGTTTTGGCAGTGGCACACATGCTCCGTTTCCCAAAGAGGTTCCTAAGCAGAAATCGTCTGATTTAGGAGTCATTTTATGCTGAGTTGAATCTTGTTTTTCTTCATAGTGCCTGTTGTTCTCTCTGTCCTGCTGGTTATTAGTTCTTGTTGTAAAACCTGACTAACGAAGGCCCTTTCTCCTCCTCTTAGGAGTCGATAACCATCAGTTTGGTTGGTTCTGTCTGAGAACAAACCACAGGGTCTCAGTGGTATTGGGATATAGAATGTTTTTCTGGCTACAGCTACAATATTTCACTTATCTGGCCTGAACGCGACGTTGTTATCACTTTAGCCTAATGGAGGATCTACAGATGTATGGCGGTGTTCCTAGGTGGGAGGAAACCCACTCCTCTGAAGGAGAAGCATGGATTGGATCAGAGAAAATAACTTTGCACTAGTCTTCTTCAGTCCATCATGCAGGATTTTTGTCTGTCTTTCTGTGTTTTTGTTGGACAGAACACACTGTAGATAAAAGTCAACGCTCTACGCTGGTGGAAAACTGATACTTTGGGTCCTTCGGTCTTTGCCTTCTTCTTGTGGGAAAGCTTTCACCCTTAAGATGCAGAAAATGTATTTAAAGGGCGATAATTTACTTTAAACAAGGCCGTTTGGATCCCAGGCAGAAATGACAGCATGCTTTGTTTAAAGATGAGCTTCTTTAGACCCACAAGACACTGAATCCTGGCCTTCAGTTAAAGCCATCAGTCTGCTAATTAGCTTCCCCTCAGTCTCACTGTTCAACGCCGACATGAACTCAGCTCATTATCTTTAGCAAATGCAGTATTTTACACATTGAACCTCAGCACATTATTACAACTCTCTGTATGGTCACCATGGAAACTGAAACCACTCCATATTTTACATGTGTGTCATTGCCAAAACTTTCTTTAAATTATTTCTAACAGAACCAGACAGTTTTAGTAAGCTTCACGACAGGTTCCAGGGGGTCTGGAAAAGTTTGGGATTTGATTTCAGGATTTTCCAGGTCTATGACAAAGCAATAGAAAGGTATGATTTGGAAAAATATTTCTCTAACCATTCCCTTCCCTCTATACCTGTTTTCTAAATGTAGCCCAACCTTCCATCTTTTATTGTTTGGTCCTTTTTGTATCCTTCATTTTGTCTTTTTAGTAGCTTTTGTTTTCCTACCTTTACTACCATGTTTACTTCCTCTCCCTCTTCTGTCCTTCCATCCTGTCTTTCCCACATCCTTCCCTTTCATTTTTCTTCTTTTCTTCCTTTTCCCGTTCTTTTCTCTGCTAAACTCTTCCTCTTTCCTCTGTCTTCATTACCTAATCCTTGTTTCCTTACTTCCTTCTGTCCTTCCTTCCTTTGTTTCTTTCTTCCCTTCTTATTTACCTTGTTCTTTTCCTTTTTCCCTTCCTTCTTTAATCCTTCCTTATTCACTGTAAACTTCAGCTATTTCAGCTATTCCTTCCTTCCTTCCTTCCTTCCTTCCTTCCTTCCTTCCTTCCTTCCTTCCTTCCTTCCTTCCTTCCTTCCTTCCTTCCTTTTTGTCCTTCCTTCCTTCCTTCCTTCCTTCCTTCTCTTGTGTCCTCATTATTTCCTCCTTCAGCTTCCTTCCTTCCTTCCTTCCTTCCTTCCTTCCTTCCTTCCTTCCTTCCTTCCTTCCTTCCTTCCTTCCTTCCCTTCCTTTTGTCACTCCTCCAACCAATGTTCTTTAGGTCTCTTGTTTGTCCTCATTATTTCCTTCCTTCCTTCAACCAGCCCTTCCTTCCTTCCTTCCTTCCTTCCTTCCTTCCTTCCTTCCTTCCTTCCTTCCTTCCTTCCTTCCTTCCTTCCTTCCTTCCTTTTGTCATTTCTTAATGTTCTTTTCGTCTCTTGTGTCCTCATTATTTCCTTCCTTCCTTTTCCTAATTCCTTCCTTATGCCCTTATTTTCCCTGTCATTTGTATGCTTATTTTCTTTCCTCATGTACTTCCTTGTTTCCTTCCTAACTCCCTTTTGTCCATCCTCTTTCCTCAATGTGTCCTCAATCCTTCCTTATCTTTAAACCTTCACACTCTTAGAAAATGTGCCACTAACTCATATGACTGAACTTCATATTAAGCTTTATCTTTAACCTGAATTTGAAAACGAACATAAAGGACTAAGGACTCATGAGGGAAAAAAGATTTAGAAGTACATTTCCAAGATGTTGAAGGACCTTTAAATATGATTACTGTCGTTCATTAAACATGAAGGCAGGACAAAGCCACAGCAGGACGACTGAAGAATGGTTCAGTTTAGTCTCCTTCTCTGCTCTGCAGCTCATACAGTATCTCTTGCTGTGCTTTCACCACATCTAGTGCAAGACTTTCTGGCAATTTAGTTTCTGTAGAAGGATCAGGCTGGAATGTAGCAGTGAAGAGGTACAGATTTAAAAACCAAAGTGGCCCCAGTGACTCAGTCAGACACCCCTTCTTCTTCTTCTACTCTTTTTGTTTCTTCTCCATCAAACAATCCTGGATCCACATTGTCAAACAATGCAAACCGTATGACTGTGTTTGGTCCGGTTTAAAAAGCGCACTTTCTTTTAAAAACCGTGCCAAAGTAAAGTGTGAACTATTCAGTGGACGGGTCAGGAGCAGCATAGTGAAGGACCTCTGAGGACTGATGATGGTTGATGTTCCTCTTTGGCTGAAACCAGACGACAGATTAAAGCAGGAAACTCCCTCTGACCCCTGAAGTTACAGATATAAAGACAGATAAAGGCAGAGGGAGGAAATAATGGTTATGGTTTGGTTTCATAGTGTTCAATAAGGATTTCCATCTAAAGACATCTCTGTAAACATTAGTAAGCTCAGAGCACCTCAGAGACCAAATGTTTACAGAACATTGGAGAGAATGAGGACCTTTGATTTGCGGCACTCAGCGACGTAACGCTCAGTTTGCTCACATTTCACCATCTGCCCTCCTGTCTGTTCTTTTTTTAGACAGCAGTCCTCTATTGTCTCTTCCACTAATCCTTTTATACAAGAGAAAATAAAATATTTTGGAGATATTTCACAAAGATCACACAGAATATTAACGCTGAGCTTTCCAGAACTATTTATACCTCTTTGACCCCTTCACGTTTTGTCACTTTACAGAAACAGGTCTTATTGGTCAGGATTTAATGCAGCAGGGCAGCAGAAAGCACTGAGTTATTCTAACTTAAAGGAATGAAGCAGGTTGTTAAAAATAAGCAAAAACTGTTTCATGCGTTTGTGTTCACCCCCCTTTTCTCCAAAACCCTAAAAAGGAGACAAAGTCTGACATTCCTGCAAAGTGCTGTGTGGTAGGAGGTCGATCCGTCTCCCTGAACACATCTCTGCAGCACAGCATGGTGGTGGCAGCATCATGCTGTGCAGAAAACCAACCACCATAAAGAAACAACCAAAGATGCAAGGATTTGGTTTTAGATCAAAAGCACCAGATCCATGTTGTCTTTAATGGCCTAGTCAAAGTTCAACCCTAAATCCAACATTTATGCTTGATGCTTATCATTGATGCTCTAAATCCTCCTGATCTTTAGCTGTGTGGCAAAGAAGATTGAGCAGAAGTTTCAGGCTCTATTTGCAAATCTGGTGGAGAATAATGTTTATAATAATGTTTTAAAAACAAATGGTCATCTCCATTTTAAAATGATGCACTGCTTGGTGTCTGTCACATAAAATCCATTGACATCCAAGGGGGTTGAATACATGAGCCATGTCCTGTACCAGTGTACACCTCTGCTCTCATCTTTTCATCCATTAAATTTAGAACAGGAATGTTTTGTTCTGCTCATTAAATCCTCCTGTGTTCATGCCTGAGCAGCAGGTTCAGCTTGTGCCAGGTCTGACAGCTGCTTCACCTCGTTAGCTCAGATAAATAGGCCCACGTTGTCTTTTCAGAGCCAAACTGCAGCAAACAAACCATGAACACTAAAAGTTTACGA
This sequence comes from Cyprinodon brontotheroides, assembly GCA_018398635.1. Taxonomy (NCBI): domain Eukaryota; kingdom Metazoa; phylum Chordata; class Actinopteri; order Cyprinodontiformes; family Cyprinodontidae; genus Cyprinodon; species Cyprinodon brontotheroides. The sequence goes on from JAGKQL010000054.1 coordinate 7,226,727, forward strand.
GCGCTCGCTCACTGCATGGTTCTGTTTCCTCATTTCCAGTCCAGCAGCCGGACCCCAACCAGCCTCGGCCAGAGGGGGCGGAGATGATGCCGGTGAGGGGGGAGCCGCTGGGTGTGGTCACAAACTGGCCTCCTTCCCTGGAGGCGGCGCTCCAACGCTGGGGGACCATCTCCCCTAAAGCCCCCTGCCTCACCAGCCTGGACACGGCAGGGAAGCCCCTCTATGTGCTCACATACGGTAAACACACTTTACACACTGGAAAAAATTCAATCTATACGTATTTTTTTTTGTTTTTTTAAATAATTGCATTTTGTTTTGAATTTAGTAGGTAAGTGGGACACTTTGCCATTCAACATTTACAATTTACATTTAAAATAAGAAAAATGAATTGCATTTTTCTTATTTCAGGTGCATATCTTATTTAAGATATGCACCTGAAATAATAAAATAATTAATTACATAATTATCTTATTTGAAGAGTAAAAGTATTCATTCCATTGGCAAATCATCTTATTTATTTATTTTAATTTGCTCAAATTACTGTAAGGGTAAATAAACTTAATTTAAGAAATGTTGACTTGTTTCCAGATCGCTTTTTCAGTGCATTTTATTTTCTCAGGTCAATGAATTTAAAGTTTATGGATCTTTAAATAATTAAATATATAAATGACCAAAACTGCTGATTTGTAAATAGGTTCTTCTGGTTTCTAATAAAGACTCTATCCGGCATCAAGAAACATATTCCTGTGCTTTTCATCTGGTTCTTTAATGCTGGCAGCCAAATGCTCCACTGCAAAAAATGTCTAACCAAGTCTTACAATCTGATATCAGACCAAAAATTATTTTTAGAGCAAATCCTCTTAGAATATTAATCTCTTTTGAGAAGATTCTACACAAAATAAGTGCAATAATCTGGCAGTGAAGAAACACAATTACTTAAAACTTCTCAAAATCATAATATATTCTCAAAACTGTGTAAATGTCTCCCTGCACTTTATTGCTCCTATTATTGACTTTTTGGCTAGATATACTGTAAAGTTGAAAGGCTTGGTTAGATGGACAATCTTTGCAGTGTGAGCCATGAATGGGATAACAGAAGAATAAGGATAGGAGAAAATCTGCTCTGCAAAAAGTATTATCTCAGTAAAACTTTTGTCGTAGCGGGTTGGTGTTCATTTCTTTATTCATGATTAATTCTTTTGGCAGCATTATTCCCAGGTATTTACTTCCATTTCACATGGAGACCATTTCCTAGTTTTATTGCTGGATTGTAGTTTAGTTTTAACATTAGTTTTATGGATATTATGAAGTGGTGGGCATAGATATATTTTTTAATCTAGACTAATCTTACTGTAATCTTTGAATTAAATTAAACTTGTAAATTAAATTAGAAATCGCTCATTTGAATTTTGCCATTCATGATGTGTGTGCTACCTCCAGAATTTAAAAAGAAAAGGTTTACTTTTTTTTTTTTGCAAAATCACATGTAATTTAATCGTCTTACTTAAGATTTTGGTAAAGTTATAAATCCTTTTTTTTTGCTCATTTGTTTCTTTGTTTTTGCTGCAACAAAATAGTGTCCCTCTTCCAATTATAGATGCCCCACTTTAACAATAGCTTCCCCAAAAATCTGTCAAACACGTCGCCTCAAATGACTTCTCATCCTTCACGGCTTTCTCCACGGCCTGCTGCTCATGTATTCTCAGAATAGTTTGCCTCCAAGGTAGTTTGTAAGATGGGTGACCTGTGGCCGCCTAGATAACAAACTGGCATTTTGTGGCTATCCACTGAGCGAGGAGATCGGTTAGCTTGGTTGATAGAGCTGTGCTTATAGCTACATCCATGTCACCCCACTAATATTTAGTTCATATTTCATGTAGTTACCAAATTGCTCAAGTAATTCTGGCAAGGAAATGGAGCATTCGGTTAAGCTCGTAGTACACTGTGCGATTTTCGGGGCGATTTTTCAGTCGTGCAAGAATTTTTTGATCGGCCCGACTTCCAGCCTGATCGTGCGCCGTGAGTCGTGTAGTGTACAGGGGGTTATGAGCGGCGATCAGCCTCCCACGACCACCTCCCGATCAGGAATCGGGAGGTCAGGAGAAAATCAAACATTTTCTCCTGACCGTCGTGAGCAAAGCGCTCAGGGCGCATGCACAAAGAAGGATTCTTCTTTTTATTCCTCCTCTCAGATGTAAACACAGCAGCGTGGCAGGGATGCAATGAGTGAAATGCAGCTCCGTCTGCAAAATTGACGGACCGCAGCAGCCATGCCTGCTCAGCTACGTCCTTTTTCCAAATATGTCGTCTCCCTTTCTTTCTAAGACCCTCAGCACAAAATTGCACAAATTGCCAAGGCAGCACGGTTCACCATATTGAGCCTAACGTCCCCCTTCTATTTGTTTGGCTTCAGGATAGAGAGCTGCAGAGCAGCTTCATCTCACTGCGGAGCTGAGTCCGACCTAGCTTTTAGTCGTACAGTGTGAGCAGCAGATGCATGCAACGATTGAAAAAATTGCACAGTGTACGCCCGGCTTTAGATACACTAAAATGTCATTGTTGAATTTGACCGCATTAATATTCAATATCTTTCCTTTTTAATGCATTATTGAGTACCTGTTGAAGGTGTGGACCTATGGGTGTTTTCTGAACAGCCCCAGTGTTACGCTGTATAAGGCATAAGATGCATTAACTCCCAAAATTAGTCAAGATTAAAGATTTTTATTAAAAACAGTCTGGTTTGTTTCTACTGTATTCCATGCAATCCAATCATCCACCACAACCTGACAATGAGTGAGAGAAAAAGGAAACAAAACAACCGCAGGCATGGATGGGCTGGGAATCCAGGGGTGTTGGCCATCCTCATTCATTACTCATACAGGTTAATCATCTCGTTACCTTGAGAAATCAATAACTGTTTCCTCGAGATAACAAGATATCTATGTCATTATCTCGAGAAGGCTATGGAAAAAAGAAATAAGTCTAGTACGACCGCTCTCGGCTTCCATAAGAATCAAAACTCCCTAGAGGTCTTGTGATTCAGCAAAACTGCTGCTGGCCTCTTTTATAAAAAAGAATAAATTTTTGTTTTAACGTTTTTTTGAATTATCCTGCAATTAATTTGGATATTTGGGGTGGTGATTGAGGTCTTCAGAGGCTGTGCGTTCTACCGCCATGACTGCCCACCATGTTTAGATGAAAGGTGAGAGGAAGCAAAGGTCAGTGTTCAGGTGTTTTTAACAGGTTGTTAGAGGATTTAGATTGTAGTAACGGTAAATGGATTTCTCATACAGAGCAGGATGATCTAAAGTAGATTGATAGTGAACTTTCCTGACTGATGAATGCTCCTTTTTTAACTGTACTTCCAAAGTGGAGCACAAAGACACGCTCTCACCTCCTGTGAACATATTTTCCCCTCCCTGCAGGGAAGCTGTGGTCCCGCAGCATCAAGCTGGCCTACAACATCCTGCACAAACTGGGCAGCAAGCAGGAGCCCATGGTGCGACCAGGCGATCGGGTGAGTCCCTCTCCTTCAGATGTTGGTTTATTTTCAGTCAGTTTGATCAGACATCATCTGATATCAACTGAACCATCTCATCTCATCTCTTTTGCTTTATAAATATAGTAAAGACTTAAAGGAATGTGGCTGTCAGTAGAAAATAAGAGAAAACATGGAGGTGGAAATATTTATCTAGGTCCAAAGCTCACTTCTCTGCACTTTTGACCTGGTTTGTTAAATTTACTTTAAAACCAGATAATTTAGCCTAAAAATCTCTGGTTATAGAGACTTCTCCACATCTGGTCAAATTAAAACCAAAGATTTCAATAAATGTTTTAACAAAAAACAACAGGAAATGTGGAGCAACAATAGAAAATGGAATCAAAAGGAAATATGTTGATAAAATCTGAAAAGTGTGGCGTACAATTTCCCACGGTATTTAAAAAATCCGTCATTCAGATTCGATGAGACGGTCTGAGAAAATACTGCAGTGTTTCTCACAGGATTTTAGGAGACTGTGGTGGGAGAGTCTCTGACCCTCAGCGGTTTTGCACATTTTTAACCCTGGTGTAACCCACTTAAAGGGGAATGGCGTCTTTTTTTTTTTACATTGGGCCCTTGATTTTACGCTATTTCATCATGTTCTACTCACCCATGAGTTTTGTGTCATTTGGAGCTGTTCTGAAGATATTCCGTTAAGTTATATCCAAGTAACGTCTTCCTATGGGCAATGACTTGAAGGCACAAACTAAAGTGAACATGATGTAATAATAATGTAAAATCAAGGGCCCAATGTAAAACTGGCGTTCCCCTTTGAGTGACATTTGAGCCACTTTACTTTTTACTTTTTCATTTTTCCCTTTGTATCCACTAAGGAGCCTACAAAATCATTATCTTAGAGAGGAAAAACACAATGGACAAGTTGATTAAGTGACTGCTGCTGTGTGAATCAAATGTCAAGTATTTCAATATAAAAACTCAGCAAATTCAGTTATTTATTTTAGACCGGGGCCAACATTTTGTATTTACATCCCGCTCGCTCCCGCGAGGGTGCATGCCTAATGTGTGAGGGCAAACCTGCTGTGGCTCTGACTGCAGCGCTGAGAGGGAGGGACTCCTGCGGGGTTGGGACAGGGAGGCGCCGCATGGCAGCACCTTTCGCTGGAGGACAAGAGTAGGAACCATACGTGCTTTCACCTAAGAGTCTCCAAAAGCCGCCAGTGACACAAGAAAAGTTGCTAGATTTTGTCGCTAGTTGCTTTTTTGAAAAAGAGTTGCTGGAGGCGTCTGAAAAGTCGCTAAATATGGCAACAAAATCGATGAGTTGGCAACACTGCACGGGCGAACCAGAGCGCCATTCTGATCAGCATTAATTTACAAAGGAGGGCTGGATTTTCAAGCATATGCAATATGATCCAATAAGTAAAAAAAAACAACAACTTGCGTTTTTGTTTTAGTAGGGGTCTCGCCCGGGGAGTAGAACTGCCACTGACCATCCATGAGTGTGGCGCGCATTCTTTCTGTCGCTTGGTTACGGCCGTCAACAATTTGTCTCTCTATGGCGCTGGGTTATGATGGTTGTTTGACATGGCTTGGAGTGAACTACAACCAAGTCTTATTGTTTTTGTCTTGCTTGTCTTCAGTGAACAGCTGATTTTCCCCTCTAAGCTGACCTTCTCTGCAGCTCCTCCCGATGAATGCTCTCCTTGTCCAGCCTGTCAGTTTAGGTCAGAGGTCAGCAACCCAAAATGTTCATAGAGCTCTATTGGACCATCAAAAACAAAACAAAAAAAACCCTCTGTCTAGATTCACAAAAATGTAGAAGTATCATATAAGCCTCTGAAGTGTATATTCGCCCACTTTTAAAATGACTAAGTAGTTTTAAATCCATAATAATCATTCATGATTAAATGTTTATTTTCCCTGCAGTGCATCCTGGAGAGAATTACACCATGTGACCAATCTGCTGTATGATATTTGGTGCTTTATGTTTAACTTCCCTTACAATATTAATGTGTTACACTTTCTTGCATCAAATGATTTATAGAAACACAATGAAGAAATCAGATTTTTGGGGTTATTTTTATTTTGAGGATTTGAAAAAAACGAAGTGTGCATAATAGGACTCCTGTAATTTCAAACCTCCAAGTGGAAATAAACAGATGTCCTCTTCAAACCACAGTAAAAATACAATCGTATTCCCCCCTTATCGGAGCAACAGTGCAATAAAACACAGCCTGCAACAGCAGCCTTTTGATAAGGGAAGTAGGCTATGTAAGCCAAAATAAGCCAATATAATTTCATTACAGTGCGCCCAGTGGTTTGCTCACAATAGCAACGTAAATGGCAGCGTGGCGAGCTGAATCGTGTGTCGCAGGCTATGACACAAACGTTTGTTGATAGAAATGTTTACATTTAGTTTAAATGTATTTATGATACACGTTTTTACAGAATTGGAAAACATAGTGAATGATTTTCCTCCTACACACAATATTAAAAGAAAAAAAACTAAAAGAAATACATCTTTTTCACTTTTCATACATTTTGAAAAAGCTCCAGGGAGCCACAAGGGGTGCACTAAAGAGCCGCATGTTGTTGACCCCTGCTTTAGGTGAACCTCTAAGTCTTGGTCGTTCTGCGTTTCTTCTTCATCCGTCCCTCTCTGTTAAATTTAAAGTTCAGATCAGACCCAAACGCTAGCGACTAAATCTTCACAATGCTGTTTGTTTGTTAGATGGAGTCAGGGAAATCATATTTAAAGTTCAAATCATTCTGGCTTAAACATGTATAGAAATGTACTGATTATCACACCATGTTGTCCCAAAAGTTAGGATTTTTTTTAAAATAGAAATTTTCTGTCTTAAAATCTGTGGGGGTTTTTTGTTCCTCTTGTTTATGCAGGCCAGTTATTTATACATCCGCCTGAACATCTAAATTCGGCCAATCATATATCAGCGGTCATCTGTCAATCTAATTTTTTCTGTCATATTATCTTGATTCATATGTCCCAGCTAATACACGCAACGGTTGAACTAAAAAATAGGAATCCTTTCCTTTCCCCATTGAGTTCCATCCCAGTGTTCACAGGGATGGAGCGTCTGTGTCTTCAGCAGGCGTAAAACTAACAGAACTGGCAGCGTTGAGCAGGCTAAGGGCTCAAGCATGTACGGCTGGAAGCCTTCTACACCAAACCAAACTTCTGCCGCCTGCCGTCCTTTTTCACTAACATCTTCATCCCGCTTTCCTCCTCTAAATAAAAAATGGATGACTCGGAGGAGACTCATCCACTCAATTCCCACACTCAAACTCTCCTCCTCTGCATGTTTCCTCTGTCCATAGCTGCCTCGATCAGTGTCATAGTAAGCTTAAGTCACCAATTTAGTGCTACTTGGTCCCAATGGAATTTCCCATTGGGAACCTGCTAGCACTAAGTTGCTAACTGGTTAGCAAGATACTTCTGACAAATCTGGCCACAATCAAACTTGCTTGCGGTAACCTTCCACCACAACAATCCCGCCCCCTTGATAAACAACCAATCAGATTCAGTTTAGTCACTCGTGTAAAGTCGGGCACCACTCAGCTGGATTTGGAAATGCAACGTATGGAATGGCTGCTTCCCTACGACTTTAACAAACTTCTGAGGCCAGTAACAGAAACGTTTCATTCAGATTGAGATCTCACTCTTTGGTCGGATATTTGAGTAGAGAAAAGCTTAAAAAACTGACTTTTCTTTTTCTCTAATTCACACTTATGTGCTGCTTTGTTTTTGTTATGTAAAGTTGTAAAGATATTCATAATAGTTTGTAGTTTTATTGTGACCAAATGAATACTTTTGGAAGACAATCTATTACAATGAAGTAAACTTTCATTATAATATTAAAGTTTGCTGCTTTAAAAATGCTCTGTTGCTTTTATAGCTTTAGCAGGACTCTAATGTTTTCCCTCTCACCTGTAGGTGGCGCTGGTTTTCCCTAACAACGATCCGGTGGCCTTCATGGTGGCCTTCTATGGCTGTCTGCTGGCCGAGGTGGTTCCCGTTCCTATAGAGGTCCCGCTAAGTCGCAAAGTAAGTCAACAGGAAGCCGCTGGGTTCCTCCTCGCCATTTGAGCTCCATCTTGAGTCACCAGGGGTTTGTTTCCCTGCATGTTGTCATTGGATGTGATAATCTACAGCGCTGATGTTTAATGTTCCTCCCCTGTCCTACCTTGGCCTCGTGCTGAGTTTTATTAAAGTCTGGTTTGTGGGAATATCACTGATGCAGAGAGCGCAGCTGTGGATCTACAGTCTTAGCTAATGGTTGGCAACAGGGTGACTAAGAAGTTAATCCAGTCTACATGGGGAGGACCAGGAATATGAACACGTCTGACATCATATGAAGCCCCCCTCCCACTGCTGTTCGTCCATCTTGGAGGAAAGCGTTGTCATCTGGTTTGCTTCTGGATTCTGAACCAGTCCTTAATCAGTTTTTTTTTTACTATAAGCGCAGCTCATTGCTAATAAAATATATGCTCTGCTGATTGACTGGGTTTCCAGCTGCCAGTCGTTTTTCAGCACACTCAGTTCTTTGCGCTGTAGCCTGTGCCAACTCTGAGACGCTGCCGCCTGTCACAGTTGGCATGGTTACAGCCTGATTACTGTCTGCAGTGAGGAAATGTCTTGCTGCACACTGTCCATCTTCCTGGGACTCTTCCCCTCATGCAGCCGGTGTGTTTTACATAAAGTCTGCTTTATAGCTTTACAGTAAAAACCATTTTTAATCTCTTTACAGATTCACAAATCAGACGTTTTTTTGGCTGGTAATGACTGGTTTATCTTTAATGTTTGATCTGAAGAGTCTAGTTTTGACTGATTTAGATGTTTTGTTACAAAAGAAGAAGAAAAAATATGCTGCAGACCTTTTGATGCTGATAGAGGATTTGAACATTAAAGGGGAAGGCCAGATGTCTGGGGGACAGTGATTCGCCTACATGTTATGAATGCTGGCGTACTGTACCATAAAATATAAATTATGAACAGTTTAGTTTGTGCCTTCAACTCCTTGCCTATAGGAAGGCGTTACTTGGATATAACTCTAAACCAATATCTCTGGTGAACGGCTCCAATGACACAAACCTAATATGGGTGAGAAGAACATGATGTAATAACGTATTAAAATCAAGTGGCGTTCCCCTTTAAGGAATTGCATTATTAAGGCCAATTCATGCTTCTGACGCATAGCCTCTGCAACCGTGAAAAGCAGCTGTGCTTGGTCCTTGGTATGCCTTTCCAGCTGTCTGTGTGGTCGTCCTTCTATATTCGGTGCCGGAGCACGCCATTTTTAAAAACCTAGGAACAACTAGAATGGAGAACTACGACGAAAGGTTCATTGGTCTTTTTGCCAACTCCATTAACAGAGCTGTTCATCTTTGATGTCTAGAAACTCTAGATCCATTTCTGTGACCATGGTATCTTGCAAACCGGCATTGTTTTGGAAAATAAACACTCCCACCGGTGCCGCCGAAGTTCTCGCGAGTTCTCAAATAGACTCCCCCCTGCTCTTTGGTGGGGAAACTTGATGTTCGTCCCCTTGAATTCTGCGACCGATGCTGCAGAAGCATTTCAGCAAAACTGGTTCCCGATTGTGAGCCATGTTGTACATTTGATGTTTATGGTTGCAGAAATGTAATCTGCCCTTTATTATTCCTGGATGTGCCACTAACTAGGAACTAAAACAGCTAAACTTGTTGTTGGCTGTTGTCTCTGCACAACATTAATGTAAGTTTCAGTTATTATGTATGGATGAACTACAGATAGTTTTAGTTGTTATTATTTGACCTGCTGATAGCCAATCAGATCCAACAAATGGAAAGTCGCCTGGTTCTGATCGATCGGTGCATCTTTATGCATAATCAACCCTGTTTTATCTAAAGTATTTTTTTTTTAAATGTAACCTCTGGTTTCCTGATTCCTTCTTTTCAACAGGATGCAGGGAGCCAGCAGATCGGGTTTTTATTGGGCAGCTGTGGCGTTACCGTGGCGCTGACCAGCGATGCCTGCCATAAGGGTCTTCCAAAGAGCGCAACAGGAGAGATCCCACAGTTCAAAGGTCAGAGTTCAGACCATGAATCACGGCAGTTCAGCTCTTAATTTACATTTGAACCATTGGTTTTAAACCCTCCCTGCAGGATGGCCCAAGCTGCTGTGGTTTGTGACGGAGTCCAAGCACCTCTCCAAGCCTCCCAGAGACTGGTTCCCACACATCAAAGATGCAAACAATGACACTGCTTACATAGAGGTGAGCCTACAGCC
>JAGKQL010000054.1:7241514-7288412 GCA_018398635.1 Cyprinodon brontotheroides
TTTTAATAAAATGTTCTGCATGTTTAGGACTGTTCAAGTAGAGAAGTGAAGAGATGATGCTCTAATTATAAACAGGAAATCATTCCATATATATATATATATATATATATATATATATATATATGTACATATGTTCCGTATTTTTAATGCTGATAATAGAAGTTTGTACTTTTGAGATGATTTTTCTAACAAAACAAAGAAGTTTAAACTTTCTCTCAGTAAACTGGTAAAGAGTGGTTCTACTTTTATTCCCAGGCTTATATGTATAATTAGTTTACCTACAGCAGACGCCTTCATTCTGGAACAAATCTGAGAATTTGTGGCTGATCCTTTATTTTTTAGGGTCCATCTCCTCCTGTGACGCCTTCCTCAACGTCTTTCAGACCAAAGGGCTGAGGGCCGAGGTCATCTGTCCCTGCGCCAGCTCCCCTGAAGCCTTGACGGTCGCCATCAGGAGGTAAACATGCTTCCTTTCTCTCAGTTCTTTGCATGATCTCGTCGCATCTTAACCCCCCTCCTGCATGCAAACACACCCACATGGAGGACATAGTGCCACGGCAGCTGAAATGAAATTGGGTGCCTCATCTTTCAGCTGCCTATTTTTAAAACATTTCCTTGTCACATTTATCCGTTGCTGGGTGTTGATCTAGCAAATGAAATCCTGATCAAACAGGTTTAGGTTTGTGGTTATAACAGGAAAACAGGGGCCGGTTCTCAATACATAAGAACACGAGCATGGACTCGTGTTCTCACCAAGTATGTTCTTGAGGAGAACACTGGAAAATCTGGACTCCTGGAGAACGGGAGCATTGTCAATTGGAACAGAGGCGTACTCATGACGTCACCACACGCCCGGCTCGTCTAGAGCTGCAGTTCACCTCCTGTTATTAATAGTCTCTAGATAATAATAATAAATTCTTACTTTTTTTGATTTAAACAATAAAATAACAGTGACTACTAATGGAATATAAACTACTGGGGATAAAGACATTAAACAGGAGACAGTAAAGGAAATAGAATTGTTGTACTACAGACTTAAACTCATGGTACTGTACTTCAGTTCAGGTTTAACTTAAAAGTTTAAGCTTTTTATGACTTTGCAGAAACAAGAATAAAATCTAAGACATAGATGCAACTATATCCTGAATGACTAAAGTTTCCAACAACTTCATCTCACTTAATGTCTCCTACAAAGCTATACACACATTTGCTGTAAGCATATTTGCTCCAACTCGACTGCTGATAGCAAGCTTATGTTGTCATGTGGCGACATCACTTTAGACCAGCCAACTAAGATGGCCGTAGCGTCTATCCGACTGATGAGATTTGTTCCAGATATTGTCTTTTAACACTAGTTTAACCCTTTCTGACCAAAGCTGTGGTGTCTCCAGCTGGTCAGAGGTGAAGTGTGGAACTTGTTTTGCTGACTGGGAAGGAGCGAGGAGGTGGCGATTGCTTGGCTCCGGCAGCTGCAATAGTGACCAAACCAGGCTCGCCACTTTAATTATTGTTATTTTAGTTTTTCTTCTAACAAAACAAGCAGCTTTTTGGAGGCTTTAACATGTTCAAAAACTTAACAATAAATAAAACAGTCAGATAAACACAAATCAAAATAACATTTTGCCAAATGACAAAAAACTCTTCATAATAGCCAGCGGTCCTTCAAACACGGCTATGCCGCGAGAGGGCTGCTGCAGACGGGCTAACGTTAGCTCTGGCTGCCATTAGCCTCGGAGGTCCGCTGGTTGCCGCGGTCCTCCCTACTTTGGAAACTTTTCTTTAAAATTACGCATTAAATCGGTAAATGGAGCATATAGTGACGCTTAAAAATATCACCTCACCTCAAATGATCTCAAAGCGTACTTTTATCTGAACTTTTAACTTAATACTCTGAGCTCTGTCAAGCTAACCTGGAAGCTGTTGCTGCGGTGCATGCTGGGACAACTGTCAATCTCAAAAGCGGACAAAGTCTGCTCTGATGCATGCTGGGTAAGAGGGAGGCGAGAACAACATCCGGGGACTTTATCTGTTATTGTCTACTGTTCTTGTGTAATAGAACAGTACTAGGGCTGAGGCTAATGACGTTTTACAAGTACAGGAGCAAACGAGAACACACAAGCACACATGTTGAGAAACAGTTTAATAGTTTTGGATACTTGTGCAAAATAATGTAGAGAAACTTATTTAATTTAGAACAGACACAGATCCAAAGGAGTTCATGCTGCTGTGGTTGAGTTCATGCACCATCCTGCATTAAACCCTGCAGGGATTCTGGTGTGACATGTGTCCTGGTTCTGTGTTCAGGCCGGTGGAGGACAGCAGCCAGCCTCCAGGCCGTGGCGTCCTGTCCATGCAGGGTCTAAGCTATGGAGTCGTCAGAGTGGACACAGAGGAGCGGCTGTCTGTGCTCACCGTGCAGGACGTTGGCACCGTCACCCCAGGAGGTAATTATGCAGCATTTACCTTCTCTACAGTAAAAGCTCTCTCTTCATACCGGTTCCCTGATGCTCCATCTTGGATTTGATTTCTCTGTGTAGCGAAGTCACATCTCTTCATTCTCAGTTTGTTGCCCACATCTTCCCACATTCCTGCAGAATGGAAGACAATTAAAACGGGAAATCTACTGGTGGCCCAACAGATAGAACAGATGTGTTCATCAGATGCTGCATGAATACATCCAGTTCCTTGTGGTTCAGCGTTGCTCTGTGTTTCTGAGCCATTAAAACCTGTTTATTGTGCTGCAGGTCATTGATGCTCGTTCTAGGGGTCAGAAACTCAGTGGAGATACGTTCTGTATGTCTTTATACTCTGTTCAATTCAGTAACTATTCAATTATAGTAAGGATTTGAAAATATCGACTTTTATTTATTTAATTTCTGAAGGAATTTACATAAGAAGGACCAACTTAGAGATAGAATCTTACTAATAAGAATTAGGGCTGCAACTAGCGATTATTTTAAAAATCAATATGAATTGGCCGATTATTTTTTCGATGAATCGATGAATCGGACAAAAAATATTTTATATTAACACCTCTTTATTTCCAAAATAAACATTTTTAAGACAGAACAAACAGAAGCACACAAGTACAGGTTGCTCATTAACTGTACTGGTGCTATATGAAAAAATAAATGTTTGTGTGTGTGTGTTAAAACTACATGAAACTTACATGAGAAATGTAGCTGTACATCCACAAAATATGAGGCTACTTTTGTTTCATAAAGTGCAAAAAGACATTTTTGTTTTAAAGCCCCTAAGGGGTTCAAACAATAGCCCATTTCAACAAATGAGTTTTTAGACTAGAAGAGTTCTGCCTTTTTAAGACAGGAAAAGTATAACAGTTAAAAGTTGCTACTTGAGAAAATACTTAAACATAGAGATAAAAAAAATAGCCCTGTGATTCAAATTATAAATTGGATTTGGAAAAACACACATACTCCAAAGACAGATATTTACATGGGAATGTGGCATATAATTAATTGACGTATTACTGATCTTGCTGGATTTTTATTCTGCTTTACTTCCATAAATTGCAGGGATCTTATTTTACTTTTATCTTTTGCCAGAAGATTTAAACTTCAAAAGCCTTGCCCTCATAATTTTGCAAGTTAATTTATTTCTAAAGGCTATTTTAATTATTGTGATCCAATTTCCGCCGTCAATCACAAGCGCATCGCAGCTTCATTTGCAGTCTGGGCGCTGAAACATCCTGCTGCTCTGACTGCAGCGTGAGAGCGAGCATGGGTTGGGATGGGCGAGGGGGTTGGGATGTTGGAGGGGATGGAAGCCTCCCACGGCAGCAGCTGCGGCTGCAGGACAAGAGTAGGAACGATACATGCTTTCGCGTAAAGAGGGGTCTCCAAAAGCCGCCAGTGACGCACTGTCAAAATACAGCCAGATTTGTAAAGATCTCTAAGCTTTAGTGAACAAATGGTGCAGCTTGAGGGTCTCGAAAAGTGCGCTGAAATATAGCGACGACTTAACGCTCATTGAGTTGGCAACACTGCACCTGCGGCGCTGGCTGGCTCTGCCGTAATTTTTCTTCTTCCCAGTTGTGAAGATGATATGGGGATGGCGTGAGATGAAAGCGCGTGTCAGCGACACAACTAATCAATGATGAAATTAGTTCAACGCTTTTAAAAGTCGATTTTTTATTGATTAGTTGTTGCAGCCCTAATAAGGAATGTTCTGGCTGAGATGTGGTTCTGTTCGCCCCCTCCTACCTCCATTCTGCCCCTCCCCAATTATAAACAGAACATAAACAAACAATTCAGTCAGGTTTTACACAGATTTGATTGTTTACAAAGATAAGTGGTCATAAAAGCATTCAAACGTCCCTAGAACAGTGGTTCCTGACCTTTTTTGACTTGTGTACCTCATTGGGCTTATTTCCTTACCATAATTACCCCTCTCAGTCAAAACAGTCCAAAAGTAGAATATACAATAACTGATTATAAAATAAAAAGGTTTTTTTTTTTGGTTTTACTCTGTTTAAATCAAGACACCCGAGCTTTTCTCAGGTATCTTTTCTCCTTTCTCCAATGTTGCTTTTATTTTTTAATAGGATATTATTGGTTATCACTGTGTCACGTTTTTCATTAAATGGAGGAAGAAAAGGCAAAGGCCTGTGTCGGTTCATCTGTAGTTTCAGCCATAGAAATATATTCCATAAGTTCCTTTATGAATTTCTAGAAATGGACTAAGAATTGACTTTTGATGTGAAAAGTAAATAATTTGGACTTAAAATGTGAAGTAAAACTTTGTATTTAGTTATACAAATGTGCAGAATCATTGAAATATAAGTTGGGATGGTAAAGCTCTAAGGCTTAAAGCCATGTAGATTAATCTAACTTTTGAAAGAGGCAGCATAAGCTCTCCATTTGTCGTGTGAAGAGTTAAACTATCAGCTCTCAGTGTTTCATGCTCCGCAGGGTGAATAAATCCATTAGGTCCATTAAATTGTTCAATTAGTGAGAAGGGGCGAATAAATGTGAGGCCTCTCTTCTTAATCATTGTCCGTTTTTCTGCAGCTCGCTCTCTCTTCATGGCTGAGCTCTCTATGCCTGTTCAGGAAAAAATCAGAAACCTGTGATCCGTCCTAAACAACAGGCTCTTTATTCGGTTATACAGAGCAGAGCGAGCTTTGCAGGATGCAATTCATCATGCGTCCGGGACAACAGACTAATTATTATTTTACAGCAGAGTCATGGATTGATTAAGATTGATCTAAATAATAAAGAACTGTTTAGAAGAGTCATTTTCTACATTAATAAGGCTTCATACATTAATCAGGACGCCTCTAATGCAGAGCAAAGGCTGAAAAAGTCGGATGGAGGGAAGGAAGGATGGATGGATGGACAGATGGAGGGATGGACCAATCGTTTTTTTTTTGGCTCTATTTTGTGCTGTTTTACCTACAATAAAAATCCTTGAAGTCCAAACACCTGCAGGGAAAGAGGCGTTACTCCTGCTGCAGTGCAGTGAGCTTTCTGCCTGCATCCAGATGCATCCTGCAGGAGTTACTGAAGTATGGTGCTTTAATCTATAAAGAAGGCGATAATCTGTGGAAGGCAGCATGTAAACCTTCCTGATCCAACACAGACTCACTCTGCTGCAGTTTAAAATCACGCCATCAAATGTTTAAACTGATTCTATTTTGGGTGTTTGAAGCTGGGTTCCTTACATGTCAGTCAAACGCTTTAACATCTTCACCATCTTGGAATGGGAATTGGAATTGGAATATGCTTCTATATCCTCCGGTTTATATAATGCTGCTTTTTCTCTGTTTTAACCCAGTTGCTCTTAGTTTATCCTGTTTTTGGCTGGACACATACGTCACCCTCAGCTCTGAGAGAACAGCCTATTTAAAGATTGCTAAGAAACTGTGACTCAGACACGTGGTCCACTTTCAGAAGCAGGTGCAACCGAATAAAGGAAAGTTGCTTCTGCTGCTGTGTTAACCACCAGATGTCCTCTTTTTTTTTTTGTTTTCTATCAGGCCTTGTGTGCGTGGTTAAACCGGAGGGCGTCCCTCAGCTTTGTCAGACGGACGAGATCGGCGAGCTCTGCGTCTGCTCCATCGCCACGGGAACGTCCTATTATGGCCTGACGGGAATGACAAAGAACACCTTTGAGGTGAGAACGCCTGCTGGCTCTGATGTGGTCCTAAACATCAAACATAGATGCCCTAAATCTAAGAAGACTCAGTGGCTGGTTGCCACGGTGACAGTGTCTCTAAACTTGTGTGCTGCAGGTGTATCCAGTGAGCTCCAGCGGGGGTCTGATCAGCGAGTACGCCTTCGTCCGGACCGGCCTGCTGGGCTTCATTGGACCCGGCGGCCTCGTCTTCATCACAGGGAAAATGGACGGGCTCATCATGGTGAGCGGGCGGAGGCATAACGCAGACGACATCGTGGCCACGGCGCTGGCGGTGGAACCCATGAAGTTCGTCTACAGAGGGCGGTGAGTGTTAGGCATCGGTCTCAGCGACAGCAGCTGGAGAGCAGCCGGCCGTCACAAGAGTTTCCTGTCATAGTGATGAATGAGCTTCATTCACAACATTATATGTCTAATAAAGTCCAGCGGTAGAGAAGGAATCAGGACACTGCAACGCGGAGAAGCTAATTGCATCCAAAGCAGACGAGCTGGAAATTCATCTCTAACCTGACAGGCTGTGGTGATGCTCGTATTTAAAGTTTCAGCTGCAGGAACACAGAGCCCCACATCCTGGTCAGATGGGAGTCATTTCCAATGAAAGTTTTTTCCAGTTCTCTGTTTGCTTCTGAAGAGCCGTCTGTTTACCTGCAGTCAGGTGTGAAGCAGTATTTACACTCTCTGATGTATAAAAGTATTCTTCCTCTCTGCACTGATAACAGATCAGTCTTTAGGGTTCTTTATTTTCTTTTTATTCTTACATGAACGTAAAGAAATTTGTGGATTTAGGAAGCTGAGGTGGAGGCAAATTTTGCAAAAATACAGATTTATTTTACGTCCGCAGACGGAGAGAAAAGCTCTGATTGGGGCAAGCCCAGCACACACATTTATACTGTACAAATTTCAACACTCTCTCTCTCCCTTGGGACCATCCCACCCCTGCATAAAGAACTTTCTCACACTTGAACATAGACAGTTGTTCCTGCAGATCCTTAAAAAGTCTTAAATTTAACTTGCCTTATGTTGTAGGAACCCTGATGGATACAAAATAACTTCAGTTCATCGAGGACATACATGTTTCATTAGCCAGATAAACACTCAGAACAGGTGTCTTCTGTTCAGGGCATGAAGGGAAGATGAGGAAACTTTAAACATGTTTCTTTTATCCCTCCTTCCTTTCACCATGTCAAGCTACCCGATCCGTCCCGGAAGCATGATCTGTTCTGCGCAGGTGCTATAAGCTCGTTTGCACATCCAGATATACATCCGGGTTGTCCTCTCAATTTTATTTAGTTAAAAATGAAGTTTTCCTCCCCAAAAAATAGTAAGCGTGCTAAAATATAATGTGTTAAAGGTTAATAATGTATTTCCTGAGAAAAAAATGCCTTAAAATCCTTTCTGTTTAATCCGAAATTAAATTCTCTGCCTGATCTGCACCGGAAATGGGATCCCGTCACTACTTTCTGGGAGCTAACTTTTTGGCTTTGGATTTAAACATATAAATCTTTATATCTTTTGAAGTTTATGTTTTTCGTTTTAGTTTTTAACTTAACCTTATGTTACATTTAGTGTGTACACCCGTATTTTCCGACTATAAAGGCACTTAAGCGTCTTTTTTCCCTCAAAAGTAATGCGGTGCGCCTGTAATTAGTAAGCGGTCTTGATGCGCTATAGTATTGTTGTAACTGCGACTTTTGAGACCACCTCATTGAGGAGATGATGAAAAAGTGGCTGAATGTAAGGAGACCAGGTGTTTTTTTCCACTCAACACCATGTTAATCATAATCTGACTCCCATGCGTGCCCATCTCACAGCTGATGTAATGAAAAACATGTAGAAGCTAAATTAACCCTGTGCTAAGCTGTTCAACGCTTCGACATGCGATTGTGAACGGACCCAGCAGGTGCAGCAGAAACAGCGAGTTTACATGCAAAGTCAATGGTTGGCAGCAGGCGTATAGGTGCAACAAAAAGGTCCTGCAGCGTTTTGAGAGCCGCAGGTGCAGCGTCGGGGCGTTTAAGCATCTGGCGCACCGCCAGCAGCGCTGCTGCTGCTTTCGAGATGGAAAAATTGAAGTTTGCTGCTGGGGCGCCGCATCAACCAATCAGAGAAGCTGATCTGGGGAGCTGACAGCGAGACAGAACCAGCGCTCTGATGACATATGATATTAAATGAAAAAGGCTGGATGGATGAGGTAGATGATGGCGTGGCTGAGGGAGGTGTATGTGAGGGAGACCAGGTGTTTTTCGCATCGCATCACCATCTCTGTTAATCTGTGACTGCGTGCCCATCTCACAGCGATGTGAAAAAGGTGAATCAAATGAAGCGCTGTGCTCGCCGTTATATCGGGGGTCTGACAAAGGAACTTCCAACCGCTTCGACAGCGCGGTTGTGAAGCGGCCGTTCAAAGTAAGGCTGCGGCGGCGTGGGAGGCGATGGATGACAGGCGGAGACCACGGTTTCAGGATAAGTGGAAGGCAGCGCCGGGCAAGGATTTACGCCACACCGTTTGCGGATGGATTGTTGATGCTTGGACTAGCGTGTCTGCTGGCTCTGTTGTTCAAGCTTTTGCAAAAGCCGGCATTATTTCCGAGGAGCCGCTGCACGGAAAGTGACTCTGACAGCGAAGAAGGGGAAATTGGCATGTCTGATTTAGCGCAGCTGTTTAATTCAGAAACAGAGGATGATGACTTTGATGGGTTTGATTAATACTCTGTAATAAATACATGAATAAAAGCACAATCATACTCAGTTTTTGCTCCCGCTCTATTTTTTTCTACCTGAAAACTTAATTCAACAGCAGCCTCTGAGCGGGTCTCCTCCTCTTCAGCCGCGGCTGGCTGGCAGGTGTTTTCATCTAAATAATCTAAATCTTGCAGCTATATTTGCTGTGATCAGTGGGAATAAAGTAGTTTTAATATGTTTTAAGTGAGAAAGGCCACCTGAAAACTTCATAATTGCAGTCAGTTCATCCAGATTATCTATTTAATGTCGGGCGGCTCAGACCCCCACACATACCAGCGGTGCACCGACAGTAGAAATCCATTCATCAGCAGCCTCTAGGCTGGGCAGCCTCCAGGTTCACAGCGGCTGCTGGCAGGTGTTTTTCATCTAAATAATTTAAACTGCAGGCACCAGGATACGGTAATAAAGCGAACATATTCCGTCGGCAGGTTTCAGGATTTTAAGTTAATTTAGGGTGATCCTGGCGCTGTGTCATCTGCGATGTGTCTGTCTCATGGCCAGCTGCCAGGTTTGATTAATACTTTGTAATAAATACATGAATAAAAGCACAGTCATACTCAGTTTTGCCCCAGCTGTATTTTTAAATACGCGGTAGAGGTATTTAAAAGGTAGTAGAGGACATGTACCGGTATATAAAAAACGCGCCCTATAGTCCGATTAGCCGCTTATGTGTGTGTAAATCTGAGACCTAAGTCTGTTTTGAAGTTACGTTTTAACCTTATGTTGCATTAAAATAGTATGTAATAAAAAGAAAGAAACAACTAAAATGCAGATAAACATGGTTTTTTCAGATTTTGCTGGACTGCTCTGAGCATGTCTAATGGCGTCAGAAGAAGCTGTTTAACGAGGAGAAAATGTAAAAAGCATAAAAATTGTCTCACAAAATTCATAAAAAAATGTTTAAACATGTATATTAGCATTCTTTAGTGAGTTAAGGATAGAAATAAGTAGTTTTAGTACCATAATAACAGTATTTATGGACACCCGGATGTACACTGATCATGCTTGCTGGACGGATCAGTTAGCGACAGGACCCCAATTAGGCCGAGGAAAATCATGCTTCCACAGGTTTAATAACACTGGGTTCTACAGAGTGTCACGGTGTTTACCATGAACTCCTGACCCTATGCAGTGCTTCAGGTGCGGTCTCTGGTCTCTTTCAGTAGCTGCAATGACTGTGTCTGCCCTCCGTCTCTGCAGGATAGCCGTGTTCTCTGTGACGGTGCTGAGGGACGAGCGGATCGTGGTGGTGGCTGAGCAGAGGCCAGACTCCACGGAGGAGGACAGCTTCCAGTGGATGAGCCGGGTTCTGCAGGTATTGAGCACTTCCAGTTTTGCTTTAAGAGGGTTGCCATAGTAACGGTTGGGCATTCTCATCTTCATTTATTTTGTCTTTAGAGTAATGATAGAATCTAGATGATGTGTTTCATTAGTCAGTCCTGTCCTCTCTTCCCATCAGGCCATAGACAGCATCCATGGGGTGGGCGTCTTCTGTCTGGCTCTGGTTCCGGCCAACACCCTTCCCAAGACTCCTCTAGGCGGCATCCACCTGTCAGAGATCAAGCAGCTGTATCTGGAGGGGGGGCTGCACCCGTGCAACGTCCTGATGTGCCCCCACACCTGCGTCACCAACCTGCCCAAGCCGCGGCAGAAACAGCCAGGTGAGCGGCGACGTTCCTTCCGCGTTCTCGTTCGTGTCTGTGACGTCGGAGGCTCTGACCGTTGTTGTTTCCCTGCGCTACAGAGATCGGACCCGCCTCCGTGATGGTGGGGAATCTGGTGTCGGGGAAGAGGATAGCTCAGGCCAGTGGCAGAGACCTGGGACAGACCGACGACAACGACCAGGTGAGAGGCTGACAGCATGGAAGGCTTTAACCGGCCCATCCAGAGTTTATTCCATTACTATTAAACTAAGGAAAACGGGTTTCTGATCATGGTAAACATTATAGTATTAACAGTGATCATGATCTACTCACTCCACTGATCCCAACAATCAATACCAGATGTTTGAATAAAGGAAAGTCCGTTTATGTCGCTGCCTATATCAGTGACCTAAGTCTGAATGGATGGTTCTTTATTATAGCCTAGCAGGCAAAGTAAGCATATATTTTACCAAAGTTAAAACCCAAATGCATCAACGAACGCGTTGATGCATTTACAGAATGGATTTTCCTGATTCAGTACTTACATGATTGGGTGGTAGAACCTGTAAAACATTTTTAAATGAATAAAACAATCAAATGAATCACATTTAATTCAGGTTTAAACCGAATTCTGCAGATCAGACTCTAGTGTTGTCATCATCCTGACATTGAAACGCATTACTGAGACAGAAACTGGTCCATAAACGTCTTCAGCAGCTGCTCTGTACTTTCCTCTGATTGGTTTCTGTAGCAGCAGGGTCAGTTACTACAGGATTCAGCTTCCAGTACTGTAGCCTTCACCATCACCTGTGTGATTGTTAGTCACATTAGCCTAACAACCTGCTGACTTGTTTTATTGCTCAGCTGGTTGTGAGCATGCCAACCCATGGACTGATTTCCATTTTTCCCACTCTGTTTCACAGTTGGACATCGAAACTGCTAGCATTAGATGAGAGGTTCAAAACTTCACAGCCGCTTAACAGACCTTTTGCAGTTACTACCAAACTTCTGTGCCTTGCTTGTAGATTTAGCATGCAGCATCAGCGATGCTAGCATATGACATCATTCTGCTTTTTCCCGTCTTGTTCATCTGCCTCGGTAAATTAGACCAGAACAGAGCGTTTGTGTCTGACTTGTCAGCTAACCAGAGTAGAATAAGCTGATTTTTCTGGATGTGCCCCCCAACTTAGCAGAGATAAAACTTCCTGGTGAGGTGAGCAGCTAGCCTGGTGAGGGGCTTAAGCCAGATCTCGCGAGCTTTTACAAGGTTTCACTTGCGCCAAATCAGTCTGGGGAGACTCGCAAGCGAGCGTCCAATCAGCGTTGGCTTTGGCGGGTTAAGGTGTGGCGCTTAGCGAAGCAGCGACGGTTCAGATCTACAAGAACGCATGGCGGCTTCAGCCCGATGAAACTGGCGTTAAGCGTGAGCTTCTCCGAGCAAGTTTTGCTCCCGGGTACAGGCTATTTCTTCACTGAAGAAGAGCAAAAACTTACTGCTCTGGAGGCTTTTCTTAAGAGGAAAAAGATGTTGTTGCTGCTGTTCTCCCGACTTTGGTTTCGGCAAGTAGCCTGTCTGTTGATACGTCATATAGCTTAGTTGATCTGATTGGTTTTATTTGGTCCGTCTATCACCAACATAGGGACAATCAGCTAACCGAACTTCCAATGCAGCTTTGGCCTTCCCAAAGATTACTTCAGCGGGAAGGTTTCCCAGATGGATATCTTGGGGAGCAAATCCATCTGGTGGAAGTATCCAGGTGTAGTCTGACTTTAGCGAGAGGAAAACCTACGCTGCCTTTATTGACCTTTGAACTGGGCAGTCAGAGTGATTTAACCTGTGAACTGGTAGTGGGCTGATTTTATGCTTTTACTTCCACTTGTGGTAGTTTGCTCCTATAAACCACCATGGAAACATGGATTCTTATGATTAGTAAGAATTTGTTTGTAATGATAAATGAACATTACATAAATTATAATGTAGAAAAACAGTCAAATTAATGTTTTACTGCTGTTCATGTGACCAGCAGCCATCAAGGACATAAATGACCTTATTTGGTAATTACACATTCACAAAATCCAGTTAGAATTTCCTACTTGGAGGTCAGAAATTCAGATTTCCTACTGTAAACAGAAAATTGCATATCTGTGTGTCTGATGATGTAATAGGAAGAACTGCAAAAAACTGCAAATGTGAATAAGCTTGCTTGTATTGATTTTGATCGAAATGATTATTATTACATTTTTCTACAACCAATTATCACAAACTGCAATTGTTGACAATGTTTATTGACACTAGGGAGAAAACACTTTAATCAGACTAAATAAACTGAAGCGGACCCTGCAGTGATTCTTCAGGCTCATTAAGTCAAACATGCTGCTGTGGTGGTTTAGTTTCATCCCCTCTGGACTGTCAACTATTTTCCTTTGTTGTTGTTTTTTTTTTTTATTGAACCGTTTGCATTTCTTTAAGACAGAACAACAAACAGTTCTCGCTTTATCAGCAACTGAATTAGATTTACAGATAGTTGAGGGATCAAAGTATGGGTCTAACAGACCTTAAACTGCTCTTTGTTGTTTTGAAATGTCTGTGGGTTTTATCTGAGGGATTTTACAGCCTGACGTATCGATTGAAGCTTTTAAATGTGGAGTCAGCAGTAAAAGCAAATGTCGCAGCTGATGAGTAAGGGCATCCAGAAACCGACACAGGATTTATCTGAAACCATAGATGTGTTTAAAGACGCCCTGCAGTCCTTCTCCAATGCTTTCTGCTGCTTGTTAAATGCTGATGTTCCAATAATTCGAAATGAAAATGCAAAGTTCTGCATCTCTGCAGAAGTTTAATGTTTAAAAACTTCATATGTTGGCAGATTTGCTCTCATAAACAAGGTGAGAGTTAAACTTTGTTTGTCATCATCTCCAGTTCCTGTTCCTGTCAGAGATCCTGCAGTGGAGAGCTCAAACCACTCCAGACCACGTCCTCTACACCCTCCTCAGCTCGCGGGTAACAGGCTGCTTTAACCGAGAACTGAGTTAAAGTGGATTTGAAAGAACTGTTATTGCTGCATCTTTGTGTCCTCACATCACCGCCTCTTTCTCTGTTGTCTAGGGGGCGGTGTCCAACTCCCTCACCTGCCTGCAGCTGCATAAGAGGGCGGAGCGAGTGGCAGCTCTGCTGATGGAGAGAGGAGGCCTACAGGAGGGAGACCATGTGGCTTTGGTTTACCCACCAGGTAAACAAACAACAACCAAGAATCCTGATTCAGCTCTTTTTACTGCACATTTCACCTACGCTGGTCATTTTTAACTGAAAATTCATTAGAAAGCTGATAATTTACAAATAAATACTTTAAAAAGAACTGCTCAGTAAACATTTTTATAAGCCTACAGAAAAGTCTGACAGTTTTGGAGAAAAAAACAAGATATAAATACTGATAAGCGAGGTTTTCATAGAACTTTGTGGACCACATGCAGCCATCACCCCCACCTCTCTGCTCCTCCTGCAGGGATCGACCTGATTGCAGCTTTCTATGGCTGCCTGTACGCCGGCTGTGTTCCCATCACAGTGCGACCGCCTCATCCTCAGAACATCTCCACCACGCTGCCCACCGTCAAGATGATCGTGGAGGTCCGACTCTTATTTTATCCTCCTCTATGAATCCAAGTATTCACAGCTCTACTTTCCTCTCAGTGACACATGGCCAGGTGTCAGAACCTGAACCCTGAGCTCTTAAAGGTATAGTGGAGGGTGTTCTTTTTCCGGGTGGATCATCAAAATAAGTCCCTCCAAATCCTCCTATTTGTCAATCATTCTGGTGATATGTTTACGGGAGGTCGTCCTATTTGCCCGTCCCCATTTTCACTTACCGGTAGGGAGAAAAATTGCAGATCTTTTTTTGGAAAGTAAGCTTGTATGGGCAATGTAAACAGCAACTTTTAAACTGAGCGTGCACGAGGAGAAATGAGTTAGTGCATGTTCTGCAGGTGTTTAATTGGCGCTCCCTCTCAGGCGCAGGTACAGGGTTGTGCTTTTTTAAAAATGTGTTAAAATCCTCCACTATACCTTTAAATAATTACAGTGCATAAAAATCCACAAAAAGGAAGCAGAAAACATGAGGTAACATCTTTTCAAATAGTTTTAATGTTGTGTGCAGGTCAGTCACTCGGCCTGCGTGATGACGACGGCCGTCATCTGCAAGCTGCTGCGCTCCAAGGAGGCTACGGCCACCGTGGACATCAGGAACTGGCCTCCAGTTCTGGATACCGGTACTGTTTCATCCAGCGCTGCAGCTATCAGTTATTGTTTTATTTATGAGTAATCCATTCATCTATTTGATTATTTATTTATTTTGAAAAATCTATTCATCCAAAAACCGATATTTATAGTAAACTGAAATTTCTGAATGAAACATTTTTGGGATTCAAAAAAAACCCTCAATTGCACATTTTAAAAGAATTGTCAGTGTAAAAGCCTGTTCTATCTACTCATATCCATGTGTAACACATGAAGAAGACTGTTTATCTGAAATATTCATATTTTTAGATAAAGTTCTTCCCAATGACTGCTGGAAGAAGGTTATTCCTTCAGCAAATGCTATGTTTACAGTCTGTACCATCACTCTAGGTAATGATTCAGTTCACTTACCA
The DNA here is from genome assembly GCA_018398635.1 of Cyprinodon brontotheroides. Taxonomy (NCBI): domain Eukaryota; kingdom Metazoa; phylum Chordata; class Actinopteri; order Cyprinodontiformes; family Cyprinodontidae; genus Cyprinodon; species Cyprinodon brontotheroides. Next base: position 7,256,700 of record JAGKQL010000054.1, read on the forward strand.
AGTTAGTTTACTATTATTTCAATAATCGTTTCAACCCTGCATCAATATAACCTTTACGATCCAACAGTATAAACCCTGATTTTTATATTATCTAGGAGGTATATCATGTTCTTTTTTTCTAGTTCTAAACTATAGAGAAAGGACAACACATTTCATAGAAATGCTTGGATTTCCAGTGTTTATTCATATCCAATTTTTTTTTTATGTGTTTTCCATCTGCAACCAATTATCCTCCTCCTTATACCTGGAGTATAAGGATCCTTATGGAAATGTTGACCTTTTCCAGAAAAGATATTGCAGAATTTATTCTGTCCTTGACTTTATAAATGTGTACGGTAGTACCTGCTGCTATAACCATCAGATGGACAACCTGTTCTTTAACAGGAGGTGTCTGAGTCAGAGCCTGAAATCATGCCTGAACCATGGCTGCTGTGTTTATTTTATGACTCGCCCCCTGCTGGACATAAATGGTAACTACAGGGAGGCAACTACAGATGTGTGGTGAAAACATCAGGCTCATCTTTTCACATCTTTGTTAAATTAATTAGTATTTATTGTCTGCCGATCCAACGTGCTGCAGTCAAATCATATGAGGAAGGATGAATATTCCGGATGATAGATTATGAATCAGACCAACATCCTCATTATCAGCCAGAGATGTTCTTCACCTGCTTATCGGTATTTGTTAGCAACAACAGCTGAGCTGCATAATTAGTCATCCACAGCTTTTTCACTGTCATAAATGGTTAAACGATGATAAAGCCAAAATAGGAACACGGGATGTGATAAAACTAAGTACACCCCTGCTGGTTTTAAAGAGATGAAGAGGAAAAGGCAGGAGTTTTCTGCTGTGGAGAGGAAAGCCATCAATAATGATCTCAGGGATGCAGCTGATGCTACCCATCGATCAGAGATGGGTTATCAGGTCAAATAGTTTAAAATCCATCATTCTGCAGAGAAGACAGCAGATTATTTAGAAGTGGAAAACAATGAATGCAGCTGACAGTATTGTCAGGAGTGAAGGTCCCAGCAGATCCGCTGCAGGTTGGAAGTGCAGACAGGAGAAACCCTCTACTACCAGCAGCAGCAGTTTGGATCGAAATGAAGCAAACAATTTTACTGAAAGAAATGTAGTTTTACATCCGATGAAAGCAAAGGTCTGCAACTTACTTATTAATAGGCCAAAAAGTCTAAACAGATCTGCAAAAACAAGGAAATGTGTGTTGCAGTGGCCTAGTCAAAGCTCAGACCCTGCCTGATGTCAATACAAGAGAAATATTCATCAAATACAAAAAAAGATGCAAACTTGAGTGAGCAGAAACAATGATGGACGTTAAATGAGACCAAAGTCTCCACCTACTGAGAGTTAATGCTGCTGAACGTGGATCTGTTAGCTCTAGGATCATTGGGTGTTCTTAGTTTTTCATTAGCTATGTCTGTTTTGGCTGCTTCTTTGTTTGATCAATAATAATCCTCTGAAAATGATTTGATTTTTACCATATGTTTGTTTCAATCCAAACAAAAGAAAAAACCAATGGAAAAGAGGCTGCTTATATTCGTCATGTTGAAGGAATGGAGGAACAACTGGGTTTAAATGGTTCTGGATGGGAACCGATCTCTGTGGATCACAGCACTATAACCTGTAACGGCTCCAGGATATTTGCTGCTGTCATGCAGAAAGTAGAGCATCAGCTGTGTTCCAGCGGCGCCGCTCCATCAGAGCCGATCTGTGGGTTCAAGCTGAGGTCGGGCTTTCCAAACAGATCCAAATGAAGTTGTGTTTGTGCTGCAGATGACCTACCAAAGAAGAAGCCCCCGGCGCTCTATAAGCCCACCAACCCAGACGGCTTGGCCTATCTGGACTTCAGCGTGTCCACGACCGGCATGCTGGCCGGAGTTCAGGTCAGTTCAGCTGTAATCCCCTCCTGGACCGGGCCGTCTCCTCCCGCTTCAATCATTACTTACCCAACCAACGTTAGAAGCAGCAGCAGTTTAGAGGGAACAGCTACAGTGCAAACAAGGATCCTCTGAAAACAACAGAGCAGGAGGAGATTCTAGGTTCATTTAACTGCTAACTGAAAACAATGAGCTTTAAAATCATGTTATTCCCAGATTTTAATAATCACAGTCAAATAAGGCATCCTTTGTGTTGGTGTCTGGCCAAATGCTGTTACCTTCAGTTAAAGTCATTTTTATTGCAGAAGTATTTTTACACATTCTAGAAAACTTCAAATAAACCTAAAAAATATTGTTTTGCATTAAACTATAGATGAGATATTGTTGGTGTCCTTAAAGGTTCTAGAAGTCTCTGTAAAACTAAAAATAGTAAAACCGGGTCGATATAACAGCAGGTTTTTTGTTTTTTCAAGTATGTGGGGGATGTAACTAAGCAATGCCACTGGGGTGGTTCATTTTTCATGTTATAGATAAGTTAGTGAACTATAAATATAATATGAGTCATAATGACATCAGCCCAGGTTTCAGTGTTGGCGCATCTCTACTTTTTAAACCTCTTTAGCAGGGGCTCTAATATACACAGCTGGCACACTGGAAAAAATTGAATCTAGACAAGTCATTTTTTCTCAAAATAAGTGCATTTGTTCATTTTTCCCAATGGAACAAGACAGTTTATACTTAAAATAAGAAAACACAATTGTATTGTCTTATTTCAAAGTCATATTATCTAAAGATCTTATTTTAAGTCAAAATACTCATTCCATTGGCAAACTATCTCATTTAGCTACTCAAATTAAGGTTAAATACACTTAATTTAAGAAATTATTACTTATTTCTAGATCGTTTTTTTACAGTGCATCAATCCTGTTTTAAAAAATCTGTTATTTAACTCATCACTAAAGGACATTTCATGACATTTTAAGCTAAATCTATCTTGTTACTTTACTTCTGCTCATATTAACATTTTATTCATTTATGTATAACTTTAAATCAAACCTTTATTAAACTAATTCTGCCTCCTCAATAGATGCAATGTTCCTGTTGAATCTCAAAAGACGTAAGCGAACTCTCGTGGTAAATTCTTTGGGTTGTTTCCAGATGTCCCATAATGCCGTTGGGGCCTTTTGCCGGTCGGTGAAGCTGCAGTGTGAGCTGTACCCGTCCAGAGAAGTGGCCATCTGTCTGGATCCATACTGCGGCCTGGGCTTCGTCCTCTGGTGTCTCTGCAGGTTGGTGCCGCTTGAAATTTCTCTTCACTCCCATCTTATGTTAGCCTATCTCAACGCCTTTCAACAATGGTTTATCGTCCAGAACTGTTAACAAAAGAGAATGGGCAAACATAGAAAAACATCAATTAGATTGGCAAAGTAGGAGAGAGAGATAATGAAACAGGTAAGGAATAACAAAATGATTAACAATAAAATTATCATGCAGGTTAAATGAGGCAAGTTTATGTAAAAGCACTAAATGCTGCTGTTAAGCCTTGGTGATTTTTAAATGTTTCTCCCAGAGATTGAAGGGATTAATGTTGCTTCCATCACCTTATCAATAATAATAATTACTCAGTTACTAATATCTACGCACAGTGACACACTTTTTAAACTTCTAAGTTTTTTCCTGTGAGAGGGTCTGAGGCTGTTCCTGCTAAGGTGCTCGAAGCCCCCACAGCTTTCTACAGAGTGATCATATTATAGGGTCGAGGTGTGTGTCGGAAGTAATGGAGAGCGCGTTTCCCCAGGGGGTGTGTCGAGGAGGTAGATTCATTTATGGGAGGGGGGCCAGGGGAAATTGATGACGTCGAGAAGCCTCTGCATTGTTGATCCCACGTGGCGGGTTAAAGTGGGTGGAGTGGGGCCTTGCGAAAGAACTTCCAGCAAGGGATTTAAACAGCCTCACTACTCAGTCCAGAGATGTGGGAGTTGCTATCAGTTGGATAGAGTTTAAGTAGATTTTAGAAATAGGTTTTTCCAACCAATCTAGGTGGTTAAAACTACTTGGGTTAGATGTAATGATCAAAATGTTTTGGTTTGCTCAGGTACAAGTATATATTGGGTAAAAACACTGCCAAATTAGATTGGTTGGTTTTAGTCAAAAGATTGGTTGTCACATAACTTCCAGCTGAATTAAAACCAAAAACCATGGAAAAACTAATACCGTATTTTAAGACTATAAGGCACTTAAGCGTCTTTTTTTCCCTCAAAATGTATCGGTCCGCCTTTGTGTGTGTTGCAACTGCGACTTTTAGAGACCACCTCACATTTGAGGGAGATGAGTAGAAAAGAGTGGCTGAATGTAAAGGGGGCCAGGTGACTTCCACTCATCACCATAAGCTGTTAATATGTAACAACCATATGCGTGCACCCGAAATCACTCACAGCCTGATGCGTAGAAGAAAGAAACCATGCAGGAAACAAATTAGCAGCTGTGCTTTCGCTTGTTCAACCTTCGGTGTTGGTGTGAACGGGCGGACCCAGCAGGTGCAGCAGAAACCCAGCAAGATTTACATGCAAAGATGTGGTTGTAGCGGCGTATAGAGCGCAGCAAAAAGGTCCCATAGCGGCGTTTTAGGCAACTTGAAGCGGCGGCCGGGCCAGCGCGCATGTAGCGGCGCTGCTGCTGCTTTCGAGATACTGGAAAATTGAAGTTTTGCCTTGCTGCTGGATGTGCGCGCATCAAGCAATCAGAGAAGCTGATCTGGGGAGCTGACTGTGAAACAGACACGCCGCTCTGATGACATATTAGCATAAATGAAAGGGGCTACGGATGGATGAGGGAGATGATGAAAGCGTGGCTGAGAGCAGGTGTATGTGTGAAGGGAGACCAGGTGTTTTCCCGCATCACCATCGCTGCATACCCATCTCACAGCCGTCTTGTGAAAAAGGTGGGGAAACAAATGAAGCGGCTGTGCTCACTGTTATTTATCGGGGGTCTGACAAAGGAACTTCAACGCTTGCGACGCCGGTGGTGAAGCGGCGTTCAAAGAAATAAAGAGCTGCGCGGCGTGGCAGCGATGGATGACCGCAGCCGGAGACCACAGTTTCAGGAAAAGTGGGGAGGCAGCGCCCGAGGCGGATTACACGCCACACGGTTTGCGGATGGATTGCCAGATGCTACCTGCGTGTCTGCTGCACGAAGCTGTTGTTCAAGCTTTTCGCAAAAGCCGGCATTATTTCTGAGAACTTGGCGCTGCGAGAGAAGTGACTCTGACAGCGAAGGGGGAAACTGGCATGTCTGATTTAACGCAGCTGTTTAAGACCAAAGCCTAATACCAGTAGAAATCCCTTCAACAGCAGCCTCACGGCTGCTGGCAAATAATTAATTTTTCATCTAAAATAATTTTAGCTGCAGGCACCAGGATACCGGTAATAAGCGAACATGATATTCAGGTGCGGCGGGTTTCAGAGTTTTAGGATTGAATTTAGGGTGATCACGGCAGCACTGTCATCTCTTGCGATGTGTCTGTCTCTCTGCAGCAACAGCGCAGGTTTGATTAATACTTTGTGATAAATACATGAATAAAGCACAGTCATACTCAGTTTTTAAATACGCTGTAGTTTTTAAATGCGCAGTAGAGGGTATTTAAAAGGTAGTAGAGGACATGTACCTGTATATATAAAGCCGCGCCCTATAGTCCGATTAAAAGCCTTATGTGTGTGTGTTAAATACAGAAATGGCACACATAACTGAGACTACGCCTTCAGTATGCAGTAAGCCTTATGAGAATGCAAATTGTGAAAATACCCGAGTATGTCTGAATAAAATGACTTAACACCTTTAATTTTGCTTTTTGTTGCTACAATTTGCACAAGCATGTTCACTTTCTGCATGAGATTTTTGACTAAAATGGCAGAAGAACAGTGTACCTCACTGAACACTGTGTTCTCTTTGAAGACATTTTACACACAAAAAAAACAAAAAAATTACACAAAATGTTCTTATACACACCGATCATTAACAATTGGCCAAGATGCTTCAACCGCACCCCAGAACTAAGCTTGTACAAGCATCTTAACTGAAGCAGCACGCACGTTTTTGCTGCTTCTACTGCGTGCGGTCTGAACATAGCATAACTCTCATTATTAATGGTTCTGGTTCTGGCTGTGCAGAGTAGATTTGAGCCAGAACACCTGATCGTTCTCAGCGGTTCATCCACTGACTTTAGGTCTGTAATGTCAATAAACTGTGATTGTATTTATTGTATCTATTTACTACATGCTTGGACTGAGTTTAATTTGGTAATGTCAGACTAATGAGGGCTAAATATCTGAAGTTGTCCTTTTAAAATATGCAAATGAAACAATGGAAGCCAAGTGAGAGCTGATGAAGATTAGTCAAATGGTTTATTATAAAAAGAAGAGATTTTGCAGAGAAATTGCTGCCATGTTCAGATTTTATTGTTAAAAACTGATTCCTGCTCAGCTTTTAATATTTTAAGAAAACCTCATATTCTGGTTCCAGTTTAAAGGTTTGATTCCATAAATATAAAACCTGGATCAGAATCTGGAGAACATCATCGTCCTCAGCAGATTGGGGGGATTTTTCTTAATCAAACTGTCTGTTTATGAGGATTTATTGTCGATTACAGTGAAAAGGCCTTAAAACGAACGTTTCACAGCTTGGATTCAGTTATTTAATTGTTGTCACCTTCCAGAAATGATTATTAAAAAATAAAAGCTTGTTTTTGAAAATAATTTATGTCATCAGTAATATTTTTCATCATGAAATTTAAGGGAAAAAAATGGATTTGGTAAAAAATGTATATATTTTTTTAGCCATGTGGCCAGGGTGAGTGCTCAGACAGCAGGACATGCCAATATTGTGATGATGATGATGATGATGATGATGATGATGATGATGATGATGATGGTTGATGATGATGATGAGGTATAATGCAGACATAGTTCACTGATGCTTCTGGCTCCTGGGTTTCACTGCTGTTGTTTGGAGTCTAACTGGTTTAATTCAGTTTCCTGATGACACTCAGCCTGTTAGAGCTGTGTGTGGAACCAGGTATGAATCCTTCCTCAAAGTTTGCTTCCTGAGTTCTCCCTGCTGTCTGCAGTGTTTATTCCGGCCACCAGTCCATCCTGATCCCACCGGTGGAGCTGGAGACCAACCCAGCTCTGTGGCTGCTGGCCGTCAGCCAGTTGAGGGTGAGGGACACCTTCTGCTCATACAGCGTCATGGAGCTCTGCACCAAAGGACTGGGCCTGCAGACCGAAGCTCTGAAGGTCAGTATGGAGCACAAACAGAGTCAACCTCTTCTATCTGACAGATTCTCTATCTGAGATTATAAACCAGAGAGAGAAAAAACAACAACACCATCATATTTCAGGAGTTGTGTATAAAACCCTAGGTAATGGGCCATGAAGGAACGGTCCAGTTTGGAAGTAGTTTGCTAAAAGGCAGAACCGATTCAGAACCACAGACACTGCAGTACCGCTGGAGGCTACAGTTGGACTGGGACACATCAGCAGATTGATGGGTATCTGAGACGCTCTGCAGGAGAAGCCAGCAGCCTTATTATCATCTGTAGAACCTTTATCTAGACTCTGGGATCACAACCCATTGACACCATCTGTCTCCCTGCGTTGTGTCTTGATGACCATCAGCTCAGGGTCCTGGATGGATTGGTGCTGAGACCAGAAAGCATGGACTGAAGAACCTTATTGTTTGGAGGTGGACCTCATTTCTCTACATCAAACTGTCCAGAGAGCCATATTTGACCAAAAAACAAATCTGTCTGGAGCCGCAAAAATGTAAAAGTCTTATATAATCCTCATATGGCAACACAGGCTCTAAGTGTATTAGCATACTATAAAAAAGGACTATGTGGGCTTAAATATATAATAAGCATTCATGATTAATGTTTATGGAGCAAATGTCACATAGTAGCATGAGGTGAGGGAGGGGCAGTGAACGCTCTCACCACGTGGAATTCACATCCTCCGTCACCAGCGTTCCTTGGTGTTATTTTTATTTTGAGGACTTGGAAGAAAGAGAAAATGGAGGAAAGTTGACATCCCTGCATCAGAGCGCTACCTGTTGGATCTGTGGACGGTTTATCATGCTTGGAACAAAACTAGCAGCAGTAGTGGAGTCTGGAGATTCAATCCACTTCTTAAATCTATCTTTGCTCTCCTCCAATTTATCGAGATATTCTGCAAGCGCACTTTTTCTCTCACTCCCAACTTTTGTGATCGGTTGCATATTTAGCCTTCTCTGGAAATGCCTTTCCAAATTCCTCTTTTTATTTTTTGACAAACTCTCATTACAAAGCAAAAATGCAGGAAATCCTTCCGCATTGATAATGGAAGTAAATGTTTCGGTCCATTCGTCTTTGAATCCTCTGTTCTCATCAGGTATCTTCCTTTTTTTCCCTTTGGGATCCATGGTCCAAGACAGACCCACCGCCATCTTTGCCTGGCACCGCACCGCTCTATAATGTGTTTAGCAGGCTATGACCACTGATCTCTATGACTATGACCCAAGTTTTTGTTGAAAAAAAAGCTTACATTTATTGTTTAAATTTATTTATTATATGAAAATTTTATAGATTTTTGAAAAGGCTCCTGGGAGCCGCAAGGGGGCGCTAAAGAGCTGCTTGATGCTCCGGCGCTCTGCTCTACATACTGCATTGAAATGAACCCATCAAAGCTTTTAGAAGTTCTCTCCAGCATTTGTGAATCACAGCTTCATGATAAACTGCTGTTTGTTAATTTGTTAATTAACAGCTGCCACCAGGTTTATTAGGATGCATTGATCATCTGATACAGCGTTCACGTATCAGAGCATCTCATTCTAAACCAGAGCTCACGGATTAGCGGGACGCGGTCCGGATCTGGACCCAACTTCTGGCTAATCCTGATCCAACCTGATTTAAAATATTTATAAATTACCGCACGTTGTCCCGTGACAGTGTCTAACTTCACTTGAGCCGCTTCTCCTGTTAGTACGTTAAAGCCTCCAGAGCGTCCAGCACCAGGCTGCACGTGATCCAAAAGATCCAATGAGCTGCTGTGGGTTGCTGCTGCTGCTACTTTTAGACACAGCAGGCAAACCTGTTGCAAGCCGGGCGATGGGAAAGAAGGAGAAGATGATGAGAAAAAGAGAGCAGAGAAAGTGTGGACTGCTGGAAGAACTGTGGTAAACTGGTGAAAGAAAGCGGAAATGGTGCTCAAATCCTTAACATTAGAGGATGTTTGGTTCAAACTACGCTGAAGCAGGATTCTCCGCACTACGAACAGAATCAAAAAATAAACATGGATGTGATCAAATGAGTCTTTGACGTGCTTTAGAATGACTTGTTCCAATCTCTAAACCAGTTTGCTCAGGGCAGCGCGCCCCACTGCCACCACAGTACGTGAAATAGAAAGCGGTCGGTTCAGGGTGTTTTGCTAAAAATATGTACCCGGAAATTGTCTATACCGTAAAACCTTGCGATGGTTTCACGAAAGAAAAACACTTTGAGCTCAACGGAAAAACGTAAAAAATTCCAGCGGCGTAACGATGATGGATAAAAACTCATTTTATTTCAAAGTTAAATTTGCTTCAAAAGCAAATATTTGCACTTTATTGACCCCCTTACTGATTTTTGATTTTCTTTATCTCGGACCCCGCTGATTTTTAATTGGTTACCCCTGTTCTAAACTATTAAAACTGACTATTAGAGCAGCTAAAACCATCTGACTCCATGAGAGAGGATCAGATCATCCTGGATAGAAAAGTCTTTATTTCAACATTAGAAAGACTGGGGGAAGAACCTTTAAAATGATCTTTGATGTGATTGGTTAGTCAGGCCTGTTCTGCTGCAGAGACGATCTCACTGGTCCGTCACGGTTTAAAGGTCCAAGAGGATCCATCTCAGTGGTCACTTCGCCTCTCTATGCGGCTCCATCGTCATCCTCGGCTTTGAATAAAGCTCAGCCAGGGGCCTCTGCAGCGATTGGTCACTGATGGAAGTTAATTTTAGTGAATATCTGTCATCAAATCTCCATGGAGACAGAGTTTGGAGGAGAAAAGGGTTTTATTTCTGGCATTTTGCTCATAAAACAGTTTCCCTACTGAACAGGAGCAGAGAGTCTCCAGGGAGGCTCTTTATAGCTCAGCAGGGTTAGAGTTCTAGTAGAAGAGTTAAACAGGATAGATTCAGTTGTTTCCACACAAAGACTCACAGGACAGCCATTGTGTCTTCTGCTCTGTCTCTGATGCAGGCCAGAGGTCTGGATCTGTCTCGGGTTCGGGCCTGCGTGGTGGTGGCTGAGGAGAGGCCCAGGATGGCGCTGACGCTCTCCTTCTCCAAGCTCTTCAAAGACCTGGGCCTTCATCCTCGATCTGTCAGCACAGCGTTTGGCTGCAGGGTCAACCTGGCCATCTGTCTGCAGGTAAGCAACAGAGACACTGCTTTATTCCAACGCTCTTTAAGAGTTTGGTCATTCAGAGCCTCCATGAGTCCAAATAACAACCAGGACACTGCCTGAGCCGATCATGGAAGCCAGTAGGAGGCCTACAGCAGCACAGATGAAGCTTCTACTGCTGGTTATGTTCTGCATGAGAGAACAGCCTCCTGTTTCACTGTTCATGTCTGGACTGAACAGCTCTGTAAACAGAAACCTGTTCTGTCTAAAATGCTCTAAACCAAATTAATCCCCAAAACCACACAAAGAAGCACGGTGATGGCAGCATCATGCTATAGGGTTTGTTTTCTCCATATCAAATTCAGTCTTTTGTCCAGCTGAATAAAATGAAAGTGTCTGCAAAAAGGATGAAGATGGAGTTAAATGTTTAGCATCAATGTGGTTCCAAACATGCCTTCCTTTTTAGTTAAGCTTAGCCAGAGTCCCGATCTAAGTCTGATAGAACCTCTATGGGTTCATCTGAAGAAGAATGTAAAAAGATTTTTTTTGTTGTTGTCTTACTTAAAGAAAAACAAGTAGATTTGAGTAAATCTAGATCTGGGCTCCTGATAAACAGTACCCGTTCTGCCTATTTTCACCTACGAAGCGTTCATGGTGCTACAGAGCTTCATCGGCTTCCTATCAGCTTCAAAACCTCCTGTTTGCTCTGAAGGTCGTCTATAATCCTGCTTCCCTCTACCTCTCAGAACTCCTTTAGATTGCTACCCTTAGATCTTCCTCTTCCATCCACCTGGTTGAGCCTCCTGCCTTCCTTGTCACCATGGGGAGCAGAGCTTTCTCCCGCTTTGCTCCCAAACTCTGGAATTCACTCCCTCCTAATATTTGTAATATTGACATATAAACTCTGTTTAAATCGAGGTTAAAATCTCATCTGTTGGAGACTGTTTACCTCCACTGACTGCCTCCCCTGTTTTTAGTTTGATTGTTTAGGTATATGGTTTTCCTGTGTGTCCTGAAAGGCGTTTTAAATAAAATATATTATTAATAATAAGTACACCAATGTTTACCTTAATTCAAGTTTTTTAACACTTTTTTTTTAGGAGCAGCCGATATGTAAACAATAAAGGTGGAAAAAGTTTAGAAAGTGTTCATTAAGGTCTGATTTTCAGTATAATAAAACTAGAATTTTATTATGTATCCATTTCTGTACAGAAATTCAAATCTGAGACGGACCTCACCACAGAAAAGGTCAGGTTGTTGGTCCCTCTAAAAGGAATGTGACTGAAGCCTCTTTAAACATTTACTTTACATTTAAAGTTTTTTAGTTGAGGTGAGGATAACTGTGTGACCCAAACTGTTCCTGCTTTGTGATTGCCTGCAGGGCACCTCAGGCCCCGACCCCACCACCGTGTACGTGGACATGAGAGCGCTGCGCCATGACAGGTACGCCACTCGGTTACTTCAGTGGTTTGTCTGCCAGCAGCTTTAACTCTGAACCGCTTTATTCTCCGTCAGGGTTCGGTTGGTAGAGCGAGGGTCGCCCCACAGTCTGCCGCTGATGGAGTCTGGGAAGGTGAGTTAAAACATTAACCCTCATTATAGGGACTAATATTAGATTCTCCTCCAGGTGAGAAATGAGTCGTGACTCTACATCCTAATTTAAATTAAAGTTTGGTGAGAAGTTTGCCTCGGTGCAAAGTGACAGAAATTCGATAAAAAGATCTGAGGTAAACAACCAAATTAGCTCTGCCAGCCCCGCGTTGAATAGATGAATGACAGCCTGATCCGTGGACTATTTCTGCTCCTTTTCACTGGGCGTCCTCCTACACCCAGTGACTCAGAGCTGACTGCAGCTCTGAGTCCAGGAGGAGCCTTCGTACGTGGAGAAAGGAAAGAAATGTTCTGCTTGTGGGAGTGAAAGACAACAGGAAGTATTCTATGGTCGTTCCTCTCATCAGCCTCGATGGGATAGAGGCCTTCCATTCAAACAGGACCATGACTTTAGCAGTGAAACGGACAAAATGAAGCTGAAATGTTAACAAGGGAAAAATCTTTTCAGCAGAACAACAAACATGTTAGGAGCATCTTTTCTCTGGAAATGAATTCATCACTAATCTAATGACCTAGAAAAGAAAGCAAAAACAGCTAAAGAGGTGTTTCTATTCTCTCAGATCCTGCCAGGAGTTCGTATCATCATCGCCAACCCGGAGACCAAAGGACCGCTGGGAGACTCCCATCTCGGAGAGGTCTGTACGCTCCTCTGGGTCTCCGCTGCTCCTCTGTCTGTTGTATCCTGCCTTCTGATAGAAAGACAGAGGTTAATTGTTGCTCCGTGTTTGTCTGCAGATCTGGGTTCACAGCGCTCATAACGGCAGCGGTTACTACAGCGGTTACGGCGAGGAGGTCCTCCAGTCGGACCACTTCAGCTCCAGGCTCAGCTTCGGGGACACTCAGACGGTCTGGGCCAGGACGGGTTACCTGGGCTTCCTGCGCCGCACCGAGCTCACTGATGCCAACGGAGGTGACCTCGTCTCTGCTCTGCTCTGCTAGCTGGACGTTTCAACGGCAGGACTGACCGTGTGTTTGTGGTTGTTTTCTGAGCAGAGAGGCACGATGCTCTGTTTGTGGTCGGAGCTCTGGAGGAGGCCATGGAGCTGCGGGGGATGAGGTACCATCCCATAGACATCGAGACCTCCGTCATCCGCGCACACAAGAGCATCATGGAGTGGTAGGTTCATCTGCACCAGGGAGCACTTTCTAACAGCCTGGTGAGATGTGATCATATGAGGCACCTCAAGATATATGAAATCATTTTAAATATAAATGATCAAAAAAAGGGAATCATTTCTAAGCAAATAACAATAATGTTACTGAAACAGATTCTATAATCGGCCATAAACTGGATGTTTTCAATGTAAACCAGATGTTAACATCTGGGTATATTTAATTCCATTAACCTAAAATATTTGGTGTGTTCAGATTTTCAGGGATCCCAATAAAAGCTAAATGGCTTTAAATTCCATCAGAAGCACCAAATGATTTGTAAAATCAAGATGTCATCAAATCCTAAACAAACATAATCAGCTCAAGACATCGATTCAAGATGACCAATCTCTGCAGAACGAGCTTTAGATCCTTCTCAGGTTGAGACCTTTGGAGACCCAAAAAAATAAAAAAAGCCAAATATCCTAGTAAACCCGAGATAGAAACAAGGAAACTGTTGAGCATCAGACGGGAATATCAAAATAATGAGATAATAAAGCTGTTTTTTGCAAAAAACATTTAAATCTTTAATTCTTAAGATCAGGTCCAGGTATTTTTTACATCACTGAGCTGAAGGTTATATTATTTTGGATCAACTATATTAACATTGTTATCATGGAGAAAATTGAGCTGCTTTTTCCTTTGTTATCTCATAATGATAAAAATAAATCCCAATTAAAGTCTAAGTATTTCACTAGATAGCAGAGATGCTGTCTGTTGCTATAAAAAAGGCTTGTTTCAGGTTATCTGAAGCTAATATGATGAAATCCATTTCATTTCTAGGTTTTAGGCAGATCCTTTCTTACATGACCTCATGTCCTTTATGCTGAGCTGTGTCCCATAGCTCAGCAAAAGCACCTATTTTGAGACGATTGAAATAATTTAGTTCAGTTATTTTAGTGTGAACCACTACTTTCATTCATTCATTGATGGATTCTTTAGCTCTGGCTCTGCAGCGTCAGGGAATCTTTTTCTGAGTTGAACCAACCAGGTACTGCAGAAAGCTGTAGCAGTTCAAACAGGAAACCTGAAAAGGTTAAAGTTTCGCCATTTTCTTACCTCACGCTACAACCTCAGCTCGACCCAAACCCGTGTCTGTCTCTCCATCAGCGCCGTCTTCACCTGGACCAACCTGCTGGTGGTGGTGGTGGAGCTGGAGGGCTCTGAGCAGGAAGCCCTGGACCTGGTTCCTATGGTGACCAAGGCCGTGCTGGAGGAGCACTACCTGATCGTGGGCGTCGTCGTGGTGACGGACGTCGGCGTCATCCCCATCAACTCCCGTGGCGAGAAGCAGCGCATGCACCTCCGTGACGGCTTCCTCCAAGACCAGCTGGACCCCATCTACGTGGCCTACAACATGTAGCCTGGCTGCCTGTGAGAGAGAGAGCGCGTGGGTCTGAGCGCTGCTCGTATCGCCGCCGTCGTTCCTTCATTCCCCAGAAATCCACATGTACTGTATTTTTCAGCATTTATTTGATGTGTTCTGCAGTCGTCCGTTTTCTTTCAGGTCGTGTCATTCCAGTCGATCGATTTCAGCTCCCAGACTGAGCGTTTTTAAACCCTCGCTCGATCCCGTGACCAATAGGAAGCCTTAGAGGAACACTGTGTTCAGGGCGACACGCCGTCTTTCAGAAGTTCTAAACAACCGAAAGAGACCGACCATTACTGGAAAATCCTTGGATCTGTGGTTCTGTTTCAATTCAAACGTCATGGGGCATCAGATTATTGTACAAACTATAAATACTGTATATAAACATAATGATCTATATGGAGAGGAACTAAAACACAGCGAGGTGTAGTAGCCCCTAAATGCAGCTCTCTCCACCCGCACCCTGACTGTGTGGGAGTGTGTGTGTGTGTGTGTTGACCTGTCTGTGTCGATGTGCGACAGGAACGTTTTCTGTCCTTTTAAAATCGCAGATTTTATTCTAAGACGATCAAAGAAAAACCTTTTAACCTGTGGGGGGCAAAAAAACAACTGTGTGAATCGGCCGCAGCTTTCTTTTGTCTATTTGAAAAATATTTAACAAAAATTTGTTTTTTTCCCGTTTTCGGTGATTTTTCTTCCTGTCTCAAAAGAAAAGGGGAAAAAAAGTCCAAAAGTGGTCGAAAAAAAATGCTGCATATTTCAACAGATACGCTGCAAAAAAAAAAAAAGTATATTTTTCTTAAATTAAGTGATTTCTTTCTTGAATTGAGGAGGTGAGAGATACTTTGCCAATGAACAAGACAATTTACATGAGAAAAACAATTGCATTGTCTTATTTCCACTGTATATTATCTAATATCTTATTTTAAGAGTAAAATACTAATTGCATTGGCAGATCATCTTATTAACCTACTCAAATTAAGGGTAAATACACTTAATATAAGAAATATTGACTTATTTCTAGATTGTTTTTGCAGGGTACACTAATATCATTTCTTTATATGAATAAATTCAGTCCTAAAGCACCAAAAATATCGCTGAGCAAAGTGCACTGTGTGAATATAACAGAAATAGAATAATTATCATTATTTAAAATAAAGTTTATCTTCAACATCCAGATGTTACTGCAGAGGTTTTACATCTGAGCAATGAACTTGATTCCTCAGAAGATGAGGACATTATAAAAGATATAATTAAATAAATATGAGCTAAAGCTAATTTAAATAGTTTTTGCTTTTATTACTTTAAATAAATAAAATAGCTGCAGCTTGGATGTTAAAGTATATCCAGGCAGAAACATCTGGAAACTGTTGGGATGAAGGAGAAAATGAAGTTTACATAGAAAAGCTCCTGTTGTAGCAATAATAATCCAAAGGTTGTTCTTTACTGGCTCTATGGATTCCTGACACCATTTTGATGATACCTAATGACCCAGATGGGTTCATTAAGTATCATCGTTTTAAATTAATAAACCTGGAAATATTTTAAATATATGTTATATATTTAATGATTACCCTTCCCTTTCAGTAAACCATATCAAAATGCTTCTACAGTGGCCTAAAAAGGACAAAAAAGAACACCTGCTCTTTGAATACTGCCTGCAGTTTGCAGTCTGTGCCACTAGATGGCAATACACCCTACAGACTGAACCTTTGAGGCCAAATGGAGACTAAATATAAAATTGAGGAATTTATTATACATTATATTTTCCCACAGTGGGAACATTTATATAGTTTTTAAATTATAGTTATTGCATGTAATCCATTACCAGTATTTAGCAAATGGAAATGTAGGCAGATATTTAACTTTTACCGAGTCCAATCAGCCTGTAAGACAATAAAGTCAAAGTTTAAGAAAAGAAAACATTTAATTAATATGAGTCACAGGGTTTTTAATTTAATCATATAAATATTCAGTTTAATTGTTTAGCAGTTACAATTAAAGTTCAAATGTACTGCAGTCGAAAATGTTTTAGTAATTCATTCTTTTCATTAATGTCTCAAAGTCATTCAAACATTTTCTAGTTGTTAGAAAATGTCATCTAAAATTAATAATAATTGAACTTTTTCAGCAGGAATCCTCAGTAAAGAACATCCTGGGAGCTACCGTCTGATGTGCACTGACTCAAACATTTCCTGAGGCTATAGAAGATTTAACAGATGATGAAATAAATCTATAAAGAGTTTAAATAAATATCTGTTTATCCTGGGAGTCCTGCCGACGCTGCAGGCAGAGTTGAGTCGATGTTTGGAAAAATGTGGTTTACAGACCTGCGGGTAAATAATGTGACATTATCTCATCGCTTTTCGTTTCACATCATCCAGAGGGAAAAAATTATGCATATCAGAGGTTTGTTTGGTTTGTTGGTAGCAGCGTAGCGACCGCGTCCCATCAGATACCAGAAGGACTCGTCTGTGTTCAGGGCTGAATGGGGAGGGAGACTGCACGTATGTATGTGTGTGTGTGTTGTATGTAAATAGTGTTGATTTTGTACGGTAAAAGTGTGTGTGTGACCTGTTTTGTACACATGATGAAAAGAGGAAATGACACTTTTATAAGAGCCTGCTACCGGCTCCCTGTCACACTATACAGTGCAATAAAGTGCTTTGATTGGCTAAAACTCAGACTGGGCTCATTTATTTTGCTCTTATTTGTGTTTATGCTACAGTGAAGGATCATGGGTGATACATCTGAATATTTACCATTTAATAATGAATAATTACCTTATTTCTGAAAAGGCAAACTAAACAGTCGTCCTTTAAATCAGATTTTAGATATATAAAGGGAAAAAATAATAACACTGTAGCCAGTTTAGTATTAGATGATACTAGTATCCCATTATAGCTCAGTTTATTTTTCTGGAATTTACTGAAATATTACAGATTAAAATAAAAAAAAGGTTGAATAAATAAACCACAAATAAATGATACCAGAAATATATATGTAGGTTGAAAGTTTGGTCTGCTGCACGATGTGAATATTAAGATTGAGGCTTGAATTTTTATCCCCAAACAGGTAGAATTTCTGGTAACCAGAAACTTTAAAAAACAATGGTTTTAAAAAAAAAACATAGGAACAGTTTTAGGTTTAGAGTTCTGCTTTTTTTAGTGATTGAATCATATCGAGTTGTTTGATTTTCTAATTGTCCCTTTATTACTGTGTCTCCAGAGTTCATAGCAGGTGTAGCTATTTTCATATATTTACAGCAACTATAATCTGCAGCATAAAAAGATTTGTGCCTCATTGATTCAGGAAAATTATGAAGTGCAGCAGATCATTTACCGTAGTTGTTAGTAACTTAGTTTGACCACAATCTAACCTCAGTAAATGCTCCACATGAGGCTGAAATATTTATCACAACATAAGCCTTCCATACAAGTTGATATTGATCAATTCAGAACCAGAATAAATTAGGACCTTTTCTAAATGCAACCTTACTCTGTTTGGCTCTGAGAGGATAAATCCTTTCCTCTGCCTACATCCCCCAGAATGCTGTGCAGTTCTGGCACAGATTTTAGAAAAAATTATCTTATCAGACCTGTTTATGTCGATCAGGTGTCTTTCATCATTGATATTGATATTATTTCAGTGCTAATAAAATCATATGAAGTTGTTCTATTATTATTCTATGATTATCGAGCTCCACAATTTACTACCATGCTAAATTATCAATGTAATTAAAGTGATGGGCAGTGCAGAATGGATTTTTTTATAATCGCAAAACTGAGTTAGATTGGAACTGAAGGCAATAGCAATATGAACACAAGACTTTTTAGACTTCAAAAAACGTTGGTGTCGTTTAAGTAGATTAGATATAGATAGAGCAGCTACATGTCCATAGAAGAATTGATGTGTTAGAAGGGAAACATTGCACGCAATCCTGGTGGAGATGGGAAACCAGTGTAATGACTGGAGAATGGAGGTAATGTGCTCATGTTTCTGCCCCATCATCAGGATCCTAGCTGCAGAGTTTTGAATGCATTGATAATGGGAGCATCATCGTTGTTCTATGCTGTAGCGCACGTATTGTTTACATTACAATCTGTCTAACTATGGAGTACCAATATGTGCGCCGGTGACCTTACAGCTTCATGTAGTACCAAAGGCCTGTCAGCAATCCAGTGAATAAATAAAGATCAAGCACTGCATCATTTTAACCAATTAAATTAGGCTAACTAACTAGCAGAGCTGGCTTCATTATTTATTTTGTGCAAATGCCATTTAAATAATGCTATGGTTCTGTGCTGATTATCATCATTAGCTTTCAAATGATGCTAAAATGACAGAATGACATATATTGTAGGTTTAGAGGTTTTTATTTTGCCATAAATACCATCAAGTTATTGTTCTAATGTTGACGTTCTGCTGTCAACGATAGTTACCATTTTAGTTAAGCTGAGAACCAGATTCAGCATTGATTGTATGTTTTAAAGAGTTATTATAATCATTCTAAATATCCTTAATTAGCATAATTAATATTGTGCACATGGCAAAAGGAAAATTGGCAAGATGATCAATTAAAATATAAAAACTCTCCTAATTTAAGAAGATTCTGGCTGACACTGGAAAATACAAATAAGTTCAACATTTGAAATGTTTTTTGTTGTTGAAGTAATTTTGGTCAGGTCGTGGTATTTGCTTTTTTTTTAATTTAAACTTTTAGCTCAAAACTCATCATACCTTCCAGCTACATAATCTTCAGGGTATAGATAGAAACTTTAAAGGCGATCATAAAGCTCTGTAAACAGAGACCAGTACATGTATCGTTATAGACACATCAAATCTACCCTGTTGGATTTTTAATTTGTTATGCATGTTTTAGATGTCCTGCTCTGTTTGCATCCAGAGTTGATAAATAACTGAATGATAAAGAATATTCTGTCTTTAAAACAGCTCAATAAAATATCTGGTAAGAAACATCACCCACTATAAAGATACTGGGAGAAAATGAGGGTCCTTAGAGATTTAAACGCATGGAAGAAATTTGCTATATCAGGATCAGAATAAATTAATAAACTCACCAAAAAAGTTCTGAATGAAAAATGTTTTATTAGAAAACCTTTAATTAAAGTACTGTCTCCATGGAGGGTTCATTAAGAGGCCTTTTTAAATTAATGTTTATCAGTGACTGACTGAAATTGATCTTTAATTATCCTCTTATGTTATTCATCAACATCTAGAACCATCTGAACAGGGAATTCCTACACTGAAGTTTTTTTAGTTTTGGTATCAGCCTTCTGGCCTCTGAAGTATCTGAGATACAGCAATTAAAATGCTTGTTGAAGTAGGAGGAATCAGTGCTAAAATGAACACTGGATCAGCTGCTGGAATAAATGGAGGGTTCTATGAGAACCTTTGGTAGCATTACTGTAGGAACCTTCAGAGCAACGTGTAAAAACTTTCAGAAGAGAAAACCATCATCTCCACTCAATACCAAAGGAATGGACGAGGAAGAAGAGGGTTTTCCCCCAAAAAAATAAAGAAAAAAAAAATCCACTGAACTTTGTTTCCAAGTTTGAAGATGTTTTGCTTCCCATCCAGGAATCATTTTCAATTGCAAATGTCAGAAATAGAGATAAGTTTGAGACTCTATACAGTAGCCCAACAAAGCCTTGTTTTTGCTTAGAAAACATGCAAATGGACACATAGGAAGAAGAGGGGACGCTACCGGACAGGCCTGATCTGACCCTTCATATTGGTCCTGTATTGTTGGAAACCAAAAGACATATTTGCAGGACAGAAGGTGAAAAAGTCAAACAAAACATAGCTGAGACCTGTCATTACTCCAGTTTTAAGATCGCTCTATTGACTCCCTGATCATTTAAGATGATTTTATTTTCTAATTTATCTGAATATTTATCTGAATTTATCGGACCTGAGTTCCTCTGGTACCGGCCCTTTAATTGTTCCTAAAGACAGAGCTAAAACTCACAGTTAGGCCTCCTTCCATCACTACAGTCCTCGTCTATGGAAGCATCTACCATTAAGGGGCGGCAGAGAATGTCGATGTTTTAAAAAAAAGGCTCAATACCTACCTTTTTAGACTAGTCTTTTGATTTTATTGATCCCTTTTTATTCCATTTCATTTAATTTAACATCTAAGATAATATTTAGGTGTTTGACATATTATAACATGGCTTAATTTATTATTTTTATCCCTGTTGTTTCTATCTTTCTTTCTTTCCTTTGGTAGCCTGGCCTACCTTTATCTGGGAGTCTCTATAGTAATACCCTCTGTGATCATGGATGTGATCCTTTCCTGATGTGAAAGTTTTTTTTTTATTATTTATCTTGATATGCATTTGTTTTTATTAAAGCACTTTGAGTTGCTTAGAGCATGAGAAGTGCTTCATAAACAAGATTTGATTCATTGATTTGTCTGCAACATCAGATCGCTCTTCAAAGGCTGTAATGGAAGCAAAGCGACTAAAGAAGATTAAAAAACATAAGGTGTCACCAGTGTAATGTATAAGAAAAATATAATGGTTGATTCCGATGCCAAAATCAATATATCATACAGCACTAGAAGAACAATTTCAATTCCATCCATCCAGAAAAATATGAATATGTCATTATAAATATGGTATGTTTTTTTCAGGAAAACTATACACTAAATTAGTGTTTTAACTTCAGTAAATCTTTTTTTTTTTTTTTAGTTTTGTTTTTAGGAAAATTTATGTAAACCAATGTAAATCTTTTTTTTTGTTTTGGAAGAATTTTACATCAGGCTATTAATATTATCGCCCTCAGTAATTTATCACAGTAGTACGGTCACTATAAAAGGTTTTCCACTCCAGTCTGTTTCACGCCTTGAAGGCCACACTAGCCCTTCATGCGAGAATCTGTTGTTTGTAGACCATATAGCTTCTTCCCATAACAAATCAGGATTCTTTCTCAAAGGTTTAATAATAACATGATGTTACTGTTTTAACCAAAGTGTATTATTAATATTGGTTTTGACTCTGACTAAATTTTTCCATTATTGTGAGTAAGGGGGAACGAGCTCTGCTCATACCAGAACAGGGCAGAATTAGCGCTGCCATTAGGGCTATATGGATGGCTTCTAATTCTACTCTTTGAAAAGATATGAATTAAATATTGCCGACTGAGTGAAATCCATCGATCTCCATTTATTTAACTAGGATGAATAGTTGAACTACACTACAATCTGTTTCCCCTTTAAATCTGCAGCTCTCCCTACTTCTACTCTGTGCTCTGTTTAAAAAGATTTTATGAACCTATTTACTAATTTAATGATGCCAGATATGTAGAATCTCTGCAGTCTGATTCTTTCTGCACAATAAGAAAACATGTTAATTTTAACCTGCAAATTGTGAGTCACCATGGTCTTCTGAGAAGCCCAGCTTTTTTTTAACAATAGAAGTAGAACACAACATTTAAACTATATTTTCCCCCAAGCTTCCTGCATTATAATACTAACTTGTATAAACTTACAATCTGTTGCCATTTTTAGCTTTTTAACCAACCAGTCTCCTAATTTTTACTTAAACATATGTCAAAGTAGCGGCCCGTTAAATTCACTGAGTCATGCTGTGTGTCTCTCCTTGAACAATGTAGCTACTATGTAGGCAGTGAAATGTGACCGCAAATCAGATGTCCCAAAGTGACAGATCTGATGATATTTCAGTGAGAGGCGGGACATACGAGCAGAGCGAAGGAGGAAAAAATACACTGACTGAAAACACTGAACTTATTTAACTGCACCCAACATCTGTTACCTTTGGCTAAAGTAAATCCACAGAAAGGGGGAAAAAGCGGAAATGATTGGTGGGGACCGTCCCCATCAGGCCAAGGGGACATGTCCACACCAGTCCTTCACTAAGTTACGCCTGTGGATCCAGAGGACCTATCAGTAACCATGTCTGTTTCAGCACTCATTAGATCATCATTAGAAGTTCTTCCAGTATTATTTCTTCAGTACAGGGGCCAGTACATGATTCAAGGGCACCGGCCCCCATTGGCCCCTGTCTAGAACTGCCCCTGGATGTCACATTAAAGCTACACATAGGAATCCTGAAATATTTCTTTTAATTTTTTTCATGTTCATTCAGTTCACTAAAACACATTTTTTTCTGCAGCAGCTCTCCATTTCTAAAGGATGTGAAGAACCTGATCGCGCTGCTGTTAGAAGGAACCACCACAAGAGGTCGCTGTTGTCCTTTGGCGTCAGTACACTAACATGCCGCTTTGGTCCCAGAGGCTGGGATCTGTCTGCTCCTAAAGCAGAGGGAGCAGAGCGCTCATGTGCCCTGGGCGGCCCTAGGGGCCATTTATCCGTGACGCGCTTTAAATGCAGAAGGTGAACTGGAACCACCGAGGCTTCATCATATCGCTTCTTCACAACTTTATGCACGATAGCGTCACTTTATCTCCTCTGTGCCATAACTGGTCCAGATCTGCTGCTTAGAGACCTGCTGGATCTAGATGTTTTAAGGCTGCGCGTAAAGGTGGAGCAGGATTTAAAGGCAGGGGTCTGAGCACAGAGGATCATCCTTAGAGGAAATCAGCCAGCTGTCAGTCAGCTGAGGATGACAGCCAGGTGAGCAGAGCTGCCCTGCAGGTGGATGGGAGGTCACCATGTCCTTTACGCACCGACTCACTGCTCTGCTGCTCGGCTTCACCCTCATCCTCACGGTCAGTCCGCATCAACTGCACTTAAAACAACTTTAGAATATGGAGATCTTTAAAAATATCAAGAATTTCCTGCAGAATACTTAACCGTTGTCTTACTTTTAAAGGTTTTACCAACTTTTCCATTCTTTTAATAGATCTTCTGTTTGAAACTGTCTTTATTTATGAATGTATTATACATCTTGTAAAATGCAAACTGTAAATCACCTCTCTTTGTTTATCACTGCAAGAAGAAGCCAGGTCTACTTTAATGATAAATCAGCTTATTTGCTCCACTGCATTTCTTCCTGGACCTGGCAGATAAGAGCAGATCCACTTTCTTTTCTTCTTGCGTGTAAAGTTCACATTTGGCTAAATTCTAGAAAACTAAAAGCCTTTTTTTGTTTCTTCCTTCCGGGGTTTGAATGCAACAGGAGACAGTTTTAGGAGATGTTAGGTTTCTGGTTTTAGTAGATGCATCTGAGAGGATGTCAGCTGTCCAGAAATCCACTCAAGACAGAGAAACTGCGACTGTTTAGGTTAAATTGGAAGCAGAAAAGTTGGTCGGATGTGGAGTAAAGTTAAGGTCTTAATTTGCACATTAATGGCTGATTTGATTAAATGCAGAACTACCTGCTTCTATTGGAAGATTTGCTGATTTTATAAAGTTTATTCTCATTTTCTTACTGAACTATTTTCATGATCTTTAGCTCATATCTGATTTTTTTTTTTATCAACACACATTATAAAGTATAGTAATTAATTCTTACTAATATAATAATTAATTCTTACTGGGTAGATTTTTACACCTAAAATACATAGAAAAAGTATTTAACCCCCTCCCCCCCCCTATTTAGAGGATCTTGTGGTACAGTCTATGTATTTCAAACCAACAGAATGAAGATGATCCATGGTTTCAAAATATTTAGATAGATTTCCAGGAGAACGAAGAATCTTTTTAAATGTGACCCTAATGCAGCAGCAGCAGAGATGGAAAAACTTCATCTGAAAGGAAAAAAAAATGGGAAATCTTCTGAAGCAATTTTTACATAAAAACAAAGATGGAGATCATCTTAAATTAATAAGAGGTGAAACATTAACAATTACTGGACACATAAATCATCCCCATGGTTAAGCATGGAGGTTGAAGCATCATATAAACTGGTGAAAAGCTTCTTCCAAATTTACATACAAATCTGGCCACAGTTGGTGGGAAGATGAATGGAGGCATTCTAAATTTAGGACAATCCTGGAAGATAAACCTGTGAGAAGTAAGTAAGTAAGGTTTATTTATATGAGAGCATCTTTGAGAGCATTCAGACAAGCATCACATAAATGCTGTACAATATGAGGCGTTCTAGTAGTGTATATGAGAGCATAGTGTTTATGAGAGCATTCATATAGTGTATATGAGGCGTTCTAATAGTGTATATGAGGCGTTCTAATAGTGAAAAGCGTTCTAATAGTGTATATGAGGAAGGCGTTCTAATAGTGTATATGAGGCGTTCTGATAGTAGTGTTTATGAAGCATTCTAGCAGTGTATATGAGGCGTTCTATAGTAGTGTATATGAGGCGTTCTAATAGTGTTATATGGGAGCGTTCTAATAGTGTATATATGTAAAGGAAGCATTCTAGTAGTGTATATGAGGCGTTCTAATAGGTGTTTATGAGGCGTTCTAATAGTGTTTATGAGAGCGTTCTATTAGTGTATATGAGGCGTTCTAATAGTGTTTATATGAGAGCTTTCTGTGAGCATTCTAATAGTGTATATGTAGAGAGCGTTCTAATGGTGTATATATAGAGGCTTTCTAATAGTGTATATGAAAGAGGCGTTCTAATAGTGTATATGAGGCGTTCTAATAGTAGATGTTTTATGAAACATTCTAATAGTGTATATGAGAGCGTTCTAATAGTGTATATGCCATGAGAGCGTTCTAATAGTGTATATAGAGAGTTTTCTAATAGTGTTTATGAGGCGTTCTAATAGTGTATATGAAGCGTTCTAATAGACATGTATATGAAGGCGTTCTAATAGTGTTTATGAGGCGTTCTAATAGTGTATATGAGAGCGTTCTAGTAGTGTATATGAGGAAGCTTTCTAATAGTGTATAGGAAGCGTTCTAATAAGGTAGTATATGGAAGCATTCTAGTAGTGTATATGAGAAGCTTTCTAATAGTGTATATAGAGAGCTTTTTTAATAATTATTATATATGGAAGCTTTCTAGTAGTGTGTATGAAAAGTAAAGCTTTTCTTCATATAAACTGGTGAACAGTTCTCACTACTTTGTATAGAGAGCTTTTGAGTAGACTATATAAGCAATGTTTTTCACTAGTTTATGTGAGAGCTTTTACTAGTGTTTGTGTGAGGTTTTCAGTATATTATATGGAAGAGTGTAATTTAATATGTGTATATGCAAGTTAATTCTGATTTATGTCCCTGGGGGCACCTCATAGTACAATATGAGGCAATACATATAGGCAAAATAAATACAATCATAGCATGAGGCAGAAGCTGCAGAAGACAGAGGACTGGGGTGGAGGTTCCCTTTCCAGCAGGACAAACACTCTGGACATGCATCCAGAGCTGTAATATAGTGGCAGATATCAATGCATATTCAGGAGTTAGAATGGTCTAGTCTAAGTCTGGGCCAGTCAGCTTTGGGGGAGCAAATATTTCCCCAGAGATTTGCAAGCAAAGCAGATAGAAATAAACCTCAAAGGACCTGCAGCTGTAACTGCAGCAAATGGAAGTCTGCCGTTCACTAACATGCTCTACTTATTGTTGTTCCTTAAGAAAAAAAAAAGTAGAAAATGCCCTAAAATGTGTATCGGAAGAGGAATCCCTAATCCATCTAAAGAGCTTAGATAATATGGCGAAGTTCTACACATTCTGCCCTGTTATGTTGTTGGAGTCGTGTTTAACTTGTTAAACCAGCAAAAGATTAGCAGCAAAGTTTTGCAAATGTGGTCTGTAGACTTTGTCGATGTGTCGTCTCTGTGGGATGATGACATTTATTTTTACTAAGAGGTCTAGACATCATTGGAGCAGAAAGCCACCAGAATCAATGTTTTCTGGGTGGGTTAGAGTCGGGTCGATTAAATGTTGCTTTCTGATTTATTTTTATACAGAGGAATGAAGTAACACTGCTGCCACTATAATTGAATTAATTTGAAGGATTTTTGCTTTTGTTCTTCAACTTCACAGGTTATAAATTCCTTGAAATATTTGTTATAATTAGCAGAATAATTATTAAATTCACCATTAAAAGGACATAGAGAAGTCAATTTAGAAAAACTGCAAACCTTGTGCATTAACATTAAAGAGGAAATCTATAAACTTGTAAAATGCATGAAGACAGTATTTTTCTTTCTGTCTGTAAATAATTCCCTGAATTTCTGGGAAAGATTTCTCTGTATATCAGGGTGGTCTTTTGTATTTATTAATAAATCTTGTGTATTTAGTAATAAACCACTTAGAAGAAAGACCAAAGCAGAAAGTATCCCAGCAAAAAGCATCAGTTTTCCAAAGTAAATTAAACTTCATCAATGTAGACAGAGAGTCTGCATAGCACCACAAGAGGCTATGAGATGTTACCATTGAGTCATCACTGTGACTTTTACGTAGGGCTTGAGTACATTTGACCACCTATGTAAGGTTTATTGAGAGGTGATACGAAAACTTAACAGTGTTCACTATTATATAAACCACTTATTATTTGAGGGACATTCTACATCCTGTTCCAAATAAATAAAATTAAATAAAAAATTGATAAGTTTTGTTCTTACTGCAGAAAATGAGAGACATGGAATATTGGACTGTTAAAAAACAGCATTATGATATATATATTTATTTTACTCAGAAATCTCCTGTTTAAATGTAAAATACTTAGTTATTCAGTGAATCAGAAACTAGCCCATGATGGTTGGACTTCTGCATTTTTTCTTATGTCCTCAGAAACAGCATGTTTGATGTCAGCCTACAGGGCTCCTGCTGGATCAAACCTGAGACTGGAACAAAACCAGATGCTCTAAGCATATCTTTACGTATTTTATAGATTAAAGTGGATCTATATTCCCTGTAACAAATATCTGGCTCCATAATGTAAGAAATATTCATTTTATTTTCGTTTTATTCATTTATTTGACAGGGACAGTGTACATTAATTAACCAAGAATTAACCAAGAGGCCATTTTCCATCTGTTGTCCCTGGACAGATCTTTAAATTGTCTACTTAAAAACACAGAAGTAAGAATTTTAATAATACACTAGAAATATAAAAATAAATGAAACAGATATAACCCTTCAAATCTTATCGAGAAGTATTCCCTCTCCATGATTAAATTCAATTCAGTTTATTTATATAGAACCAGTTCGTCATCTTAATTCCCAAAGGGAAGTTAAATCTATACAGAGAAAATGGACTTTACATAGACAGCTCAATTAATTCCTATAGACAGATTCTAGTCATTGACTTTATAGGACTTGGATGATGTGTCAGCCTCTGTACTATAGAGTGAGCCACCGTGTCGTTTGGACTGCAGTAACACCTTTAACGTGTCAGCTTTCTAGTCAGTACTTAAGCTTCCCAAAGGCTTATTTAATTGTTCCATCAATCACAGGTGACTCTATCACATTAAAACTGATGACTGGTTGATTGTAATTTTGGCTTTTGGTTTTCTTTTCACTCCAGAAAATTGAAATCTAAGTCAGTATTTTTTTTTTTTTAATAAGTGCATTTTGTTTTCTTGAACTTAGCAGGTAAGTGAGACACTTTGCCACTAGAATTAAACAATGTTCATTTAAGTTTAAATAGTCTTATTTGCCTAATATCTAATAATTTTCTATTTAAAAGTAAAAAAAATGCTAATTCGATTGGCATATCACCTTATATATCAGCTCTAATTACTGATAAAAACACTTATTGTGAGAAACTTTGACTTATTTCTACATAATTTCTGCTTCCAGTAAGTTATTAACATATAAAGATTTAATTATTAAGAAAATATGTGATTGATGTCGATCTACTCAGAGTCAAATTCTTGCAAGAGGAAC
The DNA here is from genome assembly GCA_018398635.1 of Cyprinodon brontotheroides. Taxonomy (NCBI): domain Eukaryota; kingdom Metazoa; phylum Chordata; class Actinopteri; order Cyprinodontiformes; family Cyprinodontidae; genus Cyprinodon; species Cyprinodon brontotheroides. Next base: position 7,284,891 of record JAGKQL010000054.1, read on the forward strand.
TTTAAAGCTTGGATCACTGGATGATCCCACTATGTGAGATCAGATAAGGAGAAAGATGTTGATGAGGTGTTATTCAAGCACCACCAAAATGCGTGAACATCATCTTCAGAGCAGAGCCGCAGCCGACCAAAGATTCAGGATTAAAAACGTGGATAAAAAAGAAACAATCTGTTTAGTTCAGCAGAGAAGTTGCTTTAGTTCCTGTTCGATTAGCACGATTTTTTGTATCTATTTTCAGTTTTTTATTAATTGACAAAGATGAGAATGAAGCCCTTGTGGTTCAGAAATCCCACATATGCTCCCAGTGTTACTCTTTTCTGATTTTCCCACTGAGAAATGCAACAAAAGCATGGATCTCACGTCATTTTTCTTCAAACTGGCTTATATTATGATGTTTATACATCAGATAAACAGTCAACAAAAGCCTTAATGTAAAATAAACGAAAACACGGTGATAAGTGCAGGTGAGAACAACTTCCAATGAGGTAAATAATGTTTTTCGGGTTTAACTTTCATAGGTTGAATGAATAGTTTGTTTAACACATTACTAGGTTCCTTGGGAAGTTCGGTTAACAAAAAAAATATGTGAGTTATAAACTGACGTAAGCTCAGCGAGCTTTGCGGTACTGCTCTCTGCGTAACAACCAGACCTCCCAGCACTGGCATGCTACTCACTTCATCAATGGAGTCAGGTTTGCTGTGTGAACTCGTTCCGTTGGAGAGTTTTTCCTTTCATCCATATTGTAAGCTCTGTTGGTTTGTGTACTCTGTGTTTGAGTGTGCCCTTGGTAACCATCAGCTGTACCAGGACACACACGGGTACGATACGAAGGTGGCAGCCGTTTATCAGCAGCCTGACAAAACGCTGACGTTAACCAGTAAGGTCTGCGTAGCTGCTGCTAACGAGGTGACCTCAATTCAGTGGTTTCCAAATTGTTCTTCCATTTGGTTTAGAAGAAAATGTTCACGCTCTCCATTTCCCAGTAACTCCGCCCCAACCTGTTCAGCCATCGACCATAAAGAAGTCATCTTAACCTTAGGCTTCAGTGCGAAGCAGCAGTCATGATGATCATCTCCTCCTAGTCTGACGCCTTGGTTCTGGCTAAAGGTAGATTTTCCCAATGTGGCACTCATTTCCCACTTTTTCACAGCAGTCAGAGTAGCCCAACACTGGTCTTTTCACTCCCTAAAAAATACCTGATGTCAGCCTCTTCATCACTGGTCAGCAGTCTGAACTATCATGTCCCATTTTATCAGACTTTTATGGCTTTGTGATCGTTCCCACTGCTCATTCATATAAACAGCAGCATCTCGTTAGGAGTTGTCCCATTTTGCTTTTCTTACCTTTCTTTAATGTTGTGGTCATGATATTGTTGGCTCAAATTACCCAAGAACCTCTTGGACACTAGGCCTGTTTTCAAGAAATATGCTGGAAAATAACATGCCCAAAATGAATTGAATATATCTCAAGAACTACAGAGTTTATTTTTAATTGTTTTGGTATCAAAATAAAGGCAAGACCCCAGAAAATATGTTACAGGTCTAAAAACCATCTTGGGGCAAGTGCTGAGGACCCAAATGTCATGATAGGTTTGTTGTTTCTAACCGCACATGCAGAACACATGCGCGGATTCCAGGGAAAAAGTTCAACAGTTTATTGAACAAGGCACAAGAATAAATCGTACAGATCCAGGGGTTACTTATCAGATCCAGGATTGGCTCTACCACTGGGAAGCTACTGCTGAGAGGTTTGAGAGAGTGGTTAGCTGAGGTCCAGGTAATTTGCTGCAAGATGAGTGAATGCAGGTTTGGTTTGTACCTGATCTGAGGTTTGAGCAGGAGCAGCAGCTGAGCGGGGAACCAGGAGGGTCCAGAGGCTGTCGGGAGGCTGGTAGGCAGAGGGCTTGGCGGAGGCAGAGCTTGGCTAGAGAGTTTACAGGGACAGGTTTGAGTTTCTCTGGTGAGATTCTTTCTGAGAGCCGGGCAGGCAGGTCTTTTGGCAAGGTTTTATTCTCCAGAGTTCTTCTGAGATCAGACTCGACAGATTTCCAACAGGAGAAACCCTTCCAGATTTTCAGGTTTCAGGCAGGTTTAACCTGGGAAGCAGAGAGGACAAAAAGAGATTAGGTTTAGGGTCAGGTTTTCTGAAAGTCAGAGATTCAGACAGGCAGGTTGGCTCAGGCTTGCTAACCATAACTGGCAAAACACTCTAGCATCGGAGTGATGTCCTCCCTCCTTAAGTACTGGTCCCCTGATGAGCAAACGAGCCGCACGTGGTGAAGTCAGCTCCAGCTCCAGGAGACCTAGAACGCCCTCTGGTGGAGAAAGGTGGACAGACCTCCAGATCCCAACACCAAATTTGGGTCCTCATGTTATGAAAAGGTTAAAAAAAAGACATCAGCATCCACTATATTTTTTATTATGTTACTTTATTTCTGCTCTATGACATCTAGCTTTGAATACTGAGGTTGTGAGTTCAAAACCCACTCCTACAGACGGCCACTCTCAGTCTCTGAGCAAGACATAACCCACATTGCCAAGCATGATGATGGCAGCCACTTCTCCCCGAGGATGGGTTAAATGCAGAGAGATGAATTTCTCCTATATGAATCAATAAAGTTTATTATGTATTATTCTAAGCCTGCTGACTTAACGATGACCTGAACCGTTCGGGCTGAGTCTGCACTGGCGCATTCGCCTTATCAGGCGTATCAATGTTATGAGAAAAAACATATTGCACGAAAAAATCTGAACAAGAATTTCCGACCTGCTGTTGTGAACGTGAAACCAGTGGGTGCCTTCTACTTTCAGACTGCTATTTCCTATTTTTGCCATTATTTTATTAAATTTGTACCAGAGGGAGTTACTCAGTTTTCCTCTTTTTTTAAAGTAAATGGCTGCTCTGTCTGTGTAAGCAGGCATGACAACAAAGCCCTCATCAAACATTACAAGGATCCTCTATTTTCCGCAGTTTGTGCAATATGTTGTGTTTCTCACAGTCTTTACCCAGAAACATGTTTAACCTAAAAGACAAACTGATATGAGATATTTCCATGAAACTGGGGGCCAGATTTTTGCTCTTTAATTAATTACTTCTGTTAAACTCTGTTATCTCACAAGATTAGACACATTTTCGTTTATCCAGTTCTTTTTTCCGAATGAACTCAGGATAGTGTTGCTCTTACTCCCTGAGATCAACACTGACAAATTTAATCATTTTGTTGCTCCAACTGGGAATAAAAAGAGCAGAATGAGCTCATTGGGAGTTTTTTTTAAGCTCCCATCCATCATACGTTTCCTCCCTGAGTTGTAGAATCCAGCCAGAGGTGACTTTCAGAAACATAAATTTTACTCCAGAGATCTGAAATATGAATATTGCAGACAGCGGTTTGCTAATGTTGGTGTTAAAGTCCCTAACGTTTATTTCCTCCTCGTCTGACAGGTTAATGGGAGATTTTCTCACTGCTGGTTCGTCTGGGAGATGGAGAGAGCCAGAGAAGAATGTCAGACACAACTGCAGCA
>JAGKQL010000054.1:7293412-7394274 GCA_018398635.1 Cyprinodon brontotheroides
GGGTTTTTACAGAGTATATGTAACAAATGTTAGAACAAATGAACACTCCTTTTTCTGCTTCCCTAAGGTATCATCCTCAAATTCTTCTAAAGATTTAATCTACTGGTTCAAACAAGCATGAAAAGAATACGCATTTCAATAAATGGTGTAAAAGTGTTGAACAGACTCAGTGTTGAACTAAAGCGAATTTCCAAGCATGATATTGTTTAAGATAAGGCCTGGTGTTATTAGAAAGGAGCAGTCTACATCATGTAAGGACTCAGAAAGCAGAACCCAGAATTCAGGCAAGAAAAACAGAGGAAGACTTGAAAAGAGTTTATTGAAACAATGGCGGCAGAGATCTGCAGCGGCTAGGACATTAGGCAGAGAGAAACAGGTTAGTGACTCACGTGCTCATAATCCTCCATCAGATTATCGTGAACACTAACCTGGTTTGACAGTTCAGTCCATGCCCAGAGAATGAGGATGATTCCAGCTGGTCGGCTGACAAGACGCAGCAGACGCTGCCAGAGAATTCCAGATACGGAAGCCTTGAAGGCTGCAAAGCTTACAGGAGATCAGATCTGAGCTGACAAAGGAAGGCAGGATAATCCACGGGGCAAAGTCAAAAGGCAGATCCAGGTTGAGTCCACAGAATAAACAAACAGGAGTCCAAAGACAGATCAGGCAAACAGATCAGACAGGGGCAGGCAGGCTCAAAGGTCCACACACAGAAACAGATCAGGAGCAGGCAATAAGAACACTATAGAAACGCTAGAGAACTCTCAACATCGAAGGCTCAAGAATAATCTGGCACTGATGGCTGGGACCAAGGAGTTTAAGTAGAAGCAGGAGCAGGTGGATCAGATGAGCATTGATGAGAGACAGGGCAGAGCTAGACAGGTGAATGAAATGAGCAATTAAACCAGCCATCAGTGCCAAAATCATAACACATCAATAATATTTAAAGTTTTTTAAGGTACATGTGAATGTATGTTTATATGTAATAAATAAAATCATTAATTTGCTCACTTTTTAGACTTTAAGTATAGGTATAATAAGAATTGGGACCATTGTTGTAAATAAAGCAGCACTAAGTAACATTTTAACCCTAATATATCCCTTTTCAAGTCCCTGTTATAGTAATGTTGTCACAGTTAGTGGATGTTTGTAGAAGACCAAATAGAGACATGGGAGGCTGAGATGGTTCCGTGCAAATTTAATGAAGAGTTTAAAAGTAACAGAAGCTTTTATCCATAAATTACAGACAAGGAATTTAGTAACCAAAACTAGGAAACGCTCGGGAGAAACAAGAGAACCCAGCAATGAGAAACTGCACAAGATTTTTGTTTTTTAACTATGTTTTTATTTTTCTGTGAAGCACTTTGGTCTTCCAGGTGTTGTTATAAAGTGCTATAAAAATAAATTTGATTTACTGATTGTTTGATATATGGGAGACAGAATAATGAATGGAGTAATCAGCTGATTGGGAGCAGGTGTGGACAGAAGAAACTAGAAATAAGCAAAGGGGAAAGATAAGGTGCACATTGGGGTCAACAAAGAATAAACAGGGCAAAGAACAGAATCTAACTCCAGATTAAAAGGAAACCCCAGCGATGGTGTGGTTCATTAGAGATAACTGGACATAACTATGGAGCCACAGGGAAAATGCAACATAACGATAAACTAGATCTATGAATAACAATACGCAAAAACTCTATGACTAAAAGAAATAACAAGGAAGAGTAAAACTAAGAATTCCAAAATGATATGAATCCTTATAACAACAGAGAAGCATCCTTCAGATGAAGCATAACCCAAAAACCCAAAATGAAACTTTAACAGAACCAAAGAGTCCAAACAGACAGATCATAACAAATCTAAGCGTTTATCAGTCAATCAAGCGGTCTGTTGTCTCCACTTCTTTGCTCTATTCATTTATCTGCACATGTACCGCCTTCAATATTCCATAGAATTCAGTTCTGTTTATTTTCTAGCTTAGCGGCTGCCAAGCATAAAGCCATTGCTTCCCTAGCCAAGTAATTACCCACATGTGAGAAGCTATATGCATTTTTTAGAGCTTTATGAAATGGAGCCAGCAAAATGGCAAACAATATTGTCGTGAGTATGATGTTAGGATGGGAAAACTAGAATCAAAATGTGGACTGAACTCAATCTAAAACCTACCTTTAGGCGTAAAACAAAAACAACAGATGCAAAACCAATGCAGAGCTGGCTATGTTGATATAGAGCTTCTAGGTAACATATCCTTGCCTCATATAATCTAAAGGCAGGCTCTGGAACTTTAATCGTTGTAATAAATAATTGGGCTGCCAGCCACTGGTTACATTGGATGTACTAATACTATTTACTGCATATCTTCAGACAGTTTGTTTATGATCTGCTGTTCACCAGACATTTTTTGGTTTCTGTTTTAGTTTCACTTTAGGATGGATTTATGTTATTCTGTTTTTACTGTTAAGACTTATATCATCTTTTGAATTACTTATTAGCTTTACTATTCCTGTTTGGTGATTTTTCAGTTATCTCCAGTGCATTCTCTTATTCTCCAGTGTTACCCTTGATCATTCTTTATTTTCTAGTCATTGGTCGTATTTCCCTTTTGCTTCATTCAAGTTATTTTCTAATTTGAGTTAAACCTTGTTTACAGCTTGCGTCCCCACTGCTTTCCACTCAGCTACTTCTGTCCACACCTGCTCCCAATAACACTTTAGTGGAGGAGATGCTGACACTGTGTGTTCTGCAGAAAGAACTGCAGAGGATGGATAGATATTCGCCCCACAAGTCAAAAATGTAGAGCAAAAACAGCTGAGCATTTTAAATATCAGTCATGTTGACAATAATTAGGCGTTATAAAGTTCCGCTAAGATACACAACAGGTATCTTTATGAATAAGGCCATTCTGATCCACACTTGACACCAGTTGGTGGCGTGTAATGCTGAAAGGCCGCCAACCGCCATTGGAACCAAAACAAGCCAAGACAAGGAACTGCAGAGGATCCTCTTCAGTCCTCATGCATGCTTCTATCTGGCGTCTCCTAGTTTTGGTTCCCTGGTTATTATTTCTGGATTTGTACTTCTGTTACCATCTACCCCAAAATTAGACCTGCAAGAACCCATTTCTGCCTCTTCATCTTTGCATTTGGATCCTAAAGCTAACTAACTCTAAATCTTGACACATTTGGTCCTGACATGCGTCTTCCAGCTGCTTAAAGCAGGGGTTTCTAAAAGAGGCTCTGGACCTCTTGGAGTTCATTGGAGTTCACAACACATAAAATGGGGGATTGTGGGATTGTTTTTAACAATATTTAGGGGAGTTCTTCATCAAACACAGAAAAACATTGAAATATTAGGAACGTTTAGCGATATGGTCCCAAATCGTAGGACATATCATTTCAAGGCACTTTACAAGTCTGAATTAAATCCATTACCTTAATGTCGAATATGATCTTAGCTATTAGATAATATTTTCAAAGTTCAGCCCATTATTCTAATCGGTTAAAGTGTTTTCAATCTATGAAAGTTTGAGGTTTTGTGATCCTTGGCCAGAAACATTAGTATTTTGTTTAAGGACCTCAGAGAAAGTTGTTTATTATCTGCTTGTTCATCAGAAATCAAACATATTAGTAACATCTATCTTCTTAATACTGAGACAACCTGCTTCCTGGTGTCACTCCTAGTATAACTGAAAGGCCAGCATCTGTTACAATCAGCATAACATTTTTATTTGACAAATATAGAAATAATAGCAGTTCAAGAATTAAACTGGATCAAATAAAAACATTTCATAGCTGAAAAAAGTTTTTTTTTGTAATTATTCATATATTTAAAGTTAGAGTTTTAAAATAGGATTATGACTGTTTGTTTTATATTTTCAGCTTTTATTTTTGAATAAGAAAACATTTTGTTTTTGAGATGCTTGTATGTTGGTGATGATGACAAATGCCTGTACCTGTGACACACAGTAGACGTGTTCCTCATTATATCGTTTAACCCTGTAGGAAAATTAAACTCCAGGAGCCATTACTCAACCACTTCAGCAGCAGTGAGGGACTTAAGAGACCAAACTTAAAAATCTCAAATGATGTTTAAAAAAATGCACACCAACATTAAAATATCATCCCATAGACCCAGTTTATGTTGTTTTAGTTTGGGTGAGTTACACTTAATGCAAAAAAAATTCAATACAATTCAGTTTATTTATATAGCCAATTCACAACACATGTCATTCCAAGGCGCTTTTTACTGTTCAACCAGATCATACAGTCAAATTGATTCAAAGTTTTCTATTTGAGGAAAACCAGTGATTGCATCCAACTCATTGACTCTACAGCAATCCCCTCACACTAAGCATGCTTGTAGTGACGAGGAAAAAAACTCCCCTTATAACAGGAAGAAACCTCCAGCAGAATCCAGGCTCAGCGTGTGGCGACCATCTAGCTGAGAGGCCGACGGGTTCAAGGGGAGACAGAAGCAGAAAAGGCAACTGTCAACCAGCTCCCAGCCAGGTGGCCCAGTCCAGGAAACACACAGCCAGAGCAGACGACCTCCTCCCCAGGCCCCTATGTCAGAGGAGGAAGAAAAAACACATCCAGCCACTCACAGTCAGGAGAAACAGGACTACACTGAAAAACAGGTCGATTCTCCAGCATAAACAAAGGTGTTGATGGCAGCAGCACAGCCGATATTTCTCTCTCCAGGATGGAGTCACAGCCAAACAGGAACAGCACCAGATGAAGCTACTGCGAGAAAAAGCAGAAAGAGCTTGAACGTTAGGAGATTGAACCAACAGATTCTGCAGAGTGGAGAATAGATAGAATGAAGCAGAATAGTTAATAAGGGGTCCCTATGTCCGCAGCAGCTAAACCTATAACAGAAGGACCTATAGAGATAGCTCAGGATAACCTGAGCCTAAACAAAAAGCATTGTTTATCTATATAATAGTATATAATAGTAGACTATAAAATAAGTTGTCAATCAAAGCAGCTAAATGTCTGTTGGGTAAGTCTTTTGATAATAAGAGCAGAAAATTGAGAGACATTATTTATATTGAAGACCAGGCTCCCATCAGAATGAATGAGAAGCTCATACAGTAGCTTTAAAGTTGGCTCTGACCCTAAGAGCTTTTTACCTTTCTGTACAAACATCTCTGTAGATCCTAATCCTTTAATGAGATTAGAGAACTGAGCTGATGATTATCCCAACTTCTTTGAAATCTTAAAAAAGCTTTCCATCTTTGAATGACTTTGTAGTCCACTTTGTACTTTCTAATAAAAATGTAAACCTCTCAGACACTCTAATACCATTAGTGCCCCTGAAACTCCCTCTGAACTGTGAATCTTACTTTTCTGATCAAATAACAACAGAAATAAATAAACTTCTTTGGTGTTTTTTTATTTTTTTTTAACCAAAAATCATGAATCTGTGGTGGTGTTTGTGTATGAGCAAATGTTTTTATTGGTTCAATGACTTTTGTAGAGGTGGCTGTGCCCCCCTGGAGTGGCACCGGGGGAGACTTATAGAATGAGATAAAAATATGCAGAAAATCAAAGAAATATAGTCTTATATATTTTATAATGATTTATGCAAAATATAACCTGTGTTCAATTATTTTCAGATGAAAAACTCAGCTGATTAAACTGAACTTTAAGGCTGTTCCCCCGTCTAACTAGAGATGGATCAACCAGATAGGAATATTAATAAATACAATTCCTTAAAAAGCAGGAAAGCTTACCCCCAATCAATTACCTCTTTATTCCTAGAAGGTTCTTATAGAACAGTGATCTTTGATAATTTGTTCTGCTGATCATAGTTGTCCTTCCTGCAGCAAGTTGCTCTCTCATCAATGGTTTTGTTAGACAATAATAGTTTCTTTTCTGCCTGTCTTGTCCCGATGTTTTCTCCTCTCAATTCGTGATGATAAGCTTTCAGCTGCCAGTGTTTTAGCAAGCTCTGCACCGGTGGCAGTTAAATAAAGCAATGTTATTGCTATATTTAACGACTTTTCACGCCCTTTTAGTGTTTTTTGACAAATGTAGTGACTTTTTTACTGTGTTGCTGAAGACTTAGGTGAAAAACATTAAAACACTGATTCCCCTTAGTTCACTGTTTTCTGAAAGCTCCTCCAAAGCACTGAGGCATTTAGAGTCAGTCAATATCATCCACTGATTCCCTTAAAAGCAGGGTGGGGAAAAAATATTTAATGTTATGTTTTTTTCTTTGAAACTGTTGCACTGAACTAGATCTCATCTTCCATCGCATTCAAAAACAGCGCCATCTACTGGTTATACCTCTGTTAATTGTCCTTAAATGTTATTTGATAACATAACAAGATTAATTTACGTAGACTTTTATCAAATGAAAATATTTCATAAGTTTCATTTTTAACTTTTAAGTATATTTAGGGTGTTTTAAATAACTGATAACTTTCTGGCTTGATCAAAGCATTACAAAATATGCAAATCAGTTGATGACATCATCTAGCAACTTCTAGACACTTTTAGGAGGCAAATAGCAGCTTGATTGCTGAAGAGCAGGCAACCATGCTGAAGCTTTCCTCTCTGCAGCTGAACTTGAGCATTTTGACGATCCTGAAAGCCATTTTTCTCATTAGCAGTTTCCAGCATGTGAGGTCATTTTCATGCAAAATGGTCTCAGCTGCATACTTTCTCTGATGGCAGCCATCATGAACAGAAGAAGAACCCACCAGACTCTATTTTCTATCAATCAGCCTATAGATAAAGCGATCACTGTTACCCTATATCTTCAGTATTTTATAAATCGATTAATTGATTATTGTCCTTTTTTTCTGACCCTCTTGTCTTCTATTGAAATATAAAAAGGTAGAAGTTTTTTGTAACTTAGGGTGTTTTTTTTTTTATAATTGCATCAGAATTAGCATTTTTGTGCTTTATATTTGTATTTCTGGCTGTTTTCTTTTCATCTGTCCCTTCTCCCTGTCCTCCCTGCTGTGTATATCTGCTCTAAGCTTGTTTTTGATCATGGTAAGTGCCAGCTTGTCTTTGTAGTTCATCCACCTTGATGCTTCATGAGAAAGAGACAAAAAAAAAAGAAAGATTCTGGTCAGCTGCTAAAGTGATGAAACATGTGATCATCACCAGCGTACATAACAGCAGCTGATCACCAGCTGTGACTTTAAAATACCCCCATCCTCCTGGACATGTCACAGTGTGAGGACACTTTCAGACTGACCCAGATGCCATAATAATTTTATTATTTTCATATTATTTTAAACAGTTCTTTTTACCAGGGTGGAACAATAATGAAGAATAAATACTTTATATTTTGTCTTCAAACCAGAAATAGTCAAAATTATCAACAAAAGTTGAAATGTATACATTCACCTGTTTATATTTGGTTGAATGTCATTTAGCCAGTTTCATTTTGGTCAGTCAATTTGTGCTCCAGTAAAGCAATAAAAAGTCTTTTTTATGCTGGAAAAGAAAAGCTTTAGTGGATAGTGGAATAATTTTGGCCTTTTCAGCAGCTGTACACAGCTGTACTAATGTAAACCAACTGTCCCTCTGCAGGAGGGGTGTGTATATTTCCAGTCGGTTGAGATCCAGGGTCCACTTAAGTTCTGTGCAACACCTGTCCTTCAGTTATTAAGGTATTTAAGTTGGGAAAAGGTCACTACGGTACATTATGTCATCAAACATTACTAACGTTTGACATAGAAACAATTCATTACTGTAAGAGCTTAGAAATTATTCTCAGCCTTTTACAAAATAATCTCAGAAGGAGGAGAGAGACGGTGATTATCTAGACATGTAGAAAATAAAGATGGTAACTTTCTGTCTTTTTTTCAGGTAACCTGAGCAGGAACTGCACAGAGAAAGGCTGGTCCTCTGTTTACCCTGACATCAGCTTCGCCTGCTCATCAATCATCAGCGAGAAACGCTTGGAGGTGAGTTGTTAAACTTGTTAAACTTTAAATCTTCTCTTCATCCTGCAGCTTCAGGGTTAAAAACATTTAATTTATCTCCAGGATTGTAAAATGTCATGTCTGCATTTGCTCATGTCATCTTGGAGAGATCTTCCTGCTTGTTTGGTAAACATTAATGTTCTTGCAGAAGCTGATGTTTATTCTTTTACCCAATGTCAATTTTTCATGTGAACGACTATCTAATTATAGCGTTTTGCTTATGTGTTTAGTTTCATATCAGGCTTTTGGCAGAAAGAACAGCTTGTTTTGAAGCTGATGACTCATACATCGAGACACCTCTGATAAAATCTGCCCTCACAGGAAGCTTGTGTTATCAGTGAAAGTTTTCTGTGATGGCATATTTTTATTCCTCCTTCCTTTCATTTTGAAAACACCAAATATCTTTTGCTATTTCACGTTTTTTTTTCTTTTTTCATGGAAAAGGGTTTGCACTTAATAACAAATAAACAAAGACAGTCTAACACAGGGCAAGTTTTTAACATAACAGCCAATTCACAATGTCTGATGTAAATGCCTCTCTCTCTGTCAAGCTGTGTGAAACTTGTAGTATTTGTGTTTTGTTTCTATAAATATTAACCTAAATAAAATTTGTTCAAATGACTTCTGACACATTCTTCTGGTAAAACTTATCAAGATAAAAACCAAACATCTTTATGTTTTATGTTAAATTTTTATTTCAATAGATTTTTTATAATGATTTGGTTTTAAGAGCTCAGGTGGGATAAAGACCTTATGCTCAAAAGTAACATTGTAACTTATTACTTTATTTTTAAAAAGTAGCACGAGTTAGCCTTTTATAAAAATCTTGAAAGCATGCTAACTATAATTATGCTTAGCAAAAGTTAACGTACTATATATAATTATTTAGCATGCTTATTTTAATTTAAGTCATTATATACATTAATTGCAAGTGACCAGATTGCCGCTCACACAGCCTGTATATGGTTCTGCTGGAGGTTTCTTCCTGTTAAAAGGGGTTGTTCACTCTCCACTGTGGCTACAAGCGTGGCGAAATGTGAGGATTTTGCGGCGGCTAGAGCCAGCGAAGTCACGATGCAATCGGCGCTGGTTTCGCGAAAACTTTTAACCAATTGACTGCAATATGATCTGGTTGAACTGTACCGTGCCATGAGATGACATAATGTTGTGGACTTGGCACTATAAAATAAACTGAATTGATAGTGCACTGAATTCAATAAAATTATCTTGAGCAGGAGCATAATTAAACAGCACGCATTAAATAGGCATTCCCTCTTGGAGCGGGTACGTTTTGAGCATTTTATTGAAAGAAGAGGCGAAAATCCTCAAAGCTGCTACCTTTAGAAGTAGCCCTCAAGCGAAAAAGCCACAGCAATACATACTGCTAGCAAGGAGTAACATCAACAAACTAACTAGTAGTGAGATAGCAATTTTAGCAGGTTTCACTGGTTTTCAAAGAAAAAATCAACATTTTCTTGTCCTATGTATGTTAATTGTTAATTGACACATTTGGACATTTTTTAAAATATCTTTTTAACATTTGTATGTTCCTGCTATCACTTCACTTTGTCCACAAGGTAAACTCTGACAACACACGAATTTCCTTAAGTTTAGGAGCCTCTGCTTTTCTTCAATGATTCATAGGTCCAATATCACTTGGTTTAAAAGCAACGATGAAAAACAATCTTCCGGAAGAATACCCGACTGAGCATTACCAAAAAGCAGCGGCTGTTAGTGCTTCGGTCGTAAGTAAGTAAAAAACACTAATCAAATGCTTACGCAATATATATAAAAACACCTTTTTGTATCCCTTAACAGGTGACCTCGAAAATAGGTTGTCCTGTAATAGTGAGGAAAAAGGACTCACTATAGAGATCATAGAGTAAATTTGCTCTGCTAGCTAAGCATGCACAACATATCTTGCGTTTGACCTGCTTTTGAAAGGCTGCTGCAGGTAGCTAATCAGCCACAGACCCAGTTTTCTATAGCAGAGAACTCTAAAGGTTGACCACAGATTTCTTTCAGTGAATATGGAGAAACCACCATCTAGGTCATTCTGGGTTATTATCTCTGGATTATTACGCTGTTTTTATACATAAATCTGGGTTTTTATATGCATTGGGTTGCAGTGTATAGAACACAACAAAGTTGGTGTACTTAACATTTTACTCAGTTACATGATCTTTATCTCTAAACTTGCATCCGTTGCTTTGCGGCTGGAACCTCTTTAATTCAAACTTACTCTACTGATGTGGCCTTCACAACCCACATTATCTTGCTATTCAGACATATTTTGTTCATATTTTAAAGTTTAGTGTCAAAAATAAATGGACACTCAGCATGGATTTTGGCTAATGTGGATAGTATGTTAAAATACTAGTAAAAAAATCAAGCAATCACCATGTATTTTCTTGGTGTGTCTGCTGTATATGTAACTATGTCTAAAAAGTATATGATCCTTTGTGTTTCAGGGAGAAGCTGGTAAATGTTCATATTTATTCTATGACGGTGTTTGCCATGCACATTCAGTGGCGATACTACTAGGAGCCTTTAGTCATTGCTCCAATATGTTTTTATATGTTATCTAACCTTTATCATATATTTATGCAAACTTAGCTCGGAACAAATAAGATAAACTTTATAACTAAGGCATAGGAGGATTTTAGTGTTACCGTAACTGGAATGTGAGGACAGAGGGGTCTGCTGGTTCTGTGCTTGGATCCACTGGTTTTTCAGCAGATGGTTTTGCTGTTGTAAGCCATAGTGGCGAGACGCTGGCTTTACCTCTTAGCGTCCAGCAGAGTCGTGGGGTTCAGTTCCCGGTCGAGACACGCTCTGCTTTTAATCTGAACCAATCTGGGTCCACCTCTGCCTCCTCACAAGAGGAAGGTCTTGATATTCCCCACCTTCCTCTGAGTCTTTGTAGGATTATCAGACAGAGCGACACAGCTGCAGATCTGATCCCGTTTAGTGTTTCGAATCAGTCCTCAAAGTTTCTTTGCCGTCTGCAGTTATTTCTGATCCCAGCCATAGTCTGAGTATTGTAACCCTTAGGGCTCCTGTATGATGCCATGGAGCTTATCTTTTGACCTTCCTGGTTATTACTTGTTGCATTCCAGGAGCCAGTTGTTTTATAGCTTTAAACAAGCAAGAAAAATCCAGGTTTGGGAAGATAGACGCAGTCATTATTGTGTCCAGTTTTGTTATATATTTATATAAAAATATACAAGAACACCTCCCTACTGTCCCTTTTAAAACGCAGGGCTCGGATTTCATAGATAAAGAGATGGACAGAAAAAGTTGAAATCGTTAAAAGTGGCTTTAGCACTTTTATACATGATCACAAGGATTTCTTTGATGTCACTTTTCTAACCTTGCATGCAAGCTGAATTGTTGCTGTATTTGCAAGTTCACCGGAGAATCCATCTTTTACCACTTCAGCTTAAGGTGTTCAAGTACAATCCAATAAAGGTCAGTCGATCATGTTGCATTATTATGGTGTAAGGAGGGGCATACTGTATAGCTGCAAGTAGAGTAAGACCCGCAGAGCCCATAGGTAAAACAAAATAAATATGGCAGCATAACTGCCGCTACCACATCTCTTTTTTTCAAAATCCGCAATTTCATTCTTGAGAAAGGAACAGAGACAGTGTAAAAGTAAGTTGTAATTTCTCATGGCATCAGCTGCTATTTCAGCTGTGAACTGAATTGGCAAAAACCAAACTTTGGTAGGTGGGAACTGGGTGTTCCTTTACTTAATTAGCTCAAAATGCTAACATGCTGGTAAAGGTTCTCAGTCATCCAGGTAATAGTCATTAATTAAAGAATTAAAAACAATCCACTGGACTTGGTTTCCAAGTTTGAAGACGTTTTGCTTCCCATCCAGGAAGCTTTTTCAATTAAAAATGTCAGGAATAGCGTAGAGTTCGAGGTTTTATACGGTAGCCCAACAAAGGCTTATTTTTGTTTTGAAAACGTGCAAATTGGAACAGACAAAGGGGTTCCGTAAAAGTTTTAAAAACAAGCAGCAAGCTTTCTCAATTCAAAATGTCCTGATTCGCTTTGAGTTTGAGGCTTTTTATATACAAGGCCTTGTTTTGCTTGAAAACATGCAAATTGAAACTAGCCCAACCGGGAGTCGTTTGGTTTCATTGTTAGCCTGTAATATCTGAAACCTGTCTATCAGGATTGTTAAGGATGCGGTCGTTAAGGAAGTATTGTTCACGGCTGGAGGCTGAGGGAGGTACTGTTCACTCTGTGATGGGGTGAGGTGTGGCTAGCGATACCTGGAAGGAATCCAACTCAATAACTGAGGCCCGTCCCACACAAAAGCGAACCCTGGCCTAAGCCGCACAAATTTTTCACCAAACCAGCCTCTCATCCACACGAAGCCGGCGTTTCGGGGGTCTGTAAACAATCTTTTTTTATTCAGCAGCTTCAGAGTGGGAAGATTTTGAAGCGCCATCTTCGCGTTTCCATCTTTAAGCTCTAACCGCATTTTAACTACGTGTCATAGCATTAAGCCTCTAAACACGCATTGCGGCGACACAGTATCAAAACAACAATATGGCGGCCGTACTGCTGTTGAATGGCTGCTGCTCATGCTACTCACCGTGCTGTCGGGGCTTACAACAGAATCTTCTTCTTCTGGAATATCTCAGGAAGAACAGAGCAATATAGACCACATAGTTCAGCACCTGAATTTGACTGAACCACGAAAATGGACCCGCCAGGGGCAACCATGTATATAAATATTAGTGCGCAGGCCCAACATTTAGGTCGCCTATTTTTGCTGGCACCACAGCGCCACTTATAGGCCTGGCATACATTTTGCAGCGTTTTCATGCATTCGTGTGGGCGCTCACATTTATTTTACGTCTCCGTCTTTCGACAAACATTCTGGAAAAATATTAGCGTTTCGTGTTAAGTTTTGACTTCGTGTGGACCGGGCCTGAATTGTAAGTTTTTGGAAGCTTGTGTCTTAGTCCACCCCCTGTGTTTAAGGTTCTTTTTTGTCTCTCTTAACATAGATGACTTCCTTCACGCCCCTCTCAACCCACCTATTTTCTTTATCCAAAATGTGAACATTCTTGTCCTCAAAAGAATGTCCTTTGTCCACAAGGTGTAGATGTACCGCGGAGTCTTGTCCAAAGGAAGTCGCTCTTCTGTGTTGTGCCATGCGTTTGTGGAGAGGTTGTTTGGTTTCTCCAATATAAAGATCAGTGCATTCCTGGCTGCACTGCACTGCATACCATATATTTGGTTTAGGAATTTTATCCTTAGGATGCGCTAGACTCTGTCTAAGGGTCTTGCTAGGTTTGAAGTGTACTGGGATTTTGTGTTTGGAGAGAATTCAGAGACTCCAGCAACATAAGGGATGGATATGTTTTTGCGTTTAATCTTCTCAATGTTATGTTCTGTTGCGTATCTTTTGAATTTCCTTACTGATTTGACAGACGGCCAGTTTGGGTATCCACAGGTTTGGAGAGCATCTTTAAAGTGTTTCTGTTCTTTGTGCTTCTCTTCTGTTTTTGTTGTGACATGCTCAGCGCGATGTTTTAAGGTACTGAAAGGACTGAAAGTTTGTGTTCCAATGGGTGGTGTGAGTCAAAAAGAAGATATTTGTTCTGTGTAAGTGGATTTCCTATAGCCTTCACTTCAGGTTTCCATCTCCTTCCATGCTCACCAAACAGTCCAAAAAAGGTAGCTTGTTGTTGGTATCCTCTCTGGTGAACTGGATGTTATGGTTAAACGAGTTGATGTGTCTTGTGAAAGCTTCCACTTCTTTTGCTGGATTTTTATGAATGTGTCATCCACATATCTACACCAAGGGGTTGGTGGTGTTCCTCTGAAGGTGTCCAAAGCTCTCTTTTCCATTTCTTCCATGTAAAGGTTGGCTACAATTGGTGAAACAGGAGATCCCATTGCACAACCGTGCTTTTGCCTGTAAAAATTATCCCTGAACTTGAAATAGGTTGTGGAAAGGCAAAGGTACAGTAGGGTGCAGATCTGGTCCAGAGTGAAATCGGTCACTGTTGTTTAGGTCACTGTCTTGTCGAAGACGTTTCCTGCCTGTTTCCGCTGCCTCTGATATAGGTATGCACGTGAAAAGAGAGGTAACATCGAAAGACACCAGGGTTTCTCCTGGTGCCATCTTTCAATATTTGACTTTGTTAGCAAAGTCTTTGGAGTTGTCTATGTGGAACAAACGTTTTTGCACTCAGTCGTCAACCCTCCTGCACATTGTGCCTTTCACAGGGTGAACTGTCAAAGATTATATGTGGTGGAGACAAGACATGGTACCAGGAAAACTGCTGAACTTTAAACCGGCAGGAGCCTCATTCAAGTTAAAATGGCCCCGCAGAGAAGAGCCGGGACACGATCAGGAGACAGGAGACAAACACCAAACCCTCACTGGCCTCTAGGGACGGGGACATGAACCAAGGATAAACAAAAACTAACTGACAGAGAGAAAACATAGATAACTAATGATCTGGCCCCGATAGCTGGGCTGAAGAGCATATAAAGCAACGGGAGCAGGTGAATAAGTTCATTCATAATAAAAGAACGTGAAGGATATGGCAGGTGAATGAATTGAGCGATTAGATCAGCTACCAGGGCTGATCTATAGGGCAGATCATGACAGATATGGCCTATTTAAAGTCCACAACTTTAACGATTTAAGAACACTTTGCAAAAACAAATGTATACAAACCTCAAAGAACTGAAGCAACATTGGAAAAAAAGAGCACAAGACATTGATGTGAAAGACAGATTAAGTCAGACAGAGAGCATGCAGTTAATGCTGTGAAAACCTGGGGTCTCATGATTAAAAAAATAAAATAAAATAAACTATCTTGCCTTCCTGTTTTGAATGTACTCCAAAGAACAACCTCTTCTCTTTGGCCTTTCACAACAAATATGTTTTTTTTATTCTATTTTGCTTGTCTTCATATCCATGTTGTGTTTTTTATTCCTTTTTTTAATATTATATTTCAAGGTTCTAATCAATTGATTTGCTTTTGTTGATGTGTGGATTTTATGCTGGACCCAAACCTAGACTGCATTTTGGAGAATGTAAGGATTTTAACGAGACTGACAGGTAAAACCTTATAATAGTGAAGCTAACAAATTATAGAGGAGAAACAATGAAAGGATCTAGCGGGGAACAGCGAGACCTGATGGATCCTGAGGGGCAAATGGAGTATGCCTTTGATTGGGAGTAGACAAATCAGGAGATAGTCAGGTAATCAGGAGGTCAGGTTTGCCTGACCTCAGTAACCATGACGACATTGGCCAGACACATGTGTGGGAGAAGATAAAAAATAGGGGCGCCCCATGATGGCAGCCCACTGTTTGCCAAGGGGATGGGTTAAGGGGGAGTGGTGGCCTAGTGGTTAGGGCATAGAGCAATCTATGTATCTTTTAACTTCATCTCAGTACAGATGAAGTTAAAAGTGCAAATATTTTCTTGAAATCATTTTCAAAACAAATCTGGAAAAGTTACAGTGAGAAATTAGTCAAAGAGACCAAGCAGTTATAATAATCCCACCTCTTTTAAAATTATTATTCATGATGAAAAAGAAACCACGGATGAAAGCTCTGATGCTTTCAGGATATTCTGATGTGCTGCAGCATGGAGATAAGGTCTTCAACATAATGGCCACCCCTGTAGAGTATGCTTTCAATTATTCATGTGATAACTGGACTCTAAAAGACCTTGGAAAGTTCTCTCTGGTATCAGGCACCAAGTCAGCAGATCCATTAAGTCCTGTCAGTTTGAGCTGCAGTCACTGTGGATCAGACTTGTTCCAGCAAATCTTTCAACAGCCAGTCTTATGAAACTAGCATAACCCTGTCAGTAGTTATTAATGATCTGTATGTTGTCAACTGCATCTAATCTTTATTTTGCCTGTTTTTTTCATTATATTTAAAACATTAGTTACAAGATCTGACTCTATAAAGTCTCAAATTTAGAGAAAAAAAAAGAAACAAATCTTTATTTTCTTATTTTGGGTGTCTAATAACCAAGAAGTCTCCATTACCTCCCAGCTAGGAGGTCTGAGAGTTAAACTGAGGAATGAGACACCAATGCAGACTGTTTTTGCCTGTTTGGTCAGGAATATTTACAATGTGACTGCTGGGGGAAGTAGTGTAATAAAGACGTTAGAGATGCTTCGGGGCTTAATGGAAAAACACTCTACAAGATTTATACCTGGAAACAGTCTGATTTTAGAACTTTAGTACAAACAATTTAAGTAATTAAAGACATGCTTAGACTATGCTGCCCTAAATCCTTAATCCCATCTGGACTGTTTGTTGTGCGCATTTAGACTCTGGTGTTGTTAAGGTAAAGCAGTTCACTGACAGTAAGAACACTGATCCTCCTTTACTTACAACCTACAAGAAAGTTTGTGGTTTTGGACAGAAACATAACTAAAATAAATGCTGAATTTTAACCACAAAGTACTCCAAAGCCTGTGCTTCTGTTCAAGGTCAAATTTTACAATGTTAATATTCTCAAACATGAAAATGAAGCTGTAAATCTGTAACAGTTATAGGTTTCAGATGAATTGTGTGTAATTTAAGCCTATTTTAGCCAACAAGTAAAAATGTTTAATTCATTTTATACATACAAGATACATATGCTACAAAAAAGCAAACACCTTGAAACTATCGCTAAAGTAATATTATTAAGTCTGACATGTACTGTGTTACCTGAAGATATGAATGTGGGGTTTTTGTTTGGAAGTGAATCTCTAAGTATGGAAGCCAAGCAGCTGTAGTTGTTTTGAGGGTGAACTTGTATGTAAAGTTTTAACCATAGAGATGAATTTCACAACAGAAACAGAACTATGCAAATTAGACATCATGTGCAAAGCTGATCTATTTACCAGCCATAGCCAGAACTGAATCTGTGACATCAGAAAAATGGCAAGCACATTTAATGTGTGAGATCTCCAGTTGAGGGCTCGGTATCTGCTAGGTCTGGGGGTGTGGGGGATTGTCCCCTACAGTATATGTATGAGGAGTATAAGAACATGGTTATTGTCTGCTCCTGTGTGCGTCTCTTTTGAGTGCTTGTTTATGTGTCTGCGGGCGTAAGGATGAGACTGGGCAAATTGGACTGGATGAAAGTGAATTTGTCTTTGTCTACTTGTCAGGTTGAATGTTTGCCCGCCCCCCCCAACTACTGCAACATCTTGGGCCCATAGTATGAGCCAGACCTGTCTTCTCGCCAGTCTTATACTCTCTGCCGATGAGGGGTGCCTGATGTTTCTTTAGGTGTGGGGTTGGGTACTTCGGTGGGTGCTGTTTTATTCCTTGTGAATGTGCGGGCCTCAGCGTCTTGCCCCGCCCCCCATGGGGCTGGAACCCTTGAATTTTCTACCACGGCCCCATGGGACCTCAGCACCCTAGCCTCATGGACATGGCCCCTGGCCAATCTGGGGTCGGGCCCCAGGTGGTCCCTTCTGCCCTTCTCTGGTGGATGAGGCTGTCACTATGTCTTCTGTAACATATATTACTTTTATGAATATTAGCATGATTGAATAAATTAACATATTAAATCAGAGAGAATTCTTAGGTTTGACTGCTGGAGGAAGTGGTAACTTTTTACAAACACACTGACAGACAATGGAGTGGTGCAAAATGTTAGGTTTCTTTTGAGTATCCAGTTTTGCTTTTCTCCTTGTTTCCTAGTTTTTATGGTTTCATTCTTAGTTAATTGTGTTCTTTGGTTTTTTCTCAGTTACTGTCCTAGTCTTGGTTCTGTTATGTTTTCTTTTGAGTGTTTAAGTTTTACTTTTCTCCATGTTTTTTAGTCCTAGTGGTTTAATTAGTATTTTGTTGTGTTTTCTAGTTATTTCCAGTCTTCCATGTCTTTCATTTGTTGCCCTCTGCTGCCCTCTTGTGTGTGTTCTCCTTTCTCCCTAGCTCCTGTTTTGTTTCTGCTCTGTCCTCACCTGTTCCCAATCTTCTCATTAGCCCTCTCTTTGTCTCTGTCTCCAACTTCATCTCTCTGAGCCTTCCTCCTTGAGTTTTGATTCCCCTGATGTCTCCATGGTTTTCTGGTTTGTTTCTCTTATTTTTTCATGTTTTTGAATCTTTGTATTTTGGACTCCTGGTTTCTTTTGTTTTTTGGACTTTTGTTTTCATTTTGATTTTGGATTTTCCTTCCTGTTTGCTTGGACTTTGTTTTTTTCAGTTACTTCAGCGTATTCCTCATTATGAGTTTCAGTGTGATGAAATCGCATGTAAAAGTTATGCAACTGCATTCTCAGACAACAAGCATGCTTTTTCATCGAGTACGCATTCATTCAATAACATAGAATGGAACATATAATTAACTCCCTAACCTCTTACCCTGACCCTAACCTAAGCGATATAAAACAGCAAAGCAACGAAGTTAGAGAGACATGATGAAGTGACTATTGCACTGTTTTTCCCAGTTTTAAGTCCGCCCGCCGGATTCGCCTTTTTTGTATGTTCGCTCGCGCATGCGCGCGACTGATCTGCTTTTTTAGAAAACATCCAAAACGCATGGCCAATAGTGTTACTTCGCACTTTTTTTCAGACGATTTTATACTTAACTGAGAATATGCTGTTACCTTCATTAAACCAACCATAAATTCACCTCGCTGCCTGTCTCTGCTTTTGGGTCCTCAACCCACAAACAAATCCTGACACAAAATTATTGATATTTACTAATATTTACAATATTTACAGACGAATCAGTCAAGGCAGTTCATGAAATCCAAGGTGTTTTCCTTTATCCAAGGAATCGAACCAGTTCCTAGTTGGGACAGAGTTAACAGAAAGTGCTGTTTCCTTCGGTGCGTTACATGGGTCTAGCTTGCCAGTCTGATCCATTCAGAGTCCTGGAGACAGATTCTGGAATGGGATCCTAGAACAGGATCCTGGAACAAAATCCTGATATGGAAATCTGGCCAATTCCCTCTTGTCAAACCTTGTGACCCGATGAAGGTTTAAATCCACAACTATGCATCTGCATCAGCATCAGACAGTGTCTCTTACCTGGGCTGCCACTTATCATCTTCTTGTTTCTCAGTGATATGGGGTGCCCTTTGATATCTGGGCCTCAGGTGGCCTCTTTATTGGTCTTGGGGCCCTGAAGGACCAGTCTGGGGCCACTCACACTTTATATTGAGCATATTTTCTTTTAAAGAAGCTTTATAAATCCTTTATATAAGAGCATGCTCATGTATATATACCACAGGACTTTGGTTCCAGGCATTCACGGATGCAAACTATTAGTCTGCAGCTACTGATATATTTAACCCTGAATAATACTGTGTAATCAGCCTGGATTTTTTTATTTCCACACACAAACACTGAATGATCATCCTAGGGATACCCACTGCTCTTAAAGCTATTTCTATGTTTAATTTGGTTGTCTTTCATCTTGTTTTCCCTTTTGTATTGTTCTCTGTTTTCTTTCCCTCTTGTCTTGTTCAGGTGTGGAAGTAGACTTCTTGGATCCACTGTATATCTTCTGCGTTGTTTATTTTTGCTGTTTTGTTTTCTCTCTGTTCAATCCAGTCCCCCTCTTTCTTCTCTCTGTCTCTTTCTCTCTCTCCCCTTAATTCTTATCCCCTCTCCCTTTCTCAAGGTTTCTTTTCGGCTCCTTGTTTGTTGTTATCTGCAATTTTATCCCCTTAATCATTTTCACTACGTTTTCATATATAAGTACCAAACGTAACCTTAGTTTATCAACCATAATGGTCTGCTTCTGAAAGAAAATCTGTTGTTATCTATCTTTAGATTCCCAGAGCTATATTAGCAAAACAGGGCACAAATAACAAAAAAAAAAGGAACTGCACTTGAAAGTGTGATTACTTTGGCCATCATCTGCTGTTGGTTACAACATCAGAGCAAATTACTTAAAAAGCTCAACAATCTAAAAGGAAGGCTGGATCTGTTGTGGGAGCTCCTCTGGAACCTCAGGAGATTATTTCACTAAGAAGAATCCTTCATAAAGTGAAGAATATTGTGGATAACTGCGAGCTTTCTCTTCAGAAGATTTTTAGGTGTTCTCAGCTATCAACACCTAAAACACCTATGAAAATAAAGATTTTAAATTATATATCACCAAGTCACAACACATGTCATGTTAAGGTATTCTATACAGAGAATTTCAATGATATTGCACTTTCAGATCAGTAAAAAAGTTATATATCTAAGGTGGCAATAGATATCTGTTGACTCTACAGCATTCCCTTACACTAGCATGCACATAACAACATTGGAGAGGAAAAACTCAATTTTAACAGGTAAAAGCTTCAGCAAAATCGCTGTTGGTTGGATGTTAAACAGCATATTGTTGTTTCTGGCGGTTTTTATTGCTACATATGACTTTGAATCTTATTTTTTTACTGTATGTGTTTTAGCACTGCTGCAGTAGGAAGATCCTGGTTTTAAATTCAAACCAGGGCTTTTATGCATGAAGTTTTCATGTTCTTCTGCTGCTTGTATCGGTATCCAGCTTCTTTATACAGTCTAAAAAAAGGCCTTTTTATACACTCTTTTAAAAAAATTGCTTGTCCAGGGATTACATTCTTCCCGTCCAATGACCGCTGTAGATAACAGCCCCATCCCCATTCCCAACCGTAATTTGACCTGATAAAATAAAATCAAAAATCATTGAGAAGCAGAAACTTAAGTTACGGACAGCAAGGCCTATGCTGGTTCTACAAATCATATTCTTAAGAAACGACTTTATCCTTTCCAGTCTGATAGATGTTAGTAAATTTCCATCATCTTACCTTAGATTTATGTTCATTTGGGGACGATTCACCTACTTCATGTTGTCACACAAGTTCAATTTAATGATCTTTTTATGCTACAGGCCTAATAGTAGAATTATTTATTAGACAACTTGGATATAGTTGTGAAATTCCACTGAAAATGTAAGTCAAATTAAACCATGATTTTTAGATTACACTGGCTAATTCCAAAATAATATTGCCTATCATATTTGAATTAGTTTGATAGTCTGAAAAGTAAAGGTAAATAACAACCACATAGAGGGTTTCATAATTTCCCTCAAAAAATGTTATTTTAATCACAACATAAAGCTTAACCATACTGGTTTAAGATAAAGAAAACATTAGATTTATAAAGAAGAGGGTTTAAATAAAAAGGAAAAAGACAATGAGTGAATGTCTAAAATAGATAACATTCCAATACCATGTAGACTACCAGAAAGCAACATAGAATAGCTTTATAAGTGAGAAGATTTGACTAGAAATGGGATGAATTGGTCAATTAGCAAATAGACAAGGCAGAGATAACCAGTGGTTATCCAAATATGGAAATATTCAAGGAAAGCGATGAATGTCCTTACTTAAGAGCAGAAGCTGCATTGTTAATATTCATTATGCAGTGCTGCTGTCTGGACCCCCTGCTGGAGATCCATCTTCATAGGAGCTTAAAGCGGCGGGAATGAGTAAAGTTTTAACAAGAGAGACGCTTCGTCCAGCCGCGACGTCTCTATCCCCATGTTTAGGGCGAGTGTTGAGGTATCCTTAGTAGCTGTGATGTTTCAGGGCAGCATGTCTTGCATCAGAGAGGGCTCCTATAGGTATAGAGAGGCAAATATGCACATGATGCTATTTTCATGTGCACCGTGGGATTGACTGTTTGCTATATATTGAGTGTGTGTATTTCTGGAGTGTCGTGGCTCAGTTAATTGTGCAATTGTGTGTCAGCTTTGGGGAATGTTGTTTATAGATGATGAGAGAGCGATGAAGGCCAGACGCACAAGCATGAACACACACTCAGTGGGCAGACACTGCAGGACAGTTATGTTATGAATCGCACTGAGATGGACCAGACCCTCGTTCTGATTCTGACCCCGCTCTTATTGTGAAAGAACCTCTTCACATTGGAGGGAAAAAAACTACTAAATATTACTGCTTCAGGAGACATAAAACGAGAAGTACCTCTTTCTCTCTATTGAAGCTACTAAGGGCTTTTATATTTTTGTCTTCGAGCTCATGGTTTAAATACTTTTTATTCAGGGAAAGTTTACTTTTGAATCAGGTGACCAACAAAAACAGCACTACTGTCAATGGCCTCCCTAGCTTATTTTCAGAGAGAGACTCACCTCCTGTCTGCTGGATCTGCTGGAGGCTTTTAATGCTGCTGGTAAAACCATTATATGCAAAGGAAACTAGTCTAGGATCTATGGATTCCCCATCAGCTTGATGGTTCAAAGGTTATACAGGAAGGAGGGAAATCCTGACCCTTTCTTGCACCCCAGACCCATGTTGTGCCCCGGGGGTCAAAACTTAGACCTGTCATGAGCCATCTCATGCAATATGCAGCTGTAAACCGTGTCTGTGTTACGCTGATGACACACAGATTTACATTTCCCTGAAGCCAGACAAGCTAATAAATCTTTCAGCCGTAGACAAATGCTTACATAGATTAGTAACTATTTGACTCTCGGCTATCTAAAATTAAATCATAATAAAACAGATGTGCAAAGGGAAATACCAAATATTATTGTCCAATCTCTTGGAGTCTTACTCTGGAACAACTCTCTTTTGGCAAGAAAAAAAGCATCAAGTCCTGTCCTCAAACATTCCAGGAGATTTGACCATACAAGAGTGAGGAATCTTTTTATCTGTTGTTCTTTTCAGCTTTTGTTTGCTATAGGCTTTCATTTTCCTGACTATGATGCCTATGAAAGAAGGTTGTTTTTTTTGTCTGATAAGCCATTTCTTTGTTGACCTTTTATATTTTGCATCAGTGTTATGGTATAAAAAAATAAGGACTGATTCTGCACTTTTTATTTGAACCGTTTATGCAAACTGCTTAAAGTGTATTTTAAAGTGTTACTGATGGCACAATAAGCGGCTGCTAACATTATGGGCCGAAATAGTGTTGCGCATATCCCATACCCGGCCAGCAGTTTTGGGCCCATACCATACCATAATCCTATACTCCATGGCTTTGTTGTGCAGTATCGGGCCAAAGTACCCAATACTTTTTACATAATAATGTAAATAGGGTTAAGCACCATGGCCTCTGGCTGGTTCGCCCAAGCTGCTGTTCCCTACCCTTAGTTGGCCTAATAGCAGGGAAAAAATCTAATACAAAAAGTGACTAACCAGTAGAACTTTTTTATTGCCTACCTGAATGGGTGACAATAGTTGAAAAAACTTCCTGCCGCTCCTCAAAATGGTATCTGTGCCCTCATTTATTAGTAGCGGCCGGATAACCGATACCACCATTTTATGGCAGCAATCAGGGCCCCGTCTGACTTCGGTATCTTGGGTATCGGTGCAAACTAATTATAAACACTTTGCTGTATTTAACAGAGTGTGATAGTAGAAAAACGTTCCAATGTTTTCGTTCTTATTTTTACATCAGACCCACTTGTAAAGGGTTTCTAGTTACTGGTTTCTAAAAAAAACTAACAAACAAACAAAAAAACAATAACAAAAAAAACAAACAGGCTTAGACTCATCTGTTCGAAGCACTCTTCTTTTCTTGAGAACCCAGTAGAAAGGCTTTTAGTGGTAGAACAGAAAAGACTTCACTCAACATTGCTTCACTCATCTTGTGGGCACATGGGTATAGCCTGTTGGCAGTTAGAGAGACCATGTTTGCTGAACTTCTCTTAGATAACATTCCTGGAAGTTCCCAGCACTGAGCCCTTCCTCCCAGCCAGACGCCCTGAGTCTCCAGTGAGCCAAACCTTTGACCCCACACTCCTGCTCCCCTATGTGCTCCCATTAAATTGGCAGCCTTACCGCAGTCCCCTAAGGACTGGTTGGAAAGCAAGGCACCGGAGATCAATAGTTAGATTATTGTTATTTCCTCTTTCCTGCTACAATTTTGTTTTAAATATATGTAACAAATATGTTTGCCAATAATTGGTTTGTTTTGCACCAAAATGTAATAGTTTGAAAAGTCAGTGACATGTTAGTCTGCAACCTGACAACAGCCAGATGTCTCGGCTCCTACTTCTAGCTCCACTCACATATTACTCCGGGAACAATCAGCCATTGAAAGTGATTTCCCCAACTCACTTATGTGGTCTGTCCAATCAGGACGCAGGGCGGGTGGGTCCTGGAGTGGAGAAGCCAACGTAGTCTGCAACAATACGTATGGGTTTCTCAGATTGAAGCTAAGCCCCACTCCCGCAGACTGCCACTCTGAGTCTCTGAGCAAAACCTTTGACCCCACACTGCTCCCTATGTGCCCCACAATGGCAGCCCACTGCTCCCCAAGGGGACTGGTTAAAAGCAAGGTAAATTTCTCCAATTCGATTTGGCAAGAGCTGATCTACCAAATGGCTCTCCCTCCTCATTGCGCCGCCTTCGGTGTGAGTGGCTGAAATAGCACGTCAATAAAGCTACGGACAAGTGGCTTAGTCCAATCATATGCAAGGATGTTCATGATAAGGCCCAGCTTTCAGTACTAATTCATTATTAAGTAAGGTGTTCCAGTATGTATGTGAGGGGAGCTGTAACGGGCACTGACATGCATCTGGCTGTAAAAGTCAGGTGTTACATGTGTTATTATTATGCTTTTAGTATTGTCTGTTTCATGAGAGTCCAGAGCGTTAGAAGCACCAGCAGAATACACACACTCCCAGTCAGTCTCATCAAGTCATCATGTTCGTATTCTGGACTCACTTGATGGGTAGATGATTCGGGGAGTCTGGTGCCGCTATATGCTTGGCTGAAAAGAAAACCTGCAGCCATTACCTGGCCTTTCTGGAACCAGTTTGACACCCCTTGCTTTAAACAGATTTGTTAGCGTTTGTTCACTTACAAGCTTTATAAAATAAGGACTACATGGTGTCCCGGTGCAAAGCATTCTTGTTAGCAAATGTGTACCCTGCAATATGCAGGTATGCCTACATGCAACCACCATGAACGCACAGATGATGACAATGGTGCAAAGTCGTGCTTAATTCAATGTTCACAAAGCCTCACTGAAGGCCAAATGCAGCCGCCAGTTTGATTTGCTCGGCTATGTGTGGAACAAAGATTTTTATAATCTTGGTTAGAGCCTGTAATTTAAAAAAGGTCCCAACACTCTGTTCAGGGCTGTAAGCCTTCCCAAATATTGCAGCAAGTTATATAGTTGATCTTCATTGAACATGTGAATTGATCAGTATTGGCATATCAGCCGCATACACCTCTGCTCAGGTATCGGATTGGGATTGAAAAATGATCAATGCATTCTCTAGCTTCTTGCCCCATACCATCTTGGAGTATGTATTAGTCGTCGCTCCAGTTGAGTTTTCCTCCCTGACAGCCCTTAAGTTTCGCAAAGTTTTAGCACGCCAGGATACCCAAAAGTCGAAAACTTTTTTCCTTTTATTTTTCTTTTAAGGGAATGCAGTTCTGCCGTACCTGTTTATTTTCTCATCTGTGTGGCTCAGATAAATTGTCATCTGTGGCCCAACTTTCTCTAAGCCCATAGATTTGTTTTTAAGTGGTAAAGTGTTTGACCAATTGGAAATGTGTTTTATTTAGACTTTCAGTTTAAAAACCTCGCTCTTTTTCTGCCTACATAAATATTTAGTTGAAGTTGTATATTTTTTCAGGAACATTTTTTCCATCATTGTGATTTATTTCAGTAAAAGAATCTGGTACAAGAGGGGTTTTTTTTCATAAACAATGGAAATCGCCACAGTTTGGATCATGTAATCAGTTTTTGCCTGTGCTCATGAAGCAAATACAGTTTTTATGAAGGCCAGCCCAGCTGCACCTCATATTTTATGATCAGCTTTGATGAATCACCTCATTGTTTCTTATTCAATAGTTTTTTGTGTTGTGTGTATGTGTGTTGCGGTGCAGCTGGTCTTCTACAAAGTGGTGCAGGTTCTGTCTGCTCTGGGTCACAGCCTGTCGCTCGTCGCTCTGCTCACCAGCACTGTCATCATGTGTTCGTTCAGGTAAATCATTCACATCACTCACACAGATCACAAACACATCATAACAGGAGAAACAAACTGAGTTTACAGCATGTGATTGTGAGAAGCACACTAATATTAACATTTGGTCTGCATAAGAAGTAGCAATTTTAACTGACGCTGATTTTATACAGTTGAAAATTAAAAAATAAAATAACTGTGAAATGTTTTTTTTCTTGCTATCTAGCTGGTAAAACAAATTCTTAAGAAGTTCTTTTCAGCCCTTCTTTATCTTTTATCTCTTTGATAAATATAACCACAGCTGCTCTGAGGTGCAGTGCCGCTTGAATCATATTTTCTTGTTGCATAACATAAATGGAGTTTTTATGGACTGATTATCTGCGTTCAAGCTGATATTGCGACAAACCATGCATGCAGCATTAATGTTACCTTCAAAGACTGCATCAAGGCAAATTTCTAACTAGACCTGAGGTCTTCAACAGGGGGTCCGCGACCCCTAGGGGGTCCACAGAGGTACTGCATGGGGGTTGTGAAAGTTTTGGTTGATTAGACTTTTTTTTATATTCCCCCCTGCATTATTTTCCACTAACTGAAAATTCTTTAAATCCACATTAACATGAATTCAACACACTGTAGTAAAGAGATAAATGGAGGCAGAAGATGTCTTTCAGTCATCAATGCACACATTCAGTGACACACATACAGTAACTCGGCTTTTGGGTAACCGTTTCATTCACAAATAGATCTGTCCATTCAAATCAGGAATCAGAAATACTTTAATAATCCCAGAGAGAAATTACTTTCATTACATTACTACATCTGTAATAGAGTGACTATAGTGACCAGTTTGATAGAACACTATTTCATACAATACACATAATTCCGTGGTCCCTGCTCCATCTCGCTATCAGTTTGGGGGTCCTGGCCTGGAAAACCTTGAAGACCCCTGAACTAGACAGATCTTGGATTTTTAGTTTTAAATTCTAACAGACATGGTTTTATCTCAGTAACACCAAATTGTTTTCCCCATTAGTGTCAGTGGTGTGTGGAGTTAGGTAGAGAACCTCAATATGCAGAGCTGCAGAGGCAGAGATGACCTCTTGCAGATTTAATGAAGAGGGTAAATATTACCCCAGGTCACACCTTATCCCGCGGGCGCCAGGCAGCAAAACGCTTGCAGCGATTCCAGTCATTAAAAGACGTAACCTCTCACCTGCTGGAGCTGTCCGGCTGCGTTACCGAGACACCCGCACTGCAGAAAATCTCGCTAGCGCCATTCCGGCGGTATGCGTCGAAGCTCTCCAAGAACAAGTTTTCCGCCAGTGTCCTTTTATTTGGGCCGCGGTTATCGCCAAGTGAAGTTACGCGGAACTCGCGAACTTCTGTTAAATCTCTCTGGACCTGGGCTGCTGAGTCAGCAGAGCCGCACTGACCGCAGGGTCAAAAGGGCGTGTGAGAGGGGGTGTAGCGGAGTTGCGTCTCCGCTGCTCGGTAACTGCACCGAGCCAGTGTGAGCAAGGGTTAAAGAAGTAACAATCCAGAAATGACCGGCAAGGAACTCAGGAATAAAACCACAACTGTAAAACCATGGAATGTTGACAATCCAAAGCAATTAATGAACTAAAACAGGAAGTGTATGGAGAAAACAAACAATGCGAGTTAAATTCCAGCTGATAGTGCAACAGTGATAGAGGAAAACGAGAAAACAGTTAAAGTGGAAAGGAGAGGGACACTAGGGGCTTACAAAGAATAACCAGGAAAACAGAAGGATCTAACTGTCTCTAGGTAATTACGAAGCTAAAGGGAACAACTAATAATCAGACCAAGGAATAAATAATATAAAAAATGCTGAAAAGACATAACTGAAATAAATAAGAAGGGAGAGTAAAACAAAGAATTAAAAAATGATATAAATTTTGACATATAACTGAGAACCCAAAAAGAAAACTTAAAGGGGAAGCAAAAGGCCCAGAAAAGGGAGAATCATGACAGTTAGTTTCGGTTCATTTTAATGAGAATAACTGTTCAGAGAAAAGCATTTAATACTCCTTTGTTACAATCTTCGTCAAAAAGATTTTTCTTTTTTGTCCAGATGGGTTTAGTACATTTCTTATTTTTTTTTCTTTTTTTGATTAAATAAAAGTGTACAAATAACCAAAAGTGCATATTTAAGCCTAAAATACAATTAATGCTGTAGATTTTCAACAGTCAATCAAATTAAATTGTGACTTACAACATCATTCCCCCGAAAAACTTTTAGATTTTTCTGGTACTTACTTTGAGTGAATTTTTACAGCACACAGCACTACGGATGCACAATGACAAGACTGCAAGGAATTTGGCTGATTAATGCAGTAAATAATCCCAACCCTGATGCAGGTTCTACAATTAAAACTACAGACTGTTTTCTCTAAAGTCGATACATCTGAATAAAAAATGAGAGCAAATGTCCTTCTTTGGTTTTTTAGCTGCTTATAAACAATAGGCAGTTAGGTAACTGAAATAGATAATCCAAGTATTTATTACCAGTATGGTGACGATCATAGAAATTGTAAATCTGGCAAAGTAAAAAATGTCACACCACCAGGTGAAATTTGGTAATAATAATTTATTCTATAATTTGTTTAGCAAAAAGTCAAAGATACTTTACAAGAATCAAGCAAAATTACAAGAGCAATGTCTCAGCAAAGACCACCCCAGCAGCGTCCCTCTGCAGGAAAAACATCCAAATCATGGGGCATTTCATTTGCATTTGTCTAAACATAAAAATGTTGTTGGAGTTTGAAGCATTTCTGAAAATCCTGTAAAACAGAAAGTTTATAAATTGAGGGAGAATGTTCTAAAGTTTATTAAAGCCCCATTCGTCTTCTTAAGTGGCTTTTCACTTTACAGAAACATTTATGACGAATTTTGAAATGTCCAACATGTGGGAGATTTCAGCGTTTTCTCTCAGAGTGGTTTAGCCGTAAAATAACCCTAGAAGTGGACCAATTAAGAGCAGAAGCTCGTTAAAACTCCCTCACATGCATGTTTGAAGGCTGAGGTTGATAACAGCTTGCTGTGTAAATGTGTCGGACTCGTGTGGATGGACTCCAGCCGCTCATTCAGCTGCTATCTTTGTGTTTAGACAACACGTCCTTCAGTGGATTCACCCCCGACTCTCTATGTAAACACTTGGTGAAGCTTTGGTCTGTGTGTGTTAATGTGTGTACAGGAGGCTTCACTGCATGAGGAACTACATCCATCTGAACCTGTTTGTGTCCTTCATGCTGCGCGCTGCAGCCGTGCTGATCAAAGATGCGCTGCTCTTCTCTGAGGATCAGACCACAGACTGCAGCAAAAGGCTATCTCTGGTGACTTTGCAAACAGAAAACACTCAGATGTTTCATTTAAGGACTTTTTTTTAATAATAAGCTGTTGTAGTGATGCTAGAATTAAGTTCTATTGTTAAATCTCAAAAAGTCTTTATTTAGTCTATAATTCTTCAGATTTTCTCTCTAAGCAGATAGACTTGGTGTTTTAAAAACTGATCTTAAGTTGCTCTTTGGACTTTGGCTGTTTTTTTTTATGTCCAGCTATTAAAATTCAAGCATTTCCAGGGGAGTTACCATAAATCTGTTTGCAGAAAGCTCATCTTTTGGCAGAAAATGAACAACTAAAAGCCCAAATGCATCTTGCAGGATGTTTTGAGAAGACGTTTGTCTGTTCCAGACACA
Organism: Cyprinodon brontotheroides; assembly: GCA_018398635.1. Lineage (NCBI taxonomy): Eukaryota > Metazoa > Chordata > Actinopteri > Cyprinodontiformes > Cyprinodontidae > Cyprinodon > Cyprinodon brontotheroides. The sequence continues at coordinate 7,322,994 of JAGKQL010000054.1, forward strand.
TGTAAACATGTTAGGTCTAATTCTCCCCATCTGTCTTGTTTCATGAAGAAGTTTGAAGAACATGAAGCACCCAATGCTGAGATCCAGACACATTTTAAGACTGTGTTATCAAATCCTTTATCTGTCCCACTATCGATGCTGCCTTTGGGATTTCCTTTGTTCTGTCAAATAAATCACAACACATTTTGTCTGTATGACTAAATGCTTTAATTTGCAGTTAAAAAGTTTCTTGGCATTCTTTCCTTTATACTGACAAAACATTGCCATAGGTATTAAGTTTAAAATCCTTCTCTTTTATGCCTTGATAGTTGAGAGTTAGGATTTAAATGGCTGAAAAAATGATCAAGCAGCTTAACCCCCCCAGAAAAACCTTGGAAGACATTCAGAAACTGAGGGACAGTTAATCAAGCCAGCCTTGGTCAGATTAAAGGAGGGTCTGAGTGTTTGAAAGTATAGAAAGCTAAGATTGGATCAATGCTCTGGCTCAGGCCTGTTAGTGACCAGCTGTTACATGCTGTCTATTTTGTTAAAATCGGTTTTCATGGTCAGATTTCAGGACTGATAATAAGGCATTTTCTGCTAAATAATATGTAAAGAAATATATTCCCAACATTGTTCTCAAGTGAAAACTTGAATGAAACAATAAAGCACACTACTACGCCCTGGCTACCTTCCATCTTGTTCTCCATTGTTCACTCTCCTGATTTCTGTCGTAGTGATGACAGTATCAACACTAACCCAATGTGATTACCAGACATGCAGCAGTGGGAGGGCGGAGTCCATGCAGCTTGCCAGTGGGGGGGTCAGACCTGGCTTTTTTTGCCAATGGTAAGGGAATCAAATGCCGATTATTTGCGAGTTGACCTATGTTTGAAAATTTGGTTGACCTGCTAATTTCAGTGGGAAAACGGCTTTAATTTGTTAAACCTGCTTTGTCAAATGGGCTTCAGGACAGGGAGAGGATGCAGTTCAGACAAGTCAAGCAAAATACCTGATGATTTTGATTAATAAATGGCATTACGACATAGCTGAAAGTCTAAAATATGTTTATTTAGCATGAAATATCCCTTTGATTCAGTTCTTTCTTACACATTCATGTCATAATAAAGTATTTTTGTTTTAGGTGGGCTGTAAGGCCAGCCTGGTTTTCTTCAACTATTTCATCATGGCCAACTTTTTCTGGCTGTTGGTGGAGGGTGTCTACCTGCACATGCTTCTTCTTGTCATCCACACCTATTCCATCCGTCTCTCCATCTACATGCTCATCGGCTGGGGTAAGCTGCACCGACCCGCTGCTTAGTGATATTTACTGGTGATGGCCTTATTTATTCATGTAGTCTTTCTTTATTTTATCAAATCTCTAAACCCACTAAAGTGATCAGAGCAGGGCTGCAGTGCAGTAAAAATTAGAATTGGCCTAAGTAAAATGTTTATGTTTTTGGACTTTTACTCACCTTTTAAAAGACAATGCTTGTTATTTTTTTATTAGTTTTTTTATTTATGTTTTTCTTATTTTAATTTTTCTTAATTTTTATTTTATTTTGTATATATATATTTATTTATATATTATTTATATACTGCTTTTATACATATATTTAGATACATTTTATATATAAGTAAAAAAATATATATAAAAAAAGGCTTTTTACTTTCAACAAAACATTTAGGTGTATTCCTCTCAATAAACTTCTATGAAGTGGAATGAATTTAAAATACTAAAGTGCTGCAGGTGAAATGTTTTTGGTCAGACATCAAATAACTGTAAATATGGATAAAGAGTCTCTCTGCCATCCTCTCTCCCATCCATACTATAAGGAGCTGTATCTTCCAGCTGCTGCAGGTACTTCATGAAGCTTAGCTCCCACCAGCAGCTCAGAAGATCCAAATCACTGACTCCCAGGAAAAAGCTTTAAGCTAAAATTACTTTCCCAACCGTAACATTTCTGTTGAAACTCTTGACTTTTATATCATATCCTAACTAAAAGTTGACGTTTTTATTTCACGACTCTGTCAAAATATTTATATTTTTTGAATTGTGTGGGGTCTCTCCTTGTTTAAATCCTGAAGAGCCAGGTGTGACAGTAGATAAATCCTCCAGTCAGAACATACTGCTACTCAGTGAAAAAGCTCTAATGAAACATCGATAATCGCTACTTACTGTGGACCTGAGCTCCAGTCTACATTTTTCACTGGGCCGCATTTTACTGTTGCCGTATAAAATGTGACAAAGACAGACAGACAGGCCAACAGACACTACGCCATTCTTTAAAGTGGACCCGTGTGTTTCAGAGAAAGGTCATTCTATAAACACTTTTCATGCCTCCGAGTTCATTTTGTTCCATTCGGTCTTAGCTACCATGTGACACCTTCTTCCACCATCTATCAAAAGTTTTACCAACACCCAATGCATCACCAGCGAGGCCCAGCTGTTTAATGCCTGTGCAGACGCTGTGTTGAGACGATCTGCATCTGGCAGAGGAAGAACCTGAACAGATCCTCTGTCTTTGGCTTACAGGAATCCCTTTTGTTTTCACCGCGGCGTGGATTGTGAGTCGGATCAACCTGGAGGACACTGGGTGAGTTTCAGCTTTAAGTACCCGCCCTGCATAAACAGCATATTTCAAAGCTTTCATTTCATACTACAACAAGGAGTATTAAGGTACACAAACCATACCTCAAGTTTCAGTTTGTTGTGTTTTTAGTGCTTTAGAGTCATAGAGTTAAACAAATATTATTTTATTCTAATGTTTACTTTCCTTTTACTGCAATCAAAAATGAACAAAGAAAATCAAATTGCACTAATAATAATTAGACTTTATTAGCACTGGTATTTTAAAAGTTTTCCAGTGAGAGCTGACTGGATATTTAGTTTCCAGCAGTACCTGAATGCATCATAGAGAGGAACCTTTAGTAAAAATTGTGCCTTTTAAAATTTCACTAGATTTTTGCAACAAAGCAATTATACAAACCAAACAAAAGTTATAATTATAATTTTTTAACAATGTGAAATTATATTTTCATATTTAACATCTCAGCATTACATTTTACAAATTCAGCATCATAATTGTGGTCTCTGCATCACCAATTAAACTTAAGACAAGAGCCCACTTTGGGTGGGAGGGCTAAGTACTATAATCCAAAATCCTAAATTGTAGAACTTGTTTACCTAAGTAGATCTTCCATTGGGCCCTAACGTTGGTATTTAACTGGGTTATGTAACAAGAACAATTCTACACTGGTATATAAAACAAATGCACGCAGTAGGTGAAATAAATGTAGATTCAGCAGCAAGACTAGATGTTGGATCGCCATAGTTTACTGTTTTTTGATTAATGCATATAAATAACTATATTATAATTCATACAGGGAGTATTACAGATTATATGGACACTACAATGTAAGAAAGAACAGGAAAGGAAAAACAAGAAAAAGGAGAAAAGATGAAAGAAAGAGGAGATAGAAGGGAGACAATGATAAAACGTCTTTAGTCTGCTTCATCACCTTCAAAGAAGAGCACAACCAACTGATATAGTATAAGAGATACAATAAAGTAGCACCTTGATACTATCGCTGACGTAAAAGTGGTATTATTTAATCTGATATGTGAACTGTGGTAGCTGAAGATTTGAAGTCTTAATAAGTGTTTTATCTTTTCCATTTGGTACCATTCCATTATTATTTGGATGCATGACTTGTAGGGAGGCGCCTCTAATTGCTTTCACTTAATTGAAATGCATTTCAGGGCTGCTGTTAGAAGAGCATATTGGACCAATTTTTGATTTTCTTTGCAGTAACTTTAGGATGCCTAAATGAACCAAGCAGCTGGATTCAAGCTTTACCTTATTTTTTTCAGTATCCCTGATGTTTAAACTAAACTAAACTTAAACTAAACTAATTAAATGACTAAGATTCACCTACTTTATCACAGTTGGAAAGAGCAGACATGAAGCTTTGGTTCAGTCCACCTTTGTTTCTCTGTCATTACCAGAACTGAATAGGGACCCTTAATGTTTCCTAAAGTAGATTCCTATTGTATTTTGAAGTTCTATATTTGTTTGGTTTTATGTTTGTGGTATAGAGCATCTCTCAGGTGGTGCATGAATCCCTCTATCTCTTCACATGGGGTCCCAAACCAAAGGTTTTAGAAATGAAAATCTGATCTGTGCTTTTATATTTACTCCCCTTTGCTCTGATACCAAAAGATAGAATCTAGTTTGACCAAATCTCAGTGAAGAGGTCTTAATTTCACGATTCCAGCCATTAAGAAGCACCGCAACAAAAAGAAGGTAGTTGTTTCAGAAGCCAGCTTGAAAACAAGAACATAGTCTGGCTGGGTGGCCAGCATAAAAAGGCTTAGTACTCATTTTCTATGGTGATAAACAGCGAAACAGAGTGGTGTAAGCATCATGCTGTGGGGCGATGTCTCCTCTGTACAGAAAGGGAATTATTGGAAGTTGTTGTGCAGGTTAATAGAACTTAAGCCTACAGAAGACTTTAGAATAGGAGGGAAGGTTCACCATCCAGTCGGACAATGACCCAAAATATGTATGAAATGTACGTGTAAGAATGGCCTAGTCCAAGTTCACAGACAAATTGAACTGGGAATTTATGACAAGATTGAAAATATGATGTTCAGAGATGCTTTTTAATCAATCTGTCAGCATTTAGGTTTTTATTGTAAAAAGGAATAGCAGATTTTTCACTTTATAGATATTTAGAGCTGTTAAAATATTGACTCAGGGGGCTAAACAGAAATGTAAAACCATTTTTAATTCTATTACATGCAAAACAGTGTTAAAAGTCCTTTGTAAAACCTTACATTTTTTTTTCACACACCAGTCATCAGTGTTAGTCTGTCTCATAAAATCCAGCTTTTGAAGCAATCTGATAAATGTAGAAACACACCAAGAGGTGTGAATACCTTTTTTAAGCCCCATACTGTTGATATTCGCGTCATGCTTTACAAAACCTGTATTATAAAACTTTTTAGTTAAACAAGGCTAATTAGGTTATGTAATGTGAAACTCTTGTGCACTGTAATTCACTTTTCACATGTTAATATTCTAAGATGTCTTAACAGAGGACCCTTGGTTTGTGTTGCAGGTGAGTTTTCCAATACATCCAGTTTAAATCTCTTGTCCTGCTGAATGCAGAGAGTAACCATCCAATATATTTGTCTGCAAAGTCTTAACACCTCATTTTGTACTTTCTTGTTCATATGTTTATGAATGTAGCTTTCGTTAGAGGGAGAAATCTATTTATGAAGAGACATTTTTACCACACCTGCTGTTGGCTGAATACACCAGCATCAACCAGAGGTGTCCAGCTACAAAGTTCAAATACTTTGTTACCTTAGTGAAGTGGGAATTTGCTATCTGTGCTTTACTGGAGTATTTGTTTTTTATATAACCTTTTACTTCTACTCCTTACATTGTTTTTGTAGTGCAGTAACGCATCTTTTCCTGCATTACTTTATTTTTATACTTAAAATCATTTTAAAAATGGTACTTTTACACTTTTACTTGAGTAAAAAGCTTTAGTTGATACTTTAACTTTTACAAAAGTGTTTTTAAACAGTAAGATTTTAGCTTCTACTTGAGTAATAAATATTAATGCTTTTGACACATCTGGCTTCAAGTAATTACCAATACACGCTTTTATTTTAAATCGCCTGTGTTAAATTCTGTAGTAACTCAGGTTGAAACTTTAAAATGAGTAGCCCAGTATAAAACATGATCCATATATGAATAGCAAAGTAGAATATTGTTTTTCTCTCCATCCTTAAAATCTGTAACTTACCATGAGAGCAGATGAAGCAGGTTCAGAGGTTTTTTTTTTTTTTTTTAACATTTCAAACCTTTGGTGGATTTATGTTCAGGAGAACATAAATCCACATAGCTTTAACCCTTGACTGAGGTGGACACATTTGTTGGGGTTAGTGTTGGTTGGTCCTGATCGGTCCTGATGGTCATTTCTGTTCATGGTTGAAGGAGCTTTTTAAAAAAGAAAAAGCTTCCGGTAGTTTTTGGTGTCTAGCAAGTTTGGGACGTATGAAACTTATTTTCTGATTCATTCATGTACATAATGAACATTGTTCGGATGTGATTCACAGTTGCTGGGAGTTTAACGAACACCCTGTTCCTGACAGGCTGATCAACTGGCCCATCATGGCTTCTATCATTGTGAGTTCTCTTTAAATTCTGTTTTATTAGCAGCAGGGAATCACATGTTCTGCTCTTTTACAACCCAACAATGACCTGTTTTCATTATTCTGGAATTATTCTCAAAATGATGTGTATTCTAAAAAGACTTGCCCAAAGCATCACAGGTCCTCTACCTTGCTAAACATTTCCTGGGATTAGTTCAGAAAAATCTCAATCTTTGTCTCATCAAGAAGTGTTTTTTTTAAACATACTTTAACAAACTTAGCATGTTTATATTTGCGATGGTAGGACAGATAAGTTAAAAAAGGTAGCGTCTGTCTGATGGTTGCTATGGAGACAAGGCGATCCAAAGATGCAAAGGTCGATCTCCATCCAATAAATCATCTTGTTTTTTAATGTCCTGTCTTTCCATATGAACACTTAAGAGTAGAGGATTTTTTCCTAAAGGATCTGTTCACTGCTGTTTTATGAAATGACATGTTTGTTTTTGTCTATTCCATTCAACGAAATGCTCAGACAAACCGACATCTTCATTTACATTTATACAGTAGTAGCCATTCAAGATCTCCACACTTTACTTGATGCGTCCTTGACTGGTCCCCTACAATTCCTTTTTAAACATCAATATTTGTACTAAAATATTGTTTCTGTCATGATTTGTGGACAAGATCTAAAGAGAAGCATCATCTCCAGGTCAGATCCCTGTAGTTCAGTGAAACGGTGGAGTCGGAGTAAAAAAAACAAAATTGCACGCCCAGGAGAAGGCCTGTAGCTGGAAGTGGGAGGGAATTCCCGGTGGTGCCGTCGCCATTGGGCTGCTGTTTGACTGGGAAGGGCCATTTTGAATGGCTGCTTCTTTATATATATATGAGGGAAACAGAAAGGGATGATTTACTAATTAAAACTCTCCAGATCAGTAGTATATGTATGAAAGTAGCATTCTTCAATTGCTTTTATTTTGTAGGAATCACATACCATTTTTTTTGTTTTTCCAAAATGATTTATGTTAAACTTTTCTATACTTCTTAACCATTTTTTCTGTGCTTCTTTCTGTTTCCCAGTGCATTATTTTAATGCACTATTTAAATGCACATGTGTGTATAAAATATTTGTGTACTCAGCCTTCAATGCTCATTTTTATACTCTGTAGAAAGTAATTACAATATTTTTTCACTATAAACGTGATGAGGTGGTGATTTAAAAGCCATCGGCACTCTCTGACTCCTGAGTTTCTCTTACAGATTAATTTCCTCCTGTTCATCAGCATCATTCGGATCCTGTTGCAGAAACTGCGCTGCTCGGATGTGGGAGGAAACAACCAATCACAGTTCAGGTATTGTGGAAAAATCTGATTTGGAGGTTTGATTTTATTGCTGTGAATTTATTCTGTGACTGCAGTGCCAGCTGGGACCTTAACATTTGCTTCTTTCTCAGCACACAGAGGCAAACATGATCACAATATTATCCGCTCTCATGTTTCTCCACCTGCTTTCTCACAGATATGACCTTGATTATTAGAGTCCACTGAATAGATAACAATTAACTTAACTTCCAGGGTGGTAGAAACACATATTTGTTTTTCTTTTTTTAAACCGGCGTCCAGGCGGCTGGCGAGGTCCACCCTCCTGCTGATCCCTCTGTTTGGGGTGAACTATGTGGTGTTCTTCTACCTGACGGAGCCAGACAATAAAACGCTGAAGCAGATCAAGATCTTCTTTGACCTGGGCCTCGGTTCCTTCCAGGTGGGACGTCCCAGACACTCAGAAGCATTTGCTTACATGTTACCAACAGCAAAAAATATATGGCAGCAGAAAGCAAATAACTATTAATAAAATAACTTTGGGCCGGATCTATCAAAGGTTTGCGTGTATAAAAACGTGAGCTATTTCACTGCGCACGCTAAAAAAATGTACAAACTGATCTATCAACAGCGTGCTAAAAGGATTTGGTCTTTAAAACGCGCTAAATAGCGCCTCTTATCCATTTAGTACTTTTCTGCAATGAATATGCAATATGGGGCGTTTACACGCTAAAAAAGTGCTGCTCTTGTGGGGAGGAGAACATGTAAATATATTAATTTAGCACTCGAAAGTGATTTTATCAAACCTGTTAGCAATTTTGCTAACGGTATTCGACTCTATATTTAACACGCTTCAAAAAGAAGGTGCAATGGTTCTGTATGCTGCACTGCGCTCACACCATGGCAGCCAAGTTATTGTCGCAAAGAAGGAGACATGGAAATGCGCAAGGAGACGCGAGAGAGAACGATTTTTTCACCACCGTGAATATTTTTGAATGAACGAGGAAACGAACATCAAAACATATCGCTTTATCCAGCATTGCCATTTCGCGGAAGCTGTTGGGGAACTCCGAAGGGATTGGAGCCAGCCACAAGGAGGACGCACGCAATACCAGATATCAAAACTCCCTTGCAACATTGCACTTTTTGTATCTGGGTCATTCCAGTGTACGTAAGGTTGCAGCTTAGAGCTGGGATCTCCCAATCTCGTTTTTCAGAAGTCGCGCGCCGCAATCATCTTATCCACAGTCCCATTGTGAGCCATTTGGTATGTTCATTTTTCTACAGGCCAATACAAAACACCTGTTTTTGTGTTTGTTAGCTGTTTTTTACTGCAGTGAAGTAGAAATTCAGCCACGTACCACCACTTTAGGGAATAAAGGTTGCCAAAGTTTTTTCTTTATATATATATATATATATATATATATATATAGTTATATATATTGTTGTTGTTATATATATATATATATATATATATATATATATATATATATATATTTGTTGGGGGTCACAGTAAGATTTAAATTTAATGCACTGCAGTTTGTAGAAACTACAACCACACACTTTGCCGCGAAACCACAAAACGCCAGTCCGCATTCCATCATCATTTAAATAGGGCGTCTCCAACAGTTTCTTGCACCTGCCACCAGTTACGCAATCACTCTTCTTAAATGACCCGCACAACCATGGTTCAGCCCCCTCGCGCATTCCAGTTTGCGAAATGCGCAAATTACTGCACGCTAACATTGGATCTTGATAAATCCGGCCCTAAGAGCACTAAGAGAGGAATTAAGAAATAATAAAACACAATACTGATCCACCTTTAAACACATCTTCCTCATACTTTCAGCTCATCTTAAATCCAGCAGAGACTCTAATTGTCCAGCTGTTGTTGTTTTTGTTAGTCTATTATTGTTTAAATGTGAAATGAAATGGAATTAAAAGGAACATCAGCATGTATAAGTATAGCAAACATTTAAATCTAGTTTCCGAACACTGCTTGAAATGTGAAATCACACAAATGGGGGAGTGCTGGTCTTGTGGTTAGAGCAGTGCTCTTGTGCTCTGAGAAGGTTGCAAGTACCTGGTTCAATCCCCTCAGCCTGCACTCTGGGTCTATGAGCAAAACCCTTAAACCCGATTGCTCCCCAGGCGACGTGCAATGGCAGCCCCCAGGGGAATTTGTCGATTGTGAGATCAATGATTTTCAATTATTATTATTATAAATAAATTATTATTATGCAGATTCAGTTTGACAAAATCTAATTTAGTTTCTGCCCATACAGGGGATTTACCCAAATGATTCTGGATTATTAATCCCAGGGTTCAGGCTTGGACTGGTAATCTGATATACCGGGCATATGACCGGTGGGCCGGGCCTAATTATAGCGTGCGAGGACCGGCCCTCCTTTAATCATACCAGCTCCAACACTTACTCTCCAGCCGAAGCACCTACCTGTAACAGTAGATAACTCCAGGGCCGGTGTAGATGGAAAAGCACCTGGGCCGAAAATTGTTCCCAGTCCGAGCCTTCCAGGGTTCCTAAACACAGCATCCTACAGTATGGATGTTTTCATAATGTTCTGTCATACAGGAATTACTTTGCTGTATTTTAATTAGTATTGCATTTATTTGTGTTTTGTCAGTAGGCGTTTATTAAATTTTATTCAGAAAACTAGAATTTCTTTTAGGTTTCTTTGCGTTTCTGACAGGCACTTTTTTCAAAACTGTTGGTCTAATTGATAATTGAAAGAGAAATTGGTTTTAATGGATTTTTTTTTTTATGGTTAAATTAAGGTTAAATAAAAATAGCACTGTACAGGAAAAAACTAAAGCTAGGATCTGATTGGTCAATCATTTCTATATAGATTACTTAAAGAATTTCTGATGAAAATTTTTAGTTCAGTTCAATTAAAAAGAACTGCATTAATCCCAAATGGAAGTTAAATTAAACATTAAAACATCTGGAGAGCGTGGATCTGAGCATTGAAAAGACTAAAATAAAGAAAATAAGTTATTAAAGCAGAAGACGAGTGACCTTCACCATATAACAATGAGACACAGCAAACAGAAAACCCATCCAGGCTCTAGAGGCTAACATCATTAGATCTGAAAGATGTCCAACTGTCTGCGTTTGTCTTCCAGGGTCTAATCGTAGCTGTCCTCTACTGTTTTCTCAACAGCGAGGTGAGCCCTCATGACCACAGACATCTTTCAGTCAATATTTGATCAGTGATCCTCCATAAGTCAGCTCTGTTCTCCGCAGGTTCAGGCCGAGGTGAGGAGGACATGGAGGAGTTTATCCCTGAAGCGCTGCGTTTGGCGGGATTACAGGCTCCGGAGCATGTCTGCAAACCACAACGGTACCGACAACTTTCTGCAGCTTCCCAGGAACGCACGAGCCCAGTCCATCCTGCAGACTGAAACCACCATGCTCTGACCAGACCTACTGGGCTAAAAACTGAAACCATCTTCATCATTTAAACTGAAACCACCCTATTCTGAGCAGAGGAAGCTGAAAGCTGACCCACATGAGTTAAAAAAGCACAGCTTCTGTAACTAGTTACTTTTATTGTGGAGTAACTCAGTTACTAGCTCAGTTACTTTTTGGGAGTAAAAGTAACTAGTAACTATAACTAATTATTTTTTCAAAGTAACGTGCCCAACACTGATTATCACAGATCCTTCCTCCCAGCAGCTGTAATACTCTATGACCACCACTGTTCCCAATAACCTCAATAAGTTGTTATATTCATAATGATTTTACACGGTTTCTACCGTAGTCAGTTAAATAACCTGCTGCTGTCATTTTGTATATCTCTGATGTTGCTGCTATTTTCACATATCCATTACTGTAAAAATGTCCATAGCTGGTTATTTTGTATTTATCAGGTGCACAGTTTTATGTTGTTGAAACACTTTACAATACAGTATTTTATTGTTTACCTTTTAACTCTACACCATTATGTTATTCTTATACATTTTTCTAAGGTCCACATTTGTGTGACCATTTTTTCTATAATCCTTTTGCTGCTGTAAACAAGAGAATTTCCCCATTGTGGGACAATAAAGGGATTTTCTATTGTGTTCTATACTTTTTTTTTTCAAACTAAAAGCTTTATTAAAAAAAAAAGTATATATAAATTGAATGTTCTTTTCAAGAGAATATATGAATTCCCTCCATGTAAAAATTCGACCATTTCCTTCATTGTAAAACTTGAAAATAATATTATTTCTCTTCAAACCATTAGGCATTATATTCCTATGGAGGATATTATGAAAACCATTATGAGTCAAATTAAAATAATACTATAAAAAAACTGGTTTGTATAAATGTTGTGATCACTTTGCATTTTGAGGATATCATGGTTTTACTCCAGCTTGTCAGTATAAAGTAACACCTGAAGATTTAAATAGTTTGAATAATAATTTATACTTGCTTACAAAACTGTTCTTACTATACTTACCTCTTCCTTTTGCTCTTTCTGCAAACTTTTTGAAAACCTTGTTAATTTTGGTTTTCTTCTCATTTCCAAACAGGTTTTGAAGGCTTTAAATCATAAAGATGCAAGATAGTTCATGCAGCATGTTCAGATATGATTTACACTTTATGGCAAACAAATGTCTCATTTTATACAGGCGGTAATCTTTCTGCATTATCTAATACATTTTAAATTTTTTATGTTTATCCTGGTTGTTTAATCTTTTTCTTTAACAGTACTTTTTTTTAGGATTATAGAAATTACCTAACATATTTTTATATTTTCATTTTATTAAAACCAGGCAGCCACAGATGCTCAGGAGGATCCAGTGCCAGTTAAACCTTTTTGTACCAGTTGTGGCCATAAGATGACAGTAGAGTACCAGCAAAAGTTTACCTTCAGTGTTCTTTTTTTTTCTTTACCTTTCTTCATATTTTGCATTAAAGATTTGGTTTAAAAATTATCTGAATCATATTTATTCATCAAAGTACTCCTATGTCATTTTCAACATTTGTTGTACAGCAGGTCTGCAAAACATCCTTCAAATAAAGTAAGGAAAGAATAATAATTTTCCTTTTTGAATGTAATTGATAAACAAAGCAGCTTAAACTTTTTTCTACATTTTACCGTTTCAGTTAAAAAGTATTTAACAATAAAAATTCACTAAGCATTAAAGCATTAGTGTAGGAAATAGATCCCACTTAAGAAAAAAATGCAAGAGTATGCGATAAAAAGCAAAGGCAAAAAGTTAGAATGTCTGATTAACATTTTATTTTGTGTAGAAGACAGGAAATAGACATGATAAATAGCTGGATAAATAGTTTTACTCTTTTATTGTATTTAAACTGTATCGGTCCTTCGTAAGTATCGGGGTAAAACGTCCAAAGTATTTTTCCCAGGGAGAGTTCACAAGACGCAGGAAAGCATTTGCTCTGAGTGGTGAAGATGCTTTATTTCTTCTTCTTAAGACTCTCAATTACTAAAGGACAAAAAGCACAGAGAAAAATGAACAAAATTAATTTGTAAATCTTAAAGTTTTTCATGGATTGCGGTTTAAAAAAGAAAACTTACATTTTTTTACCCATTGCTCATTGTGATCAACACATATCGGTCCTTTCTCCGTGTTGAAACTGGGCATAGAAGTAAACATGTTAAATTCTATGTTGCGTTAATTAGTTTAAGAAACCAAGATTTACATGTAACTTACATTACTGCCCTCACGCATTGACGTCTGGCAGGTGTGTCATAGAAAAAAGTCCCGACAACTTTACTGCTGAGGTCATTCCTGGTGACACTGAAACAGCACGGACGATTCTTTCCAGTGGGATAGTGAGCTGGGAAGGAATTGGAGAAGAAACCAGATTGGATCAAAGGAAATGAACAAAAAAGTCCTGGAACTTGGATCTGGAAATCAAGTTCTAGTAGAACCAGACTCAGTCTGACTCATCTGATGGGCTTACTTTGATTGATAAATTGTACCTTCTATCTTAATTAAATGTCTTTATCATTGCTTTCTAAGTATTTTTTCCGTTGTTGCCCTGCAGCTGAGCTGTGCCAGTTTGAGTAAGACATAATGGATCTATTGGTGTCCCTGAATCATTTTGTGCATCTCTGTGTTGTGCTGCAATGGAGCGGGGACATGTCCAGACTGCCTCTCACACAATGAATGCTGGAGGCAGCTATCAGACCCTGGTATGGGATAGTCAGAAAAATGGCCTGATTGGCATATTTTTGTGGTCAGGGATCACCAGAGAACAAATTCCATACATCCAAACACAAAACATCTGTATGTTACAGTACTGTGGGTATGGCTGATTAATTGAGGAACATACCATCGGCAAAGAACTCCTAGGGAAGCCAGACTTAAGAAATATCTCACCTGTCTAAGTAACATTTAGTTAAAAACTGCTGACAGAACTTCTGTTAGAGGGTTAAATGTTATTGCATCTGCTTTTAAAATCATAGTTTAAAGAGCCGAAGACATCCGTCATCTGCAGGCTGCTGCACCTTAGGTGCTCTGAGAGGCGTTACTGCAGATCTTTCCTCCCAGCAGTGATTAGATCCAAGCTGTTTTGCACAGTTCATTTATAAAGTCTGTTGGTGTTTTAATTCTTAGATAAAAATCACGCTTATCAGCAGCAAATTTATTTAATATCAGAATACAAGTTTTAATAACTGTACACTTAATTTTTCACGTTGTAATTTTTCCTTTAATGTCTTATTTTGTCTGGGTTTTTTTTTGTTTTTTTTTAACCCCTCTATGCTTCTATACATCAGTCGCCTGACTCTGGAATACTGCTGAGTTGCCTTAATCTTTCCATTCTAGATAAAATAAAAAAATGTTAATGCAGTACATACATCATAGCAGGTAATTTTTTTTTTTTTTTACATATCGCCTGTTTTAGTCTCATTGATTAACTGCAACTATATCAGCTCTTTATCTGTTCGCTTCCTGTTGCTGTTATAGGGAGAGTTTTCAACTAAAAAAGTAATAAAAAAAGAACAATAATAAAAAATAAACAAGTAAGTCAATAAAACCTGCCCTGGAAGAAATGCAGACATAAGTCAAAGAACAGCTACCTGCAGAGGAGTGGATGCATCGACACACCGCCAGCAGGAAAAGCCCAACAAACAGGATCTTCACCGACATTTTGAGTTTCATCTGAAAGATCTGAGCCAACAGCAGGTGATGAACCCTGTTTGTGGTATTTATGTGCAGCATCATGTTGAGGTGATGACGTCAGACTCTTTATGCTTTTGTGTGTTCTTTGCGATTGTCTCAGTCTTTGTGGGCATCGTTTTCACACTCCCTCCCCTCACATCAGTTTGTTTTTTATTCCCTTTAACCACGCACCTCATCTTTCTAACATGTTTCTGAGAAACGACCTCAAACCCCTCGGTTCAAACACGTCAGCACCTCGATTGGTGGTACCTGTTTTGCAGTCATAGGTGGTAAATCTAGATGCCACATGATTTTTTGTTTTCAGATTTGACTGGCAAAATTTTAAACACAAAAAAGGTTGAAGTTATTTCTGAAATAAATTGTTAAAATTTCCACAAAACTTTTCAGTCTTGATTGTAAATCAGTTAAGCTAATGTTTCTCATATTTGTATGTATTATATCTTGCGATCAGAACAGAAACAAAGACCTTCAATGAATTGTAACTTTTACTCATAGTCTGTTTATCTATTGGGGGCTTTTCTTGGAGTTAAATCAAGCTCAGATTTTTCCTGCAGAAGTGCAGATGAAGACATGATGAAACCTTTCAAAGGTTTCCTGTTTTATGAGCAGCTGTTTGAAGTCGCAAATGAACTTCTCACACTTGCAGGGTGTGACATGCTCACACCAAATATAGAGCTTTGAAAATAAAGCCTAATGAAATTTTTCAACATTTTCCCACATTTTCCAACAAAAACTAATTTGTTGGTATTTAATGGGACAGGTCAACACAAAGTAATGCATTACTGTAACACAATAAAGAAATAATAATAATGCTAATGCATAAACCTGAAAAGTGTTCACCCGTATAAATCAACCTTGTAGAATGAGATCACGGCTGGTAGAGGCACTTATTGTCAGATGTGTTAATTTAATTATAGGGATCTGGATTTTTCCCTCACTCAATACCTCAATCAGTCCTACTGATTGAAAAACATCTGTGAACAAAACTCTCACATTTGCTACTGAGCTTAAATGCAATTTAGGTTGAACTTTGAGTCATTTTAACCTCAATATGTTGAGATTTAAACCATTCCTTTACAGCTCTGGCTTTGTGTGCGATTAATAATTGTGATTTTCCTGCTAGAAGGGGAATCTTCTCCTGTATCTGAAGTCTTTTGCAGGCTTTAACATGTTTTCTTCTGGGAGTCCAGGATCAGAACCAGCCTCTCTGTCCCAACTTTGAACTCTCACAGCATCATGATGCAGCCACACTGTTTCAGGATGAAGAAGCATTAAATTGTGAAACAATCCTTGTGTTGGCTTATTATCGTGCTTGTCTGTATTTGTGGACTACATGACTAACAGTTGCCAGGTCAACACACTTTAAGATAAGAGTTGTGGATCTCTGTAGCTCCTCCAGAGTTACTGAGGGCATTTTCGATAGTTTCTCATACTCATGCCATCCCCCTTCAGCCTGTGGTTTTGGGGGGACACTGTGTCTTGGAAGGTTTTAATTGTGCCATTTTCATTCCTTCACATTCATGCTAAATTTAATAATAAAAGATTGTGTCTATTTCCTATATTTGGTGAATTCTTTTTACATTTATTTCTATTTGTGGAAATCAGAGTCAATGGAGTTGAGAACCATGTGAGCATTTTTTTGGGCGGGGGGATTCCTGTTTGCAAAGAAAATCGAAACACATAGGAGTAAGATATTCTCTTTTTAACGTAAAAAAATGTTTGATAAAGAAAAGTAGGTGGTGTAGGTGGTTCATTTTTATATACAGTGAGTAGGCTTTATGTCCTGTGTCACAACTTTATGTAGGGGTCAAAGGTGTGAGTCATTTTAAGTTTTGTAAGGTTTAAAGGATCACAAATCCCATTACACTCTTAAGTATCTGCCTTCTTTTTCCCACACCTAACTACACTTCTAATACAGCAGGATAATTTAACCTCCATTTAATGTAATTCTGATCTTTGTTAGGATTCATCTGGACATATTAAATTATTATATAATTGAATTTTTTACTTTTCTTTTTTAACAGTGTCCTGTCTGGCAATGTGCACAATAAGAATAATTGTCTTGGATTTTCAAAAAGAGCCCAAGTGGAGCAGCAGGGCTATCGCCATAGTGTTCCGCTTGATTTATGCATGTAAGTAGCCTTCATTATATAAGTAATTTTATATGCAGTAAGGTAGTATTACAGATTATATGGACATCACAATGGGAAAGTAGAACAGGACAAAGGAGAAAAGATAGATGAATTAAAGAGTAGATAAAAGGGGAGTATGTAATGATAAATCATCTCCATTCTGCTTCAACACCTCGCAAAAAAGAGAGATGGAAAAGAACAGCACAACCAACGGATATAGTATAAGAGATACAAGAAAGTACAAACTTGGTACTATCTCTGAAGTACATGTATACTGTAGTAGCTGAAGATAAAAATATGGGCTTTCTGTATGGGAGGGAATCTCTAAGTACCTGGAGCCAAGCACCTGTAGTTGTTTGTGAGAATGCACGTAAAGTTTATCCGAAGGAAAAATGCTCAATAGTGATGGTGAAGAGCCAAAGACCTACCCCCCGAGAGTACCCAGGCAAGCGCTGGGGGACCCAAAACCCCAGATGCCCAAAGAGATCCACAGAGCAAAAGCGCCAAGGAGGGGCAACCCAGGAAATCTAACCCCCCCACCAAGGGAGGAGAGAGACAGCCTCATGAAATCCCCAAGCCGCCGCAATGCCGGAGGCCCCTGGGGCATCCTGCCCCCCTGTGGGAGCCCTGAATGGGCCCTGGGGGGATAGGCCCTGCATAGCAGCTGCCATGAACAAGCCAGCACCCGTCCGGGCACCCACCCCCAACAACAAGCACCAGCAATGCACTGATGGGCCAAAGCGCCAGCCAGTGGAGGCGGGGCAGGACAGGGCTTTTCCAAAATGGATGGTCTTTCCAAGCTGTTTCAAATGATGGTAACAAAAAAACAGTTTAGCAGCAGTCTGTAATGTCAATGGTGCTTTTATTTTGAAGTGCCGACAGTGAGACCATGACAGGAATGCTATGGGGGTTGCCAAGGGTTATGGCAGATCCAAATTGAAGGATGTGCGAGTCCAAATGTCATGAATCGCGGACAGATGGACCCAGTATTCAGGAGATACAGTCAGTAGGAAAGTTCAGAAGGTTTTATTAAAAATAAAACAAAAACGCGGAGCTGTGGCTGGCGGACACAGGCGGGGGGTGGGGCACTGACCAATCTCAGACACTCTAGGGAGAAAAACACAGGTAGGTGACCACGATCCTGATATATATGATTATCTGGGTTGGTCACTTACCTGGTTTAACAGTCCAGACCACCAGTGTCCCCAAGTGCTGCAGTCCCAGAGGTTATTATGCTGGAAGTTTATCCTGGTGGAGGGATCCAGAACAGACAGAAACAGAAACAGGTGGCAGGATCCAGACTTCCAGACATGGCTTCCAGTGAGGGTTCAGGAGTCTGGAATAATCCAGAAGCGATGACAGGTGGTCAGTCATTGGTGGTTGGCAGACAGGATCAGGTGCAGTACAGCACAGGTGGCTCAGTGGAAGAGGGTAGCTGAGACAGGACGTGAGGAACCAGAACTTGAAAGCAGGATCTTTAAACTGGTCTCCACCCAGGAGCCAGGCTTACTTAGGATAAAAACTGAACCTCTCCCCATAATGAGCCAAAAACCCAGGAGAGGACTCCTCCTCGGCGAGGGAGTGAAACAGTGGACTCATCAGGAGCATCTAGACAAACACTAAAAACCCTCTCTCCACTGGCAGCGCTAGGGATCCTCAGGACATGAACCCCATC
Organism: Cyprinodon brontotheroides; assembly: GCA_018398635.1. NCBI lineage: Eukaryota > Metazoa > Chordata > Actinopteri > Cyprinodontiformes > Cyprinodontidae > Cyprinodon > Cyprinodon brontotheroides. The sequence goes on from JAGKQL010000054.1 coordinate 7,341,429, forward strand.
AAATAAAAGTGTGAAACAGTAAAGACAAGCAATGATCTGGCACTGGAATGCTCAGGCTGAACTTGAATATAAACTAGACCACAGGAAACAGGTGAGAGGAATAAATTATAATTGAGGCAGGGAGGGAAGAGGGCAGGTGAGAGGAATTACTAATTAGGGGAGGAGCAAACAGGCCAGATCATGACACCAAATAACTACTAAATACTGTCAAACAGTCATTCCAGGTAAACATGTCCTCTGTTATATTCAATGCAATGTGATGTTATGCAATAACTTTATATCCTGAAACAAAAAGCACTAATTAAGCCCTGAAAGAAAAAATCATTTTTCATTCATTTTGAGACTTAATGGGGCAGATGGTGGACCTATGGAAGACCTAAAAAAATTATCATTAATATCTCTGAAACGGAAGTAGCACACATGATCTTTCTGTATTTATTTTATTTTTACAAGGGACCATTTTAACTGCACTTAGATATAACCCTTCAGTCTATTTGCTTCAGTGAGTTTCTTCATGTGGGTTAGGTGTCAGCTTCATGAAGTTTAACCTCCTCCTACTTGATGACGCGGTCAGAGGTGTAAACACTGTGCATATGAAATGCCAAGTGTCGAACTCCCTATGGTGCTTGTTGAACGCAGACACTATATTCGGCCTTAATGCTCCTTAAGATTACTAAACAACATAAATCCAAGAGAAAACCAGGAACAAACAACTCAGAATCATTATGCTATGTCTGCACTTTCAATAATTTACTCTCCTCAGGATGCTGAATGCTTAAAGCTGTTCAATATGAGACACACTGTACAACTTTTTTTTTGTCTATTTGGGGAGACTTACAAAACTACATACAAAGTTGTAAACATCTTTTTCCAGAATATTAAAGGTATTGTGGAGGATATTCTCAAATTTTTTCAAAGACCTGCCCTCTCCACTTAAAAAAAAGCACATGCACAACTCTGTACCTGCTGCTGAGATAAAACGTCTATTAAACGCCTGCAGAGCGTGCACAAGCCCATTTCTACTTGTTCACGCTCTATTTAAAAGTTTCTGTTTGCATCGCTCACACAAGCTTACTTTCCAAAAGAAGATCACTATGTCAGACTTACCACTGGTAAGTGAAAATGGGGACGAGCGATATGTAAACGTATTACCAGAATGATTGACTTAGGAGGGCTCCTAATTTGGATGATCCACCCAAAAAAAGAACCTTTGAGTATTAAGAAATCGAAACACAGAAAAAACTATTAATTTTAAACTCCTAATCTTAATGTACATGTGCACAACAAAGTGAGTTATGCTCATACAGTATAATGCTTGTTGATGTGGAAGAATTATTGTTGCACAGCATACATTCAATTGTTTCACATTTGATTAAATATACAGACTTTATGCGAGATTTTATTGCTTGCTTAAAATGAGACAAGATAACCGAGAAGATAAAAACAGCTTATCTAAAAAAAAACAAAAAAAAAACTGTAAAATAAAGCTGTCTCAGTAGTTTCCTATGAAGTTTAACCTGCACAAGTTACAGGCAGGCATAGCATTATGATCTCTGGGAATTGTGGAAACTAGTGAGAAAATGGAAGATTAGATGGCTACTTTCCACATCATAAATCAAGTGACTTCTGATAAAGAGAAACTTAAAGTTGTCACCGTGACTCAGCACTGTTCGGCACTGAGAAACATGTGAGCCTAATAATGGGTAGGTTACAGAAGACGCTGACTCACATTTAAAACACGAGAAAGCGAGGAAAGCTTTACATTTTTCATACAGAATGCAAATAACTGCTCAAACACATTAATCCTCTTATTTTAATGAGCTTGGACAATGAGGTTACTTGTTTCACTTCCTGATTGTATAAAATTAAGTTCGTGCTAAACATAAGTTGGACAACATCCTGTGTGAAAATGTTGACACACTTCTAATGCAATAAATAATGAACACGGAACATTTCAAGACATGGCTCTTTGTTTGGCAACATAAACAGAGGCGCTCATCGACATTAAAGCGTTGCTTTCAACCAAAGAAACCTTTAGGAGTGAGGGCGGTTTTCTGGATCCCTTTTTCTACAAAAATGATCAACTTATGAAACTTTAGTGGATAGAAATCAAGTTTCAAAATAACCCTTTTAGGGATTAACCCTGAACTAAAGATGGAGCTTCACAGTTGGAGAATGCTAAACTTTTGTACCTTGTTTTATCTTTTTATCCCAGCCTTCTTCTTTGAGAGGAGTTGTAGTTTTGTTAGCCTTATCTGTATTAAAAACCACATTTATTAATGATGCAGTTTATATTGTTTTACATAAATTAACCTCAAATTCATCAATAAGATCTTACAGCCAGAACAGAAGTTATTATTTGAAGGAAGCATAAACCTCTAGTTACTCCAAATATGGAGAGATGCAGAAAAAATCATTCTTTAAACAATTAGTTTACTACTGTGCCACTTTCAAAAAATATTTGTTTTTTTCAGCTTATCCTCTTTAATCTATAACTGTTTTGAACTAATCTCAGTTTCTTGTATGAGTGTTATTACAATGTTTTTAATTACAATATGGGAAGATCTGTATCCCACACTGTAGTTGGAGGAGCATGTTTTTTTTTTACCTCATTTGTGGTTTACTATATAGGCCATTTTGACAACAGTCAAGGTAGCATTTGGAAAGGGCAAAGCCTCCAAGTTCTGCTCTGAACATGTTCTATTGCTTTCATGAATACGGCGTCTGAAGGAAGTAGGAAGCCCCAGCTTGATGCTGTAAGGAAGGAGACCCGCCTTTTAACCCATTCCAGAAACACGGATAACTTCCAGCGTTGTGATGATTGGATATTAGGGATGGGACGATTTACATGAAAACCGTCCGAACCGCTTCGGTTCGACTTTGTCTGGGTTCGATTCGTGTGTTTCGATTAGGTTCATGCGCTGCTCCTTTTTTCTCATAGGCTAAGCGTTTACACTCCAGAGCAGAAGGTGGCGGCATTATTGCGATACAAAACCAACCACCAGTAGTAAAGAAGAAGAAGAAGCCTGAAGCAGCTTAGCCGGTGTAGCAGAAAAAATCAGTTGTTGTGGAGGGAATTGTGTGGGTATGGCGCGGTGGGAAAGAACAGGAGTTGGAAGACGCATACCAGCAGCTTTATAGGTTCTGCTGTATGGGAGCGCTTTGCATTTAGGAGTGACCTACGATGACCGCGAAAGAAAGTTGTGGATAAAGAGAGTGCAACAGTGTGCAAGCATTGTGCAACACACGTTTTGTTTATGCAACATGTCATGCTAACCTCGAAATCCCACATACTCCGCCAGCGCCCGTCTCCGCTGTGCTCCAGACCGGCTGCTCAAAGCAAAGCCTACAGCCTCCTCTGTGGCTCCCTCCGCTCCCCTCTGAGTTCCTTGGTTATTGTAGAGAGCATGCGCAAGATGATTAAATTCAAAGCAGCAAAACATACGGAAATGATCCAGGGTTTTCTGCGGATCATTTAAAATAATTACAATCCATTATTTTTTGGGGGATTTTTTCATTAATTTCATAAATTTTTTATGGGATTTCGTGTAACAATCAACATGTATCGAATCGAACCGAAAACCGTGACCAGAAACCGTGAATCGAACCACCCCTATTGGATATGGGGTTCTGAAGGAAGGACTTTTCCAGGAAATTCATGCAGGAACTAAAACCTGCAAGGCTAGGCAACTTTATCTACAGAATATAGTAGCTTCCAGGAGCTGCACAATTCAAATTGCAGTAGGCTACATGATAACCTGCAATAACAACTGCATCATATTTGATACCTGAGTTTTGAGACATCTACGTCATCAGTGTGATTTTTTTAGCTCTTCAAACCAGATTTTTACAATAAAAGCATTTGTATTCAGCATTAGAATAAGTTCATAGTTACCTGGTTATATCCTAATGTACAGCTGTGTGTCATCTGCATATTTATGGTTACTTATGTTGTTGTTCAATAAAATCTGAGTTAGGGGGAGCATGTAGATATGGGGAACACCACATGTGAATTTCATGGTTTCTAATGTAAAGTTACCTACTTAAATAAAAAAGTCCCTCTCCTTCAGGCAGCATTTAAACCAGTCCAATTGTATATCAGAAAGAAGTTAGTTTTGCAGTCAAATTCTGCACTAAGGTCCAATAAAATCATCACTGTGGTTCTTCCGCGGTCTATACTAATGTTCTTGTACACCTTGACAACACCTTCTGTACTGTGGTGAACATAGAAGCCTGAAGATCTTGAAGCAGCTGGTCATTTTTAGGAAGGTGTTTAACTTATGGAGCTTAGCCTTTCAATGATCCTACTGTTAAAGGGAAGATATGAGATGGGCCTATAATTCTACACTAGCCCCTAATCCAAGGTGCTCTTTCTCAAGAGCAGTTTAATAAATGCTGTTTTAGGGGCCTGGTGGAAAGAACCTTACCAAAGGAATATGTTTATTTTTTGAGTTACATCAGATGTGATGCCTTGCCTTGCCTATGGAATAGAAACTTGATGTAAGCATTTCAGGATCGTAATCCGCTGTATTGTTATCAACTTTACAGCTAAGAATAATAAATATTAGGTCGTTTGGAAGGATTTGAATGGTGAGAAATCACAATATTTAAATAACTAAACAAGTTCCAAATTTATCATCTCATTCTTAAGACAAAATTAAAACTTCCTACTAAATAAAACAGTACCCTCTTCATATCAGGGACTTTTCCTTGGGTACTTCCTAATGTGGTAATTTTTGCAGAAATACTGCGGTGTAGATATTGCTCCCGAAGAACATTTTAAATCGTTGCTGAAAAAAGTTGCTTTTTATGAACCTCATAAGAGGATTAGTAGGATTAAATCAGTTTCAGAAAATTATCTCTGACATTTGTATGTGGTTAAACATACAATTTTTCCTAAATGACTCGACTGTTTATTGTTGCTTCCTAATATGGCCCTTTTAAAAGCACCTGTTAACTTGACCTTTCTATCACAAATTCTCCCCCATTCATTCCTCTGAAGTCATCTGTCTGCAGACACTGATCACTCATAATTGTATAAGATAAGTACATGACAACAGAGCTAAAAAATCTGGCTTTTCGTAATGGTTTGAAATAAGGCAAATTATTGAGAACTAGGGATCCGAATCGAAAAGCGGTTTCTGTTCAGAACCGGTTCTGTGTGCTGCAATTCCATGGCACTTTTTGGAAGCTCACTTAACAGTTCTTTTATCGGTTCTAGGCAGCATCAGAGCTTAGCGCTGTGCAGCACGACTTACGTTGCGTTTTTTAAGCAAGTTACGTTGCGTTTTTTACGCAAGTAACGTCACGTTTTTAACGCAAGTTACACACACGGCATTGATTAAGCAAGTACGATGTGATCAGGTGTAAGTCTGGAAAAGCAAAACAAAAAAATTAAACGGATGCCTTCTCCATAAGATTTAGATGACAGTGATGAGACAGTTAGACTGGCTGACTCAGAGGCTGGCAGCTAAGAAAGACCTTGGACTGGGAATCGAACCAACATGATCATTGTATAAAAAGGCCAGATCTTTCGAGATCCATACTTCTCTTCTCATTACTTCTGCCTATTTATTTTGATCTGTCTCTGATGTCATAAAATGAATCAGCATCCCACAGTTATGACATCATCTAGGCTTTAGCAAGCTGATCTCACTATCAAAATTAGAACAATATTCTTTTAATACAGTTTATGTATGTAAATATTCTTGTTTTGAATGTATATTACCATGATTATTAAACTTAATTCTGGTTAACCCACACAACAGGTATCAAGTTTTATAACAATTCAATAAAACTGAACTGCAGGCTTTATATGGATTTTGTCATTTATTTTTTTTGCTTTAGCAGTAAGAAAATCATTCAAGATTATAAAAAACAGAAATTAAATAATAACCACAGAGATATTTGTCTAAATAAGGTTTGTATATCGTACAAATTTACTTAAAAGTTAACGGGTAATTGGTAAAACAACTTAAAACTCTTAACAATTTTCCCATAAATTACAAAGTTTGACCTTAAAAATAAATATACTAATAGTTTTCATTCACTAATGTACCTGTACAGATCAGGGAGATTACTAAATATTATTATTAAACATAAAAGAAACAAATAACATTTTTGCATCGCTCTATTCTTTAGGTCTCTTTCACTTCAGTTTGGATATGGACAAGCACGTTAGCTTTTCCTTTTTCTTAGCTGGTTGTGGAGGAAATTCGTTTTTTCTCATCTGTGGTTCTAGACGAAGTCTCACTGGTTGCAATGGTGGAGGAAGAAGAAGAGAGGAATGATGGGGATGATGAGGAATTAGGTAGCATTACGGACGATGAGGGAGGGGAAGTGGTGGATGTAATGATGGAGAGGAGCAAGGAGGATGGTGATGATGATGATGATGATGATGATGATGATGATGATGATGATGATGATGATGATGATGGTGATGATGACGATGGCAATGAAGATGATGGTGACAGAGGGGTTGAGCTGACCACCTTAGGAGTAGATAACCAAGCTCTTGCTCTATTACTGTAGAGAAATGAGACAAAAACATTCGTGAAAAAACACTGAGTTTAAGATTTAAAGAAAAGCTTTAAAGAAAGATTTAAAGGCTGGTGTCTCCTGTTTCTAAAGTCACCTTAACTCTGCAACCTTCCGTTTCACCCATGGAGCCTTTATATAAGTGCAGTAATGGTCCTTTTCTGTAATAAATCTGCAGGAGAAAAATAACAAGTGAACTGATGAATAGGTCTGTTGTTTTTACATTGTTGATAAATGAATAGAAAGAAATTGAGAATGAAATTAGGCACTACGTTTCACCTTAAATTGTTTACTTTTGATTTTCTTTGTTATAGTTTAAACTGAATTACTGCAATCATCAATTAATGCAGAGTTGGTATTGGTAGAGATTAGGGTTGTCAAAAATATCGATACTCAAAAAAAGTATCGATACTGAAATGTTGTATCCGGATACAATACTCATTTTCAAAAGTATCGATACAGCCATCGAAAAGTGCAGAATAGTGGAAAAAATGCACTTTCTGAACACTGTGTGATTGAATAATTCTGTGCATTTTTCAGTTTCAGACTTTTTTGTAAAAGGTGCAGCTGCTGAGAATTATTTTTGTTTAACTGGTTTGGCTAGGGTCATTGTTATGTCTGCAAAACATAGCCAAGGAATTAACACTTAATTTTAATTTTGTAAGTTTTTTATCAAGCTTGCTTAATATTGTGCACAGCATACAACCTCAAAATATTTTTTGTTTTTTTCTTTTATTTCTTGTATTTTTTTAGTAATGAAAATATTTCTGTTGAATTTCAGAGTCTTTGTGTTTTTTTCTTGTGGTACTCGAAAAGGGTATCGCAGTATCTGAATATTTTACTTAGTATCATTATCGAAGTTGAAAAAGTTTAGTATCGTGACAACCCCAGTTGGTAGAGATATTCCTCATACTTACATTACAGCAGTAACACATGGAGGATCTGCCTGCTGGATCCGATATGTTAATATTGGTTCCGTTATCTCACTTGTGCTGACTTTCTTACAGCAAGTAAACAGCTTATCTAAGAACCAAAGACAAAAATGTTTTAACCTAAAAAAATGAAGAAAACATACGTTTATGCTTCCAAACTTTGTTGAGTTTAGGTTTGACTTTACCTGGAATTCCAGAAGTGACCATCAAGGTTACAGCGAGCAGCACACTCTTCAACAAGATGCGGTTGACCATTCTTACTCCGAATGAATTCGTAAAGAAAAAGCAAAGAAAGTCACTTCACCTCTAGTGATCTTTGAACTGAAAGCCCTCTGAAGGGAACTTAGATTTAAGCTCTAAAAGCAGAAGTACAGCCTCTCATTTGTCCTTCCTGATTCTTTCCACCCTACAGTACATGTCTCAACATCTGAGGAAATCAAATGATGTAAAGATTATTTCATAAAAGGAAAAGTATTTTTATCCCATTCCACTGCTAAATGTGTGGGCGTAAGGCATTCCTGGGAAATCAGAGGTCACACTGAGGCAAAAACCGTGATTATTTGTTTAGTAAAACTCAATTTAATTTAATTAAAACTTCTTTTGTCCAAACTAAGCTGCACTAAAGGCACATACTGTATAAGAGGTTCAGTTCAACAATCAAATGTAAACACTAAAAGGTATTTCAAAATGAAACATAAGTCGTTCATATATAAATATATCAATATATATCAATTTTAAGATACATTTTTGTATCAAAAATATTAAAAATATAAGGCAGTCAGCACACTTCAGATCATACTGCGTAGCAGTAACGAGAGATTTGGATAAGAGTCACCACTTTTTTTCCAACATTTTTACAAAGAAGGGGACAAAACAATAGGTAAAACATTTAAATTTTCTTGTTGCCAGCCTGTATCTCTTAACTGAAGCTCAGCATCATGATAAAAAACATGGGTTCGTTCAGCCAAGATTTTTGGGGCGGTTTCACCCATTTTACAAATACATGGACGTATGATATTTCTTCCCAATAACTTTTATTAGAGTTGAAGTCAAGAACAGACAAATCTAACTAGAAATGTTATGGATATTAATGCAAACTGATGCTAACAGATGAAAATATAATAAACAATTAAGGGTGGTTATTTTTTTAGGCCCTGAATGTTCTTGTTTTTTAGAGAAGTTGCATTTGTTGCATTTATGTCACAACATATTTGGTAATCAGTCTGGAATTACCTGCTGTGACACAAAGTCACAATGTTTTCCGGACAACTAACAGATAAACAAATCTCAACATTAACATATGAGCACTTTAACTATATATACTGTAGTTATCAGAAACTGGGATGCATTGAGTTATTAGTCAGTATTATTCACACAGGGTTATTTAAACTAAGAGGACAAAACAAGCAATGTTATCAACTTTAGGTATTTGTGTTTCTATTACAGTATGTCTCATTTTTGTATAATTTTTCTGTTGTTAATGTTACATAGTTAGTTGTAAACTTTATCAGTTTATTCCCTTACTATAGGTTAAGTATATTTATTTTCTCTTCCCTGTATATTTCTGGATTTTTTTTCTCACATCTCTTTTACTCATAATTGTTTCCTTTTGTCTTCTTCTTCATCTTCCCCCAGCCTCCTTACATTCTGCCTCAGCTGCTTCTCATTACCCTCAAACTAATAACTTGCCTGCTTTCATTGTCATCTCGTCTTGTCCTTCAGTAATTGTCCTGCCAATCCTTATTCATCTTCATTGAATTTGTTTGTTTATTTAGGTAATGTTTTGTCCAACAACTTCAGAAAGAAAGGTGCAATAGAAAATGCTCTACTTACAGTTTTTAATAATCAGCTTTCAGCTCTAGACTGTGATGACTCTGCTGTTTTTTAATAATGTACAGGTCCACCTCCTGCACAGCAAGAACTATCTATAAATAAGTAAAAATTCCCTAAAATATGTGTATTAAATCTTAATTTGAGTAGGTATATAATATGATCCACCAATGAAATTAGTATTTTTTGCACTTAAAATAAGATAATTATATATTATAGACCTGAAATAAGACAATGCAGTTCTTTCTCTTATTTCAAATGTATATAGTGTCTTATTCCATTGGCAAAGAGTCTCACTCACCTGCCTAAATTAAGATAAGCAGGTATGAAAAAAGAAGAAAGGACTTACGTAGATTAACATTTTTTGCAGTGTGTTTAATCAGATCCAATTTAATCCAGCTTTATTAATATCATACTTTATCAGGGTTAAACTATTAAAGTACTGCACAAAAGCAGAAATACAGAAATCATTAAATGCACTAAAGATTAATGAAACAATATTAAAAAAAAAAACAATATGGAAAATAAAAGAGAAAACATAAAATCAAATGACACCAACATCCTTTACTGAATGCCAGAGATAAAAGACGAGCCTTAAAGAGATTTAAAAATAATTAAAGTGGAAGCCTGTCTGATATGCAGCAACAAACAATTCCAGAAATTGGGACTGGCTATAGAGAAGGCCTGTTCACCTCTGAGCTTACGCCTTGTTCCAGGTACTGACAGGAGCAACTGACCTAAGAGAAAGCAGTACATAAAGGTGTAAGAAATATTAGCTATATGGTGGGGGAAGGCCATGTAAAGTATTAAAACATAAACACAATAAAATTTATGCACCAGCATTTTGAACTGCAGATGGGCAATGAAAGATCCACTAACACCAAAATGAATTACATTACAAGAGTCCAGCAGCGTGGTCACAATGGTGTGAATCACTGTCTCAAAGTGTGATTTGCTCAGCATTGACTTTATTTTTGGCCAGCTGCCACAGCTGAAAGGGGCTGGACTTGATAAAAAAAGATTCAACAGAGTTTTGTTTAGTCTCAATGGGACATAGATCTGACTATCGGCTGCATAAGAGTGAAAAGAGACCCGAAACCTCCTTAGAATGAATTCAAATGGGAGCAGATAAAGAGTAAAAAGAAGGGGGCCCAGGACAGAACCCTGAGGAACTCTGTATACAAGACAGGAAGAAGAGGACACAGCATTTCTCAGACTAGCACAACATTTTTGATACATCAGAACGACTGCAATGCTGTTTCTCAGATCCTCACCCAAGGCTCTAAACAAAATAAAAGGATATTATTATCCACTGATTCAAAAGACTGACTAAGTCTAAGAGCAAAATTACAACACAGTCACCAGCACCGTCAGTCGCTAAAAAAAATAGATTACAATTATTCATTACAAACTTTTAGAAGGGCAAACTCAGTGCAGTGCAAAGATTTAAAAAACTGGACTTGAAAATGTCATTATCATTGTTTACTAAAAGAAAGGCTGTTAACTTCATGAACACAATCTTCTCAAGAATTCTGGACATAAAATGTAGTTGTGAAATAGGCAGAGGTGGATAGTAACTAGTTATGTTATTTTGATTAAAAAAAATAAATAAATAAATAAATAAAAAAAACCTTTAGGAGTAGTTTTACAGTATTTTACTTTTTACTTTTACTTATTTTTTTTTTACCTACTTTTTAGTTTTGAGTAAAAATTTTATAAAATATCACTACTTTAACTGGAGTAAAATTAACTAACTACTCCATGACTACTGATAACACCTGTTAGGCCATAAACCATGATATTCTTTTTAGACATTGAGGAAATATTTAACTTTACATTTAACAATTTTAAGTTAACACAAAATACCTCTTAAAGGTATTTGGGAGGATTTTCTCAGATCTTTTTAAAAAGACCCGCCCTCTCCACTTAAAAAAAAAAATGCGTGTGCGAGAGCATGCACAAGCCCACTTCTCCTTGTGCTCATACAAGCTAACCGTGTCCGAACGTCCGCTCTAACCCTTAAAGCCCTCAATCATTATATAGAGCCAGGAATTTATAGTGAACTATTGTTTGGAAAGATGATGCTCAGATCCCCGTTGATCCACTGAGTAGTGCCTGTGCCATCTTTGTTATTAGTCGCCGCTGTGACAGCAAATCCCATACTGCTTTTGCAAAGCATTCCGGCATATACCTGCCCTTTCTTTTCTTCTCATACACGTAGAGAACGTAGACACCTATTCTCTTACGAGCCTCTGCCATTTTAAAAGAACCGCAGTGAGAAAAATGAGCTTCAATGACTGTCTGAAACCGTAGCTCACAACAGATATACGCCTGATGAAAAACATAGCTAACAGGACGAGCATGCAGGATGGCTAAACATATCACCATAATGATTGACAGTTAGGAGGACCACTTATTTTGATGATCCATCTGGAAATAAAACATTGTACCTTTCTGGCAAAGATGTTGAGAGTCCCACTAGTGTTGCAGACAGAAACAAAGAGAACCAAATACATTACTCTGCAGATCCAGTTGGTTCAAATTGGAGGATTGTCCAGCCTACCAATACTCTGATTCTCTGCCCCCACTAAGAAACCAGAAGATTCCCTCAGGTGGCTTACAGCAATTTCATACTTCACCAAATGTCAGATTTGCAGCTTGAAAAACTCTAAGGCCACGTTCACACTGCAGGCCTTGATGCTCTATTCCGATTTTTTTTTGTCAAATCCGATTTTTTTGCATTGCTGTTCACATTTCCAAATATATGAGACTTGTATGTGATCTCCTATGTGAACTGCAGTCATACAACGCAAGTGTCCCATATGCACAGTAGAGGACGCAATGACATCACAGGCTAGCATGCTCTGTGTTTACGGAAGTAAACATGGATGGTAATGCCAGAGTGCATCTAGTGAACTTTCCCAAACATAAAAACACAATCTTTTCTAGATGGTTAAACATAAATACTGCTCCCCGCATCATTGTCTGCCATGGTTGTTGTTTTTTTTGCTGCTTCTTCATAGCAAGACGCAGAATAGTGACCTTTGAGGGGTATTAATGGCGTTCAGGTCGGATGAATGCGACCTGGCCATTCAGACACAGGTCGCATTTGAAAAGATCGGATTCGTATCGGTTCAGGACCACATGACAAGTGTACAAGGTCAGACAGAAAAAATCGGATCTGTGAAAAGACACAGATACAGGTCACATATGGGCCAAAAAATTGTATTTGGGTCACTTCAGGCTGCGGTGTGAACGTAGCCTAATTGAAACACAGATAAATCTCCCTTGCATCATGACAGGTTAGTCCCCCTACTGTGGTGGGCAATAAATATATCATACCTTGTTCTAAACAAATATGCACCGTTGAGAGGCCGGTTCTTTTTTCTTTTTACTAAAGCCTAATTAGTTAAAAAAAAATCCACCTGCTGAGTCTGCTGTGTCATTTGGAGGTTGAGTGACAGAATAACAGTATGCTGTAACTGCAGCTGTTCTTACATGCTGTAACTATTGATTTTGTTTTTAAACAAAAAAATATTATATCAGTTGTTATGATCATGGTAAGTAAGTAGGTTAGTTACTCAGTACTTGATTGACCTCTTTACCAAACACTTTTTTTCTTTTACTCTAGTAAATTCTTGAAAGCATTCTTTTTACTTTTACTTGAGTAAAAAAAAATGACAAGTATTGCAACTCTTACTAAAATACCAACTATAAATGAAACACTACCAAATAATAAAAAACTTGCTCCGTTTCAGATGCACTCAGCTGAGCTGCATCCTTAATGATGTGATTCTCCGACACTGAGCGGGAATAACTAAGAAGTTGTATCCAGCAGATCTTATTTTATTCAACGGATTAATAATCTATCGTTAATTTGAATTTTTCAGTTAAGAAACCTTTCTATAAAAATTGGGTCACGGTACTGGAAGTCTTCTCCCTCTCTCCTATTTCTCTTTTTATATTTGAAAAATAAAGCAGGACAAATCTTTTCTTCTTGTTTTGAGCCCCCCCTCTGTCAAGGACCCTTAGAATCGTCCTAACTACCCCCAGTTTAGATTTTAAAATGGAAAAATTTTTTTAATTTTTTACTTTCCTATTCTTTTATTAAAAATTCCATGTATACTGTAACATGGATGCACATAAAACCTGCTTTTTTTTTTTAGTGTTAATTGCTCTTTGAAGTAACAGGTTAAACAGAGCAGATTAAAAATGTCTCCGGACCTTTACTGGTTGTCGATTTTATTTGGACCCCATTGATTTTTAATTGGCTACCCCTGGTTTACACTAAACTGACTTCCAAAGATATTCGTCCACCTGGGTACCTCGATTGTAAGTTGGGCCTCCTGCCCACCATAACACCTGTTACACATTGCTTTCTCCAAACCTGCTTTACTCATCCAGTTAAGTTTGTCTATTTCTTTGTTTTTGAAAATTACGTTTTTCGTTTTCGTTTTCTTTGTTAGTCTAGTCTTGTGTTGGTCCTGTAAACTCATAGTTTCTAATTCTTACTATTGAGCCAACGATATCCCCATCATTCCAGTATTATTTTAGCATTCATCTTTGGAAATGATGAAAATAAAATGCATACAAAAATTGTTACAACACTTATTAATAAAAGAGTTTTTTTATTTTGCAGATGTTTTCCTCTAAGAACAAAGCTTTCAAATTCTCAAACAGTTTCATAAATGTATGAGTGAGTTAGCAAACTTGCAGCCATATCATAACCATTTCATAAATTACTAAAAATTTTTATAAATACAAGAGATAATAAATATTATCCTTCACTGCATCAACAGCAAAAAAAAATGTTTCACCAAATAAATAATTTTAAAATCCTAAAGCAATTTAACATAAATAAGTTCTTCAAGTTTCCCAAAGTAAATCTGCTTGTTTTGGTGTTGATGATCAGATAACTTTTACTAGATGGTCTTATCTTCAACGCTTCCAGAGGACATGTCCCCAGATGACACGTCCCCAGATGACACGTCCCCAGATGACACGTCCCCAGATGGCATTTCTCCAGAAGGCATTTCTCCAGAAGGCATGTCCCCAGATGTCATAGCTTGGTGGGATGGGTTTCCATTGCGGAGCAGCAGTTAAGCAATACATCAACAACTACAATGCAAAGTGTTGGATGCATTGGTATATAGCATGATGGCACTGGACTACAGAGCAGTGGAGATGAGCTCTCTGGAGTAAACAATTAAGCTTCTCCATTCGGATGTTTGATGGACATGTCTGGTTTTGAGGTTGCCTGATGAATGGTACTTTACCTGGCTGCATGGTGCCAAGTGTAAAGGTTGGTGGAGGGGGTATTATGGTGTGGGGTTGTTTCTCAGGAACTGGGCTTGGCTCCTTAGTTCCAGTGAAAGGAACTCTGAATCTTTCACTTGCCAAGACCTTTTGGACAATTCCATAACCCCCAACTTTTAGGGAACAGTTTGGAGCTTCAACATGACTGCGCACCAGTTACCAAAGCGAGGTCCATAAACGCTGAATGGGAGGTTCTGGTGTGGATAAACTTCACTGACCTGCACAGAGTCCTGACTTCAACCTGCTAGAACAGTTACAGTATAGATGAATTAGAGTGGAGATTGAGAGCCAGGCCTTCTAATCCAACATCAGTGTGTGACCTCACAAATGTGCTTTTGGAGTAGTCAAAAAATTCCCATAAACTCTGTGGGCAGTCTTCCGAGAAGAGCTAAAGCCGTTCTTGCTGCAAAGGGTGGACCAAATTCATATTGAACCCTCTATGGCATGGGTGCTCAAGTCCAGTCCTCAAGAGCTACCATCCTGTAACTTTTAGATGCATCTCTTCTCTAACACACCTGAATCGAACGGCTCAATCCCCTCGTTTAGCCCAGCAGAGGCAAGGTAACAAGGAACTCATTTGATTCAGGTGTGTTAAAAATGGGATGCATCAAAAAGTTGGAGGATAGTAGCTCTTGATGACTGGACTTGAGCACCCTTGCTCTATGGATTAGAAATGGGATGTCACTTTAGCTCATATGTGAGTCAAGGCAGGTGAACGAATACTTTTGGCAATATGTTGTACAGTATATTAGTGGAACATGCTGCATACTGTACATTTGTTTTTGTTTTTTTAAAACAAACAAACAAAAAAAGTAATTCAACTACCGCATCATTTATTGTCTTAGCTGCTACTATAGTAATTCAAACACTCACATGCTTTTGGACAGTTGTTTTCAATAAAAATATGCATTATCATGTTAGTGTTTGCTTTTTTGTAAAATTAATCGCCTTTTTTTTACTGTGCATATTTATGTACTCTTATTAATACTTCAAGCACCTGGTTTTAGAGGTTATTCAGCTAATGGCCGCCAATGTTAACTGCTGAGCTGAAATTCCAAAATGGGATTCTGGACAGTGAAAATCAATTGGTCAGCAGTGGATTTTCTCTTGTAAATGTGTTCCTTTAAAACATGACCATAAGAGCTTTTCCAAGTTAACATTCTGACGTTCAGTTTTTCTTGTCACTGATCATAGCGTAATATGCAGGAAATAGACTGACCACTGAAATAGTTTAAAGGTATTTTCTTTATAACAAACTGAGATTTGACGGTGTGAAGACTGATACAATCATTTCTGCTGAAATATATTATCCGTTGATGATTAATATGGTATATGACCCTGTCATTCTTTCAAGCTAATACTGAATCTTTGCTTCCTTTTTCGGAGTCAAAAAGTCACAGCCCTTATTACAGTGTAGGAGGGAAGTCATTGAGGGGTTTCAAGGAAACGGCGTCTTTCCTGTTACATGCATGCATGACACTTGTTTTCCATTAGTAAATGCAGCTACTTAAAAGTATCAGAAAACTCTGTGGAACTACTGTATGTTTAAGATATGTTATCTAACGGCAGTAGATTATAAAAAAGACTCACTAGGTCTTTATCTTGAACATTGGTATTTTCAGGAGAAACAGATAAAAATGAAGCGCATATCATTATCTTTGCACACATTGAAAGAAATAATAATACAACACAATGTTTTTGGCATCTTCTCTATCATATTTAGTTACTAACAAATTTTTTTTTTCATATTTGGCAACAAGTAGGACAAAAAAGAATTATGTTTACATAACTAGATATAATAGGATGTAATTACAGTGTACAATGCAGCTAAAATAATCCTCCTTATTATAAATATAATAATGTTTCCTTTTTGGTTTTTATGTTTCAGAAACTTAACAAAAAGTTTGAATTAAATTCAGTTCAGTTTATTTATATATTTTTGCCTTATTTCATTTTATTCTTTTATTGTGTTTTATTATTTTTAGCTATGTTCAACTCTTTGGATTCAGCTGTAGATGTTTTAAAGCTTGATATAAATAAAGATGATGATTTAAAAAAGCAGTGTTTTAAATAATAAATTAATTTATTAAGGAAAAACTTATCTTAACTAGCAGGTAATTGCTACCTTTTGTAAAATCATGAACTGATCCATAAAAATGTTATATAAAGCCAATAAACATACCATAAGGCCTCCCAAAATAATTACAGCAAGATAGAATCATAATAAGTTAGGAGTTTGGTCATTGCAACTAGAAATCCTGTTCATATAGCTATAATCAGGATTTCTATGTGCAGCCAAGGGTCAGAGAGGGTGTAGTTTGGGGCCCAGCAAATTTTTCCCTGCTTTTTGCAGATTATGAACATGCACTGTCTCCCTCCTGCCAAGATCAACGGCATGCATTGGGGCAGTTTGGAGCAAAGTTCCTGCTTTAAGTGGAGTAGTTCAAGTATTTTGGGACCCGGGTCACAAGTGAGGGGAGAAAGGAGGTTCTTTATCGCTCCTTTGAGGTGAGAGCTGAGCAAAAAGTTCTTGGTATTCCAGTCGGTCTATGTGCCTATCATCCTCTATGGTCATGAAATCTGGATCATGACCAAAAGAACGAGAAGCCACATAAAAGCGGCTAAAATGAGATTTCTCCGTAGGCTGGTTGGGCACTCATTTGAGGTACGTTCACATTCAATGTGAGTTTCGCAGCTGGACACAAGGCTTCCCATGTTATTTCTATGTAGAGGGCGGATCTGGAGGGAAAGGCAAAGGCGTTGAATTTAGGGAGGTGAATAGCATGATTTTGCCAAATTTGTTGAAATATTATCGCTGCCTAGCCTGCAAATTTTGCAGAAGTTGAAAAATCTGAACTTTTATTTACATCTCAAAATCCTATCAGGGACAAGATGTGGCTGTGAGCTAGAGTGAAGGAGCTCAGTGGAGTTTTTTTTTTTTTTTTTTTATAAAACATGGAAGACAGAAAAAATGTGGTCTACAAAAGATGAAGTGGGAATGATTTTAAGAGGTTTGTGAGTGGGTTTTAAAAAAAATGTCACAAGTTTAGGGTCCCTTCACCTTTAAATATGAAATGTTTCTAGATTATGTGCAATTGTTTTTAACATTCTGCTTTAAAAACGGTTTAAGTTCTACCTTTGAACTTGGTATAAGTGTCTGCATCTTACTTGTCTGCATGCTTACTTTTAGTTTCTGTCTTAAAAAGACAGAAACTAAAAGTAAGCACGCACTATCAGGCCTGGTAGTTTTGAGTCAAATGTTTCATTGTGTTCGCTGTGGTTTAGAATCAGAGGAGCACAAATACAATAGTTGACTTGAGTCAAGCTCACAGCTGACAGACATTTAACGTAAATGTTGAATAAAAATGAATGTAAAGACCATCAGGGTGGCTGACTAATCAGGCTGTGAGTTTTTTTTTTTTTTGTTCAGCAGAGTTTACAGAGTTTCAGAAGAAACAGTCTCTGCGGCGGCTGGTTTTAGCTGAAAGCGCTGAGTCACAACGACAGGAAGTTAAAAGTGTGAGCAGTTTGTGTCCAAGTGGAGCCAACACCCCTGGTTACTGGTTCTGGGTTATTACACTCACTACCCATGCAGATGCACTTAGTAACTCTGCTCAGATCCAGACACTTCCACACTGATTCTACAGAGCGTTGCTGATGAGGGATAGTTTTGCAGATATTTGACTTGTTTATATTCAATTAAATGCTTTCTTGTTGCAACTTAACCTCTTGCCCTGAAGTTAGTGATGATAAAATAATTATATCCTCACACTTAAGGTATTTAAGAGAACCACACAAGTTTATTTAAATTACAACAGATTGATACTGAAGCCAAGCAGCTCTAAACAACAGCAACAGACTTAGTATTTTTATTTTCTAAAAAAGTTCTTTGTAAACTTGAACTCATTTCTACAAGGCTGTGTGTTAATTCTCCCTTTTTTTGCCGGTTCGTACTACAATTCTAAGCTAGTGTGTTATAATTATGATTACTTCCATTTTCTTCCATCAAAGAAAATCATTTGTTGTCTTAGGGCTGGGCGATAATTCAATAACGATATATATCGATCGATAGACGTGTAGCGCAATAGAAAAAAAGAGGGTCGATAAAAGTTCGATAAAAAAGAAACGCAGTTTTCCTTCCTTCTCATTGTAGCCTAGCATGTAGGTTTATGCTAGTCACTACTTCCTCCCAACCAATCACAATCGCGGACCCAGGCATGCATATGCATATTTTCAGTTTTGGGCAGTTTCCCACGTAGTTCTAACAATTGAGAGAAAAATGCTGAGGGGCCAGAAACTTCAAAGTAATAACTCACACTGCATGAAAAGTGAGATTTTCGTCCCCGTAAACCCCCGTAAACTCCCGCAGATCTGCCTGATTTTCGTCAGTTTCCGACAATTTGCAACCCGTGCTTGTCCGCGTTTGTCGTGCCACAAATTGTCGAAAACGGACCATGACGTATGTGGAGAGCGATCAGCTGTACTAATGGCCCTAATTAGCATACGAATGCAGCAAACCCGCGCGGCTGGCCAGGTCTGGCTTGAATAACCTTCTCAGTATTGGCTGAAACCACTATTCTCAAACAAATGAAATCGCTCGTGATTGGCAGCAAAACCACACGTGGCCACGCCAGGCTTTAATTTTCTTACTGAGTATTGGACGGAACCACTTGTTTTTAAACAAGTAAAGTCGCTCGTGATTGGTTGGCATATATATATATTTACATATATATATTTATTCATATATATATATTTATTCATTCATATATATATATTCATATATTTATTCATTCATATATTTATTCATTCATATATTTATTCATTCATATGCTGTGTATTTATGTTATCCTACACTACTACACAATTATAGGGCTCGGGATCCATGTTGCATTGTGGGACGTCGCAGCCATACTGACTGCTACGCAAACGTAAACATAGCTCTGACACAACGTTGTTGTTGAAAAGAAGAGACACAGAAGTAGAGAAAAAAGATGTTAAAATCCTCGAAAAAGGATCTGAAATTTACCAGGACACATTAAATAGAGAGAAGCCAGGGACCGTATGTTGACAAAATCCAGCATTATTAATCATTGGATCCATATAAAGTTCCAAACACAGTGGAGCACCGATGAGTGAGCGCCTATACTTCCAAAACAGTTCCGGCTGTTGTCCTTGAGTCTCATGTGCAGTTCATGACCGGATGGGTTCAGAGCTGCAATAATCATAAAGCCAGCAAACAGTGGGGAACAGAGTACTGCGACGGCAAAGCTGTGCTTAGATCGGCTTGAACCCGCTAGTTTAGCAACCGCTAACCGCTAGTGCTAACAACAACCACTCACGCATGTAGCGCCGTACTTTTAACTAGCTGCTATGTGTTTCAAAGGTGTAGTTAGTAACGTTAACCGCCAACCTCCGGGTTTTCAATATTTAGCCTTTTCCCGCTGCCATTTTATTTTTCTCCGTAAAAAGATCCCAACTTTGAAGGAAAGAAACAAAAGTAGGGCTGGGAAAATAAAACCGCGGTATCTTTAACTTACCAGAATGAAAATGCAGGGAACACACTCAATGACATCGGGACATTGTGGAAAGTTATGTTCGGTTGTCTTACAGCCGATCCAAGCAAGCTTCTGACGACTCTTTTATCTCTAACGCTTTTGGTCTCCATGGTTACGCCGCCCATTCAGGAAAGCCGGTGAAAGTTAACCCATTTTTCTATGTTTCCATGGCGATCATGCGCTGAGCTGTTACAGCCCACAATACAGCAACGGTTTACCATGGTTAAAACTCAAGTTAAGGTGAAATTAATCAAATTAAAACACGGCTGAGAGGGAGTACAGTACCCGGTAGTCATAGGCAATAGTCTGAGCCGCGGTAAAAGACGCATTCAACATGGCGGCGACGCGAAGTGCTTACGTCAAGACGACCAAGCCCTATTATGCTACCATCAAGGACATGAATGAATTTATACAGGAAATGAAGATTTGCCAGGAAGCTGTTTATGCAAAGAAAGAGCTTTATTAAAACACACACAACTATATACAACGCGTATCCAAACACATGCGTATCTAAAAATTACAACTCCGTGAACGGTCCGTTTGCTTCCTCGGGGTTGGAGGTAACAGGCAGCATTCCCTCCGAGGCAGGTCCGATGTGCAGACGCCTACTGTACGTGGCCTTGTACTTCGACATCGCTTCTAACCGGGACTGCAGCTTAACACAGAGTTCAGTGAGATCCGGCCTACGAAATGGCGGCGACCGTACAATCCATCCAGAGACACCGCCGACGACGCCATCTTCTTCGTCGGACATGAGGTCGACGGTGGCGGACTTNGAAAATAAAACCTCGAAGTTGAATATTGCATTTCTATTTAGGGCTAATAGGATTTTAATGATTTTGGCAAAACTAAGAAAAACTTACAAAATGCAAATAACTACAGATTACATTGATTTTCTTTCCAATGATGAAGAAAACCTCCTAATAGCTTGTAGATCAATAAGAGACCTTCTGCTGCCTTCAACTGGTGGTTTGATAAAAACTGTGGCGCCTTGAAAAAATGCTTCTACTACAGCTCTCAGTACTAGGAGTCAAGGTTCAGGGAATACTCACACCGGTTGTGCGGTTCAGGGAAAAGTGAAACAAAAATCACATTTCCAGTTGCCGCAGCTTTTTTCAGATTTTTTTGACCAGGTGAAACAATATGAGCTAGTTAGAACAGATAGTTTCAAACAGTTTTGCACAAACTGATGAGAAAAAATAAGATCAGCATATGAAAAGTCCCAAGATCTATTGGTTTGAAGAGCATAAATCAGTAAGGACCCTTATCTCTTTCTAGTTTGATTTCATGCTTCTTCTGTTTTTTTTTCTTCTACTCGTATCTGTTGCCCTTATGTTACAACATGTCTTCTACTTTATGTATTCTGACACCGGCATGCATTCTTAATGCAATTCAAATGCTCCAGCGTTAAAATAAACTGTCATTTTCTGTTTCATAGAATAAAATGCTTTTTCTGACTAAAATCATCCAAAGCAGTGGCAGCTGGCCAATAGAGGGTGCTAGGGTGCCGCCCCACCCACCCAATGACCTTGATAAAGACATAAAAAAAACAAATAAAAATTTAAATTTAAAGTAAAATATTTTAAAATGTATCATATTTTTTTAGATGTGCAAGATAAATATTTAATCTTTAATGATGAGTAAAGCTGTTTCATCCGTCATCGGATTGGAGACGTATTTCCAACCTGGGGTGTAAAAATCTTTGGCCATAGACTCTCACTAAAGTTTTACAGTAGCTCCTCTACAATGCAAAAGGGTAGGCGAGGTCAGGGAAAGGAACTGTTGTCACAGTCGTGATGTGTTATACCAGGTGCCAGTCAGAACTTAGTCCCGCCCACAAGGTTTTGAGTTGGGGAAGTTGAACTGTTGTCACAGTCGCCGTCAGGGCGGACTTTATGATAGGATGATCAACAGTAGCGTAATCAACCCGCGTGACCAAGCGGCGCTTGGTGACAACAATAATGCTTCATGGAGGTTGGGTGAGTAGATTCTGCTATTAGGTCTGTTCTAGAAGATATAGGCAGCAAATTAATTTTTAAAAGAGGAACAGAGAAGCGCGAACACGCTTTGATTTTGTGGACAACAACTATGCATAGCTTAACATTACGTCACGCCTCCGTTGCTCTTATTGGTTGTAGGTCTATCAATTGAGTGCAGAGGCATTTTCCTGGTTCGTTCGGAAACCGGCCCATCACAGCTCTATGGAGCAGTATCAGACTCATATTCTGACTAGGAATTGAGTGGGACTTCACCGTCAAACTGGTCATTAATGGCTGATTGATAGGTGTGAAATCACAGGGTAAGTCTCTTAAAGCAAACTTACCAAAAGAAGCTGGAGCGACACCGTTTGGACATGATCAGAGAACATCAAAAATAATCAGCAGTGGAAAAACAGAGGGAGACGGTACACTCTATTTTCAGGACCCAGGCAGCGAGTAACCATCCATCCATCCCATCCATCCATCCATCCATCCATCCATCCATCCATCCATCCATCCATCCATCCATCCATCCATCCATTTTCCTTCACGCTTATCCCAATCATGGTTGCGAGAGAGAATATCTAAAGACTGCTGAAATGTCCTGGAAAATAAACCAAAGATCAACAAAGCAGAACAACTAATAACTGAAAAGTCCCAAAAGGGGAGAACCATGGCGGGGAGACAATATTGGACCATGCAAAATACAGATTTGTCTTCACGAAGCCTCAGAAGGGCAAGATTTATGTACAAGTAAACCTGTTCATGAAATTATGTTTAGCTTTTATAGTGTTTTTATAATGTTTTTTTTTGTTGTTGTTGTTTGTTTTGGCATTCATATAAAACTCCACCAGAGAACACTCCACCAGTGTGAAAACAACCCAAGGCAAACAAAATATGCATGACATGATATGCATTGATATTAAAAAGTTGTTTCTAAATGTCCACAATACAATTAATTGTGTGTGAATAGGTCCATGATTACTATTTCTGATTTAATGGGTTATTTTCACACGTGAGCTGGGAAAATATTCTTTCTAAATCTGTCTTCAAAAGTACTGTTGTTTTTTTTAAAGGGAATTTCTTCACATGTGAAGCAATTAGTTGATTCTGCTTTTTAGCACTTGAAGAAACACCCCATGTGTTGCAACTGAGAATAAGAAGTGGTTTATGGATCAGACAGGAAATTGATTTATTTTAATCTGTTAAAGATGAACCCATAGCTAGACTGGTTTGAACTAAAAGTTTGGTTTGATCTCAAAGTCTGTGTGTCACTGCCATGCTTTTTATCTAGTCTAGAAGACTGTTCATGCATTGTAACTAAGCCTGCATAATGTGAATGGAAATAGCTCAAATATCAATTTTGCAGTAAATAAAAACTTGTTTGAAGTGCACTATACAGAAACTTGCAAAAATTACCAGCCTCCGCTTCTTACTTCCTGCTTTTGTTTTCTGCTTTCTGGTCTCCTTTTCCTATACAAAGCACTTTTGCCTCTAATATTATCTTTTAACAAAAACTTTAAGTTCTTGTGAGGAAAAATCAATCTGTAAATAAAAAATAGGGAGGCTTAA
This sequence comes from Cyprinodon brontotheroides, assembly GCA_018398635.1. Lineage (NCBI taxonomy): Eukaryota > Metazoa > Chordata > Actinopteri > Cyprinodontiformes > Cyprinodontidae > Cyprinodon > Cyprinodon brontotheroides. The sequence goes on from JAGKQL010000054.1 coordinate 7,365,150, forward strand.
ATCTTCCCATTTTTACTTCATTTATTTAGAAAAAATTTGAAAAAGGTAAATTAAAATGCATTATAAAGACTGTACGTTCTAACAAGTTTAAAAGTCAGTTCCTAGATTAAGACATTAATATTTAAATAGTGTTTCTTTTAATCCTCACATTAGCTATTTACTTCATCCACATTTGAGAAATGTGCACGGAGAGTGAGGGCTTGGAGTGATCTGGGCTGGGTGGATAAATCTTTAACAAATTAACTAAATGCTAACATAAGACGTGGCTAATAAATATATCAATACAAAGATCGTACAGCTTGCTATTTCAAGTCGATACGGAGTCATGCAGCAGATTGAGTCACTCGGCTTGGTAAGGACTACTGTAAACTTTATTCATATAAATGAAAATCCCTCTTTTAGAACTTTGACAAAGCTAAAATGGTCCAATGTAAAAATAAGTATGAGACCCTTAATGAATGCTGTTTGTTTAAAAAATAAAGAAAGGTAAATTTGGGGGTTAGCTGTGCTTCTAATAATAAAATATTACTAATGTTATATTACTATTCATTTATTACTAATGTGTTCAATATTGATTTCCTAATTTACTGGCTTCTTTATATTCATCCCATTCCACATAGAGAGTACCCCTGGTTCAGCACTCTTTACTAAAAACCATAGTCAAAAGCATTTGTCCATGACAAAAACACACTTTACACAGAAAAAGGAGCAAGGTACCAAACACAGATGAAAGTGCCTCAACAAACCATATGCACAGGTACATATGCATTCATGGGTTATAACTGAACTAGTTTACCTTAAGACCTTGTTAACGATATAGGGACAGAACTGGATAAACTATTGCTTCTTCCAGCTCCCATTCAAACATCCTTTTTGTGATGTTTTATGTTATTACAAATTTACTTTATTTGTATCACTGCTGCATATGTAAACATTCATATAACTACAAAGATATACACTACCGTTCAAAAGTTTAGGGTCACCCACACAATTTTGTGTTTTCCTGAAAAGTCAAACTGATTCAACGCCTGTTGGGATCCAGCCCACCAGAGGGCGCTGAGGATCCCTTCCTAGGGGTTTTGTGTTACTGTTGAAATCTGGGGTTCTATCTACCTTTCTCCACCAGAGGGCGTATTGGATCTCCTGAAGCTGGAGATGACTTCACCAGCTGTTGTGGCTCATTTGCTCATCAGGAGACCAGTATTTAAGTGGGCTGAGGACCACACTCCGGTGCCAGAGTGTTAGTCAGTTACGGTACAGCAAAACCCTGAGCCAACCTGTCTGTCTAGTCTCCTGACTACGAAAATAGAAAATAGAGTCTAGACATTGACAAGGTTAGAAATAATGATTTGTATTTGAAATTAGATTTTTTTTTTACATCAAACTTTGTTTCGTCAAAGAATCCTCCATTTGCAGCAATTCCAGCATTGCAGACCTTTGTCATTCTAGCTGTTAATTTGTTGAGGTAATCAGGAGAAATTGCACCTCACGCTTCCAGCAGCTCCCACAAGTTGGATTGGTTGGATGGGCACTTCTTGCGTTCCATACGGTCAAGCTCACTCCCACAGCAGCTCAATGGGGTTCAGATCTGGTGACTGGCGCTGGCCACTCCATTATCGATAGAATACCAGCTGCCTGCTTCTGCTCTAACTAGTTCTTGCACAATTTGGAGGTGTGTTTAGGGTCATTGTCCTGTTGTAGGATGAAATTGGCTCCAATCAAGCGCTGTCCACTGGTATGGCATGGCGTTGCAAAAATGGAGTGATAGCCTTCCTTATTCAGAATCCCTTTTACCCTGTACAAATCTCCCACCTTACCAGCACCAAAGCAAACCTTCCAGACCATCATATTACCTCCTCCATGCTTAACAGATGCATGCCGTGGTATTCTTCCAGCATCTTTTTTCATTTGTTCTTGCATCTCACAAACATTCTTTTGTGATCCAAAACACCTCAAACTTGGATTAATCCGCCCACAAACACTTTTTTCTAGTCTTCCTCTGTCCAATGTCTGTGTTCTTTTGCCCATCTTACCCTTTTTTCTTTTAATGGCCAGTCTCAGATATGGCTTTTTTCTTTGCAACTCTGCCCCTGAAGCCCAGGAATCCTGCAAGACACCTCTTCACTGTAGATGTTGACATGTTGATATGGTGTTTTATGAGAGTACTATTTAATGAAGATGCCAGTTGGGAACCTGTGAGGCATCTGTTTCACAAAGTAGAGACTCTAATGTCTTCTTGCTCAGCGCTGTGCAACGCTGCCTCCCACTTCTTTTTCTACTCTGGTTAGAGCTCGTTTGTGCTGTCCTCCAAAGGGAGTAGTAAATTCCACCGCTGTAGTGAAAACCTTTCAATTTCTTAGCAATTTCTCGCATGGAATAGCCTTCTTCATTTCTAAGAACAAGAATAGACTGTCTGAGTTTCAGATGAAAAGTTCTCTTTGTCTGGCCATTTTTAACGATTAATTGACCACACAAATGTGATGCTCCAGAAACTCAATCTGCTCAAAGGAAGGTCAGTTTTGTGAAGCTTCTGTAACGAGCCAAACTGTTTTCAGATGTGTGAACATGATTGCAACAAGGGTTTTCTAATCATCAATTAGCCTTCTGAGCCAATGAGCAAACACATTGTACCATTAGAACACTGGAGTGATAGTTGCTGAAAATGGGCCTCAATACACCTATGTAGATATTGCACCAAAAACCAGACATTTGCAGCTAGAATAGTCATTTACCACATTAGCAATGTATAGAGTGTATTTCCTTTTTAAAGTTAAGACTAGTTTAAAAGTTATTATCTTCATTGAAAAGTACAGTGCTTTTTCCCTCTTCAAAAATAAGGACATTTCAGTGTGTGACCCCCAAACTTTTGAACGGTAGTGTATATGTTTTTCTTTGATGTGTTTTTCCTGTTTGAAATAAAGAATAAAAAATGCAAAAATTGCACATGCCATTTTTTTGTGTACATTCAGTATGTGGGCTTGTTTTGAGGGTGGTTTTCCAGTTTTTTTTAGCATGTATTGAGATCCGACAGGAAGGGGCTCAGTGGCAACATTAGAATTTTTGCATGCAAATAGTGAAGTGTACCCTCTTTAATCTGCTTTATCCAACCATTCATCCATTTTCCATCACGCTTATCAAGGGGTCACGAGGGGTACTGGTGCCCTCTCTCCTGCTGTCTAAGGGTGCGAGAAGCGGGGTACACCCTGGACAGGTCGCCAGTCCATCGCAGTCCAGCACAGAGACAAACAACAATTCACACACACACACTCAAACCTAACAAGAGAAACTGATTAACAGTTATGTTTTTGGACTGTGCGAGGAAGCCGGTGTACCCGGAGAGAACCCACGCATACTCAGGGAGAACATGCAAACTTCCTCTGGCAGTCTAAAGGCGTTCCTGTTGGGTACATTGGGTTCTCTAACTTCCTCATTAAAAACAAGTACTTGTGTGTGCAGTTGTGTCTCTGTGTTTCCCTGTGATAAACTGGCAACCTGCAAAGGTAGACCGTGCCAAAAAACAACACAGCAGTAAAAGACATTTTATTGATAGTGCATTTTACGTAGTTTTCCTGTTTTAAAGTAATAATAGAAAATATATGCTCAGGTTCACAATGAAAGACCCTGTATGTAATGTTACCTAACAGCTTTGATAGATTGATTTATCACCTTAGCTGAGTTGACGTGACCTTTCTCTCATCTCTCAGAGTATTAAATGCATTTTGCAACATTTTGCATTAAATGTTTCCTAGAACAATAAACATAAGTAATGGTTTCTGTAAAACACTATACGTGCTGCACACAGGCTAGACATTTTCCTTTTCCTGTCTCAGGGTTCACACTTTTTTTAAGCTTGTGGCTTACCACACATGCAAAGCTGATGCAGCATAAATGCCAATTTTAATTGAGTGAGGCTACAGCTGTTCCAACCTTTTTAGATATTATGACTTCAGTGGAAACTTGGGGATTTAAAAATACAGTAAAGAAACAGGATAAAATGTGAAGTAAAGTTGTGTTTTTCTGAGAAAAGACATAAAAGTTTTTACTTCCTTGTTTTGGAGAGGTTGAAAGTATCTCAGAGGAAAATCCATCTCCTTGTCTTGCGGGTCCGAAGACCTTCCAACATGTGCTGGATATGATGTTTTTTCATGCTGCCTTCATGTGATATCATATTTATGGTAAATACAGAAAAAATGACATCAAAATTGCACATAAACGCCTACTGATGTTTTAAGTTCCACTGAAAAGCTGGAACAAACAACCTGAGTTGCTGAGATGAGATAAACTGAGCTTTCAACAGGGCAGAGAGCAGAGGAACAATTATTTATGATGAATACTGTGTACATTGTTATACTTTCTCTCCCATTGTGTGTGTGTTGCCTACACAATGCTGTGACATATATTGGGAAAAAAATTAAATATTGCCATTTATTTTCAAATTATCATTAATTTTATCAAATGCTCGCTAGTCCTCCCCTTTAGCAGAAGAATTAGGAAGTCTGTTGCTGTTCCTGCCCAGGTAGCAGGTCAGGACAATCTCTGGATCCAACATGTTACTCTTCTACACCACAGAAAAAGCACTCAAACACAATGGCTATTTCCACTTTACAGGTGGAAAGGATGGTCTTTACCAGAACACATGAGCAGAAAGTTGTGATCCTGAGTTTGTTTTTTTCCCCTTTTTAAAGGTGCAGGCTGCATTCAATGCAGACGTGTTTGCGAGAAAGTGTGAAGACATTACGAGCAGCTTTTAATAACTGTTTTTTCTTTCAGTATCGATTTGAAAACAAGATTTGAAAAAAAAATTATTTCCACAAACAGTGCAGTTCTACTTAACCCTTGAATGTTCATCCACAGTTAATTCTTTATATTAGTTCTGAATTTTCTTAGATTATTGTGCAGAATGACCAGCTATACAGTAAATTAACTTTTTGTAAGTATGGTACATGAGACAACATAGGGCTGGGTGATATAGAAAAAAAGCTTATCGATAAAAAAAAGTGCATATTGATCGATATCGATAATTATTTAAAAGATTTGAAACCATATTTTATGTGCAGCTCTGCCTGGACTATTTTATGATATTGCTAAATGATTTGATTTTAATAAAAACACAAACACAGACTTCCAATTAAATCTTTATTTAACAAACTTTTTAAACCATAACAGAATTGTTTTAAAGAAAAATAACTTAAGAGACCTGAGTTATGTTATTAAATACTGACAAAGAATAAACTAAAGTGACCAGAAAAGTGACCAAAATAAATATAACAAATAAATAAATGCCTCCCCACCCCGCCGCCCCCATTCTTCCCCCCATTCTTCTAAGCTGAACCAGGTTCAGCTTAGTTTCCTGCTTTTTACCTGAGTTATTTTACTTTGAAGTTTCTGGCCCCTCAAAGCATTTTTATCTCAATTGTTAGAACTACGCGGGAAACTGCCCAGAACTGAAAATATATATATATATCTTCCCCGAAATTCCTGAAGATTCCTTGAAGGAGAGCCGCGCCGGGGCCTACACAGCTCGTGACTCCTGGGCGGTGTGAGCGGCTGAGATGATAAAAAAAGTTGGTTGTGTTATCAGACTTCTTGGTTTCACTGGTTCCCCACACAGATTTTCTAGATGACTGTGGGTTTGTTTTTGGTCCGACTTGCCATGACCGAAATACTGCCAGACTGCCAAACTAAACATAAAACCCCTTCTTCCATGGAACAACCTCCTCCGCTTCCTTGCTGCACATCTTCATGTGCTCTGTGTTGAGATTTGAGAGGGCGGCGCTTTTGTGACGGGCGTGTTTCCTCGGGTCCGCGATTGTGATTGGTTGGGAGGAAGTAGTGACTAGCATAAACCTACATGCTAGGCTACAATGAGAAGGGAAGGAAAACTGTGCTTTTATCTAACTTTTATCGACCCTTTTTTTTTTTTTTTTCTATTGGCGCCACACGCCTATCGACGATATATAGGATCGTTATTGAATTATCGCCCAGCCCTAAGACAATAAATGATTTTCTTTGATGGAAGAAAATGGAAGTAATCATAATTACAACACACTAGCTTAGAATGGTTGTACGAACCGGCAAAAAAGAGAGAATTAACACACAGCCTTGTAGAAATGAGTTCAAGTTTACAAAGAACTTTTTTAGAAAATAAAAATACTAAGTCTGTTGCTGTTGTTTAGAGCTGCTTGGCTTCAGTATTAATCTGTTGTAATTTAAATAAACTTGTGTGGTTCTCTTAAATACCTTAAGTGTGAGGATATAATTATTTTATCATCACTAACTTCAGGGCAAGAGGTTAAGTTGCAACAAGAAAGCATTTAATTGAATATAAACAAGTCAAATATCTGCAAAACTATCCCTCATTAGCAACGCTCTGTAGAATCAGTGTGGAGGTGACTGGATCTGAGCAGAGTTACTAAGTGCATCTGCATGGGTAGTGAGTGTAATAACCCAGAACCAGTAACCAGGGGTGTTGGCTCCACTTGGACACAAACTGCTAACACTTTTAACTTCCTGTCGTTGTGATTCAGCGCTTTCAGCTAAAACCAGCCGCCGCAGAGACTGTTTCTTCTGAAACTGTAAACTCTGCTGAACAAAAAAAAAAAAAAACTCAGCCTGATTAGTCAGCCACTCTGCTGGTCTTTACATTCATTTTTATTCAACATTTACGTTAAATGTCTGTCAGCTGTGAGCTTGACTCAAGTCAACTATTGTATTTGTGCACATCTGATTCTAAACCACAGTGAACACAATGAAACATTTGACTCAAAACTATCAGGCCTGATAGTGCGTGCTTACTTTTAGTTTCTGTCTTAAAAAGACAGAAACTAAAAGTAAGCATGCAGACAAGTAAGATGCAGACACTTATACCGAGTTCAAAGGTAGAACTTAAACAGTTTTTTAAAGCAGAATGTTAAAAACAATTGCATATAATCTAGAAACATTTCATATTTAAAGGTGAAGGGACCCTAAACTTGTGACATTTTTTTAAAAACCCACTCAGAAACCTCTTAAAATCATTCCCACTTCATCTTTTGTAGACCACATTTTTTTCTGTCTTCCATGTTTTATTTAAAAAAAAACTCCACTGAGCTCCTTCACTCTAGCTCACAGCCACATCTTGTCCCTGATAGGATTTTAAGATGTAAATAAAAGTTGAGATTTTTCAACTTCTCCAAAATTTGCAGGCTAGGCAGCGATAATATTTCAACTAATTTTCCAAAATCATGCTATTCACCTCCCTAAATTCAACGCCTTTGCCTCGCTTTGCTTCCCTTCCCTCCAGATCCGCCCTCTAGATAACATGGGAAGCCTTGTGTCCAGCTTTGAAATTCACATTGAATGTGAACGTACCTCAATTGAGTGCCCAACCAGCCTACGGAGAAATCTCATTTTAGCCGCTTTTATGTGGCGTCTCGTTCTTTTGGTCATGATCCAGATTTCATGACCATAGAGGAGGATAGGCACATAGACCGACTGGAATACCACGAACTTTTTGCTCAGCTCTCACCTCAAAGGAGCGATAAAGAACCTCAATTCTCCCCTCACTTGTGACCCGGGTCCCAAAATACTTGAACTACTCCACTTAAAGCAGGAACTTTGCTCCAAACCGCCCCAATGCATGTCGTTGATCTTGGCAGGAGGGAGACAGCACATGTTCATAATCTGCAAAAAGCAGGGAAAAATTTGCTGGGCCCCAAACTAGACCCTCTCTGACCCTTGGCTGCACATAGAAATCCTGATTATAGCTATATGAACAGGATTTCTAGTTGCAGTGACCAAACTCCTAACTTATTATGATTCTATCTTGCTGTAATTATTTTGGGAGGCCTTGTGGTATGTTTATTGGCTTTATATAACAATTTTATGGATCAGTTCATGATTTTACTAAAGGTAGCAATTACCTGCTAGTTAAGATAAGTTTTTCCTTAATAAATTAATTTATTATTAAAAAAAACTGCTTTTTTAAATCAACATCATCTTTATTTATATCAAGCTTTAAAACACCTACAGCTGAATCCAAAGAGTTGAACATAGCTAAAAATAATAAAACACAATAAAAGAATAAAAGAATAAAAGCACAAAAAAAAAAAAAAAAATGAAATAAGGCAAAAATATATAAATAAACTGAACTGAATTGAATTCAAACTTTTTGTAAAGTTTCTGAAACATAAAAACCAAAAAGGAAACATTATTATATTTATAATAAGTAGGAATTTTTTTTAGCTGCATTGTACACTGTAATTACATCCTATTATATCTAGTTATGTAAACATAATTCTTTTTTGTCCTACTTGTTGCCAAATATGAAAAAAAAAAATTGTTAGTAACTAAATATGATAGAGAAGATGCCAAAAACATTGTATTATTATTATTATTATTATTTCTTTCAATGTGTGCAAAGATAATGAAATGCGCTTCATTTTTATCTGTTTCTCCTGAAAATACCAATGCTCAAGATAAAGACCTGGTGAGTCTTTTTTATAATCTACTGCCGTTAGATAACATATCTTAAACATACAGTAGTTCCACAGAGTTTTCTGATACTTTTAAGTAGCTGCATTTACTAATGGAAAACAAGTGTCATGCATGCATGTAACAGGAAAGACGCCGTTTCCTTGAAACCCCTCAATGACTTCCCTCCTACACTGTAATACGGGCTGTGACTTTTTGACTCCGAAAAAGGAAGCAAAGATTCAGTATTAGCTTGAAAGAATGACAGGGTCATATACCATATTAATCATCAACGGATAATATATTTCAGCAGAAATGATTGTATCAGTCTTCACACCGTCAAATCTCAGTTTCTTATAAAGAAAATACCTTTAAACTATTTCAGTGGTCAGTCTATTTCCTGCATATTACGCTATGATCAGTGACAAGAAAAACTGAACGTCAGAATATTAACTTGGAAAAGCTCTTATGGTCATGTTGTAAAGGAACACATTTACAAGAGAAAATCCACTGCTGACCAATTGATTTTCACTGTCCAGAATCCCATTTTGGAATTTCAGCTCAGCAGTTAACATTTGCGGCCATTAGCTGAATAACCTCTAAAACCAGGTGCTTGAAGTATTAATAAGAGTACATAAATATGCACAGTAAAAAAAGGGGATTAATTTTACAAAAAAGCAAACACTAACATGATAATGCATATTTTTATTGAAAACAACTGTCCAAAAGCATGTGAGTGTTTGAATTACTATAGTAGCAGCTAAGACAATAAATGATGCGGTAGTTGAATTACTTTTTTTGTTTGTTTGTTTTAAAAAAACAAAAACAAATGTACAGCATGTTCCACTCAATATACTGTACAACATATTGCCAAAAGTATTCGATTCACCTGCCTTGACTCACATATGAGCTAAAAGTGACATCCCATTTCTAATCCATAGAGCAAGGGTGCTCAAGTCCAGTCATCAAGAGCTACTATCCTCCAACTTTTTGATGCATCCCATTTTTAACACACCTGAATCAAATGAGTTCCTTGTTACCTTGCCTCTGCTGGGCTAAACGAGGGGATTGAGCCGATTCGATTCAGGTGTGTTAGAGAAGAGATGCATCTAAAAGTTACAGGATGGTAGCTCTTGAGGACTGGACTTGAGCACCTATGTACGCGGCCCTGAAGTGCAAACTGCAACTACAAATCTAGAAGCGCCATTACATTAAGGGAATCGCGAACCTACATAAAAGCAAAAGCACAACTACGATTAAGAAAAACAAAACTACATAAAGCAAAGCGCGAACTACATTAAGGAAAACACAATTACATTAACCTGCCGTGGAAAAGTAGGTACCAGTGGGAGACATGAGACATCGCTGATTGGACGGCGGCGCCGTTTGACCTTTGAACCGGAAGTCATTCTGCCTGCTGCGGCTTTTTGAAAACATGGATATTGTCTAAGCCCCAAACATAGCTGCCGTTATCCAGGAATATTTTGAATCAGGACATACGTGCGAGGTGATACTGGATAAATGCTCAAGACTAATCAATCTGAAATTTCAGTTAGTTTTGCGTACACTGAAAAAACACACTTAAAAGAAGCTGTACTGTTCAGACGACGCATAACTTCCCGGTTCAAGAGTCAAACAGCCCCGTCGTCCAATCAGCGATGTATCATGTTTCCCACTGGTACCTACTTTTTCCGGCCGGCAGGTTAATGTAATTGTGTGTTTTCCTTAATGAAGTTTGCGCTTTGCTTCATGTAGTTTTGATTTTCTAAATGTACAGTAGTTGTGCTTAGCTTAATGTAGTTTTGTTTTTCTTAATGTAGTTGCGCTTTCGCTTTATGTAGTTGCGCAATTTCCTGTAATGTAGTTGCGCTTTTAGATTTGTAGTTGCAGTTTGCACTTCAGGGCCACCGTACCCATGCCATAGAGGGTTCAATATGAATTTGGTCCACCCTTTGCAGCAAGAACGGCTTTAGCTCTTCTCGGAAGACTGCCCACAGAGTTTATGGGAATTTTTTGACTACTCCAAAAGCACATTTGTGAGGTCACACACTGATGTTGGATTAGAAGGCCTGGCTCTCAATCTCCACTCTAATTCATCTATACTGTAACTGTTCTAGCAGGTTGAAGTCAGGACTCTGTGCAGGTCAGTGAAGTTTATCCACACCAGAACCTCCCATTCAGCGTTTATGGACCTCGCTTTGGTAACTGGTGCGCAGTCATGTTGAAGCTCCAAACTGTTCCCTAAAAGTTGGGGGTTATGGAATTGTCCAAAAGGTCTTGGCAAGTGAAAGATTCAGAGTTCCTTTCACTGGAACTAAGGAGCCAAGCCCAGTTCCTGAGAAACAACCCCACACCATAATACCCCCTCCACCAACCTTTACACTTGGCACCATGCAGCCAGGTAAAGTACCATTCATCAGGCAACCTCAAAACCAGACATGTCCATCAAACATCCGAATGGAGAAGCTTAATTGTTTACTCCAGAGAGCTCATCTCCACTGCTCTGTAGTCCAGTGCCATCATGCTATATACCAATGCATCCAACACTTTGCATTGTACTTGTTGATGTATTGCTTAACTGCTGCTCCACAATGGAAACCCATCCCACCAAGCTCTGTTCTTGAGGTAACCTGAAGGCCACATGAAGTTTGGAGGCAAGTAGCTAGACTCTGTTGAAAATTGGCGAAGAACTCTGAGCTTCAGCATGTACAGTATTACCCACCCCATCAGTTGACATTGTCATGATTTTATCTAAAGCTCTGACCCACATGCAGAAAACCAAACGGAGAGACCAGGGAAAAGTTTAACAGGTTTTATTAAGAGTAGGTAGAGAGGAGTCCAGTGCTGCTCTTAACACTGTCGAACCGGGACTGAAAAGTGAAGGGGAGGATTCTGCGGATAGTTCAGGCTCTGTGGGAAATTTGTGTCTTTGATTTGAAGAAGGGAATAAAAGCAACAGGACTCACGTTTCCAGAAAAGGTGTCTTTCGTTGAATCCAGTCGGTGTAGGTTGTTCCAGTTATAGACTAGTTCGTTGGAGGGTGGACAGGGTTTAACCAGGTTGAGGTGTTTCCTTGAGGAACGAAGGAGCTGACTGCCACTTAGATTTCCCGCGGTACTTGAACGGTTTCTTGTGGAGATGAAACCCCTGCTCAGAGAGACGCCCAAACAATCCTTGGGGAAAAGTAGATCCAAACCACCAGTTTAAATCCTCAGCTCAGTTTAATGCTCAGAAAATACTTCCAGGGGGTAGAAGGTCCAAAACATCCAGTTTGCAGGATGACTTTCTGCTGAGAGGCAAAGACAAAAACAACAAGACTAAGACTCAGATGACTCAGGTGATAAAAATACTTTTCCCTTTATGAAATCATCTGTACATCATTTGATTTCCTCAGACGTTGAGACATGTAGGGAAGAATCAGGAATGACAAATGAGAGGCTGTACTTCTGCTTTTAGAGCTTAAATCTAAGTTCCCTTCAGAGGGCTTTCAGTTTACAAAGATCACTAGAGTGGAAGAGACTTTCTTTGCTTTTTCTTTATGAATTAATTCGGAGTAAGAATGGTCAACTTGTTGAAGAGTGTGCTGCTCGCTGTAACTGTGATGGTCGCTTCTGGAATTCCAGGTAAAGTCAAACCTAAACTCAACAAAGTTTGGAAGCATAAACGTATGTTTTCTTCATTTTTTTAGGTTAAAACATTTTTGTCTTTGGTTTTTAGATAAGCTGTTTACTTGCTGTAAGAAAGTCAGCACAAGTGAGATAACGGAACCAATATTAACATATCGGATCCAGCAGGCAGATCCTCCATGTGTTACTGCTGTAATGTAAGTATGAGGAATATCTCTACCAATACCAACTCTGCATTAATTTGGATTGCAGTAATTCAGTTTAAACTATAACAAAGAAAATCAAAAGTAAACAATTTAAGGTGAAACGTAGTGCCGAATTTCATTCTCAATATCTTTCTATTCATTTATCAACAATGTAAAAACAACAGACCTATTCATCAGTTCACTTGTTATTTTTCTCCTGCAGATTTATTACAGAAAAGGACCATTACTGCATTTATATAAAGGCTCCATGGGTGAAACGGAAGGTTGCAGAGTTAAGGTGACTTTAGAAACAGGAGACACCAGCCTCAGCTTTTCTTTAAATCTTAAAAACCAAGTCCAGTGGATAGTTTTTTTTTTTTTGAATTTTACGGAATTTAAATCTTAAACTCTGCGTTTTTTCACGAATGTTTTTTCTCATTTCTCTAATAGAGCAAGAGCTTGGTTATCTACACATAAGGTGGTCAGCTCAACGCCTCTGTCACCATCATCTTCACTGCCATCATCATCATCACCATCATCATCATCACCATCACCATCATCATCACCATCATCATCTTCATCATCACCATCCTCCTTGCTCCTCTCCATCATTACATCCACCACTTCCCCTCCCTCATCGTCCGTAATGCTACCTAATTCCTCATCATCCCCATCATTCCTCTCTTCTTCTTCCTCCACCATTGCAACCAGTGAGACTTCGTCTAGAACCACAGATGAGAAAAAACGAATCTCCTCCACAACCAGCTAAGAAAAAGGAAAAGCTAACGTGCTTGTCCATATCCCAACTGAAGTCAAAGAGACTTAAAGAATAGAACGATGCAAAAATCATAAATTAAGTGAAAAATGTTGTTTGTTTCTTTTATGTTTAATAATAATATTTAGTAATTATAAGTTTTTTTTACTACGGTATTTACTATTTATTTAACTTTAACTTAAATTTGTACAATCTAAAAACCTTATTTAGACAAAGACCTCTGTGGTTATTATTTAATGTCTGTTTTTGTCATCAAAGCAAAAATAAACAACAAAATCCATATAAAGCCTGCAGTTCAGTTTTATTGACTTGTTATAAAACTTGATACCTGTTGTGTGGGTTAACCAGCATTAAGTTTAATAATCATGGTAATATACATTTAAAACAAGAATATTTACATGCATTAACTATTAAAAAATATATTGTTTTAATTTCGATAGTGAGATCAGCTTGCTAAAGCCTAGATGATGTCATAACTGTAAAACTTAAAGGCACACTATGCAACATTTTTCAGTTAATTAATGTGTTCCATAACGCTTTGGATGATTAAATGAGTCATTTCAGGTTGAACAAAGGTATTCTCGGCCGCCTCTGGTGGTCTGTGGGGAAATAACCGCGACTTGTAATTGCAGGAGCCCCTCGCCCGCACTCCACAGAGCTCAGAAGTCTCTCAGGGAGAGTCAAAGTCTTGCTTTACTACGGCGAACTGCTACACCCCCAGTTAAAAGCATGCTCGTTGCTACCACAGTGGCGATATCTTGTGCAGTTATGCTACGCTCACGCAGCAAAAGCAGCAAAATCGTCTGCCTGCTGCTTCATTTTGCTGCTTGTACCAGTTAAAGTTCCTGACGCCTGCAGCCTCTGGCTGCGCGGTGCAAAAGTGTGTCTGACGCGCGCTGCATGAGCTTCACTATCCTTTCTCTGCCTTGCAGCTATATTTGCTGTGATCAGTGGGAATAAAGTAGTTTTAATATGTTTTTAAGTGAGAAAAAATACACCTGAAAACCGTAATCAGTGCAGTCAGTTCATTCCAGATTATCATCCTGCCTTCCAATATTATTTCTGTCGGAGCCGCCAGACCCCCACATACCAGCGGGTCGCGACAGTAGGAATCCCTTTCATCAGCAGCCTCTAGGCCCGGTCGGCTCGCCGCGCGTTCACCGCGTGCAGCTGGTAGGTGTTTTTCATCTAAATAATCCAAACTGCAGGCAGCAGCAGGATAATAAAAGCCAACATATTCTGCCGGCAGATTTCTGCATTTTAAGTTAATTTAGGCGCCAATAAACTGTTTAAGAGGAGTGATCACAGCGCTTCTGATCATCAGCGCTGTGTCTCTCCTCACTGCCAGCTCCCAGATCAGCTTCCTATGGTTGATGTGGCGCTGCCGAAAGCAGCAAAAATTCAATTTTTCCATCTCGAAAGCAGCAGCCCGCATTGGTGGCGCTGCCACGCTGGCCAGATGCTTAAATGCACTCGACGCTCGATGCCAAGCATTGACTTTTGTGATGTAAACTCGCTGCTTGTGTCGCGCCAGCTGCGCCCTCCGTGTGAACGCAGCATTATCATGGCGGAACCAGCGAGAAAACAGCGGAAGCCCATGTCAGAGCAGGCAAGAAAGAGGAAAAGGGCCCTGGACAGAGAGAGGAGTCGCACAATGGGTGAACATCGGGCAAGCTTTTTCCAAATGGCGAGAGATTTCAAAATAAAAGAAGGCTGCAAGGCTGACGCGAACCTCGCGTTGCTGCTGATGCCATTGTAAGTAAACATTGGAATGGTTTCTCTCTCTGTGTGCATGTTCATACTTTCACTGTGTTAGTCATTCGCTGCGCTCGCCTGTCTGCTAAGCTCAAACAACCGTGCCTGGCTTCTGATGGAGAAACCAGGAGAACAGCTGAGCATATTTACCACAGTGCACTTTTACTCTCGCCCTCTGGGGAGCCTCGCTGGAAATCAACACCGGTTGCATAGTGTACCTTTTAAGATATATTATTTCACAAAATTCGAGATAAATAGAGGGATGCTGATTCATTTTATGACATCAGAGACAGATCAAAATAAATAGGCAGAAGTAATGAGAAGAGAAGTATGGATCTCGAAAGATCTGGCCATTTTATACAATGATCATGTCGGTTTGATTCCCAGACATTCCCAGCATGTCTTTCTGCATGGAGTTTGCATGTTCTTCTTGAGCATGTGTGGGTTTTCTCCAGGTACTCCGGTTTCCTCCCACAGTCCAAAAACATGACTATTAGGTCAACTGGCTTCTCGAAATTCTCCTGAATGGTTGTTTGTCTTGTTTGTCCAAGTGTTGCCCTGCGATGGACTGGCGACCTGTCCAGGATGGACCCCTCCTCTCGCCTATTGACACCTGGAGATAGGCACCAGCACTCCTCATGACCCCAGCAAGGATAATGCATGATGGATGGATATATGTATATGATAGATAGATAGATAGATAGATAGATAGATAGATAGATAGATAGATAGATAGATAGATGATAGATAGATAGATAGATAGATAGATAGATAGATAGATAGATAGATAGATAGATAGATAGATAGATAGATAGATAGATAGATACATTTCAATGCAATGTTTACAGTAGAAAAATGTTGAGATGTTCCAGCCATTAAGCAATTCAGTAAGTACAACGAGATTTCTGTGACACAAATTTAACATGTTTCTGATGCAATATGTGGTGGGAATGAATCCCAGAACAAAAGTGAAGACACAGTAAAGAAGACGCTGGATCTGGTAAAAGAGCGTCAATCTCCACAGAGAGACAGGTTCTGTACCAACAAAGGCTGGAACAGATTAAGAGAGGAAGAAGCCATTACTCCAAAAAGCAACGTACGAAGCTGGACTGCAGTTTGCAAATGAAAACAAACACATTCATTTCCGGAGAAGTGTCCTGTATTTTAATAAAAACAAAATTCTAATGGTTATCTATGTATATTGACTATTGTATTTTCAATCTGGAAAAACTCACATGGAAAGAAAAACACAATTAGAAGAATTTTATTGATACAATTACTTAAAGAATATGGCGCAAAGACCTAATCAATTAAATTTCAATAAGGTTTGCTATATTTTTTTCAGTGATGGTTACCATTTGTCATGCTTTGGTATCACTGTGATGCTTTTCTTTTTCTTCTCACAAGAACTTGGCATTTGACAGGACTGTATGTGTAATGATCACTACAGATGGTCCCAGAATTCAAACCAAACATCCAGTGTGAAAGCTTTACACAGTATACTGAAACAAAACTGCTGCAGGTAGTGTCCGCAACTAGGGCAGGAACCTCTGGAAATGGAGACAGAAGATTATTGACCAGGTTAGCTTTACGATGTGCATCAATCACAAACTTAATGATCACTAACCTTCACTTAATCCTCAGTCTGGAAAGAACCACGCGGTTAGGTTAAAGATAGTTTACAGTAGCAACGATGTTGCTGTCACTGGTCAGGAAGTCCCGGAGAATATCTCCTGCTGAGTTACGATGATCCGTGGACAGGCAGAGAGTCCGAACCGGATTACCGAGTCAGATTATGTAGAAGACAATAGTAGGAAGGAGAAACAGGAGGACAAACCAGAATCTTTAGTCGGAGCGAAGTCCAGGGTGAGAGCCATGTGATCAAAAGTCCAATGAAGCACCAGAGGGAAATCTAGGATGAGATCGAGAAACAGTTCCAGGTTAGGTAACTCTGTCTCATCCTATCGCTCCTTCAATAAACTATCATCTCTGGGATCGAGTTTGCATCATTGTAAAAAATACGGTCTTCAACTGAACCGCCCATCAAATGTTCTTTTGTCCTCCAAGCAATGCCTTTAGCTGGAAGCATATTGAAATATTATATGTGGGCAGAAGTAAGGTTCTGTAGTGACCTGAGTTGCATTGTAAGGTTTATTGCTAATGAGCACCTAGCATTCATTTTTTAAAGAAGAATAATGCAAATTCTAGTTTTTTTGCCGATTTTGTGCTCCGACTTATGTACGTGTTCTGTTGAATATTGCACCAACTGGAGACGTGTGAGAGAGGACTGGCTCACCCCAAAGTAAAGTAAGCTGCAGTAGTCCAAAGAAGGAAAGATTGTGTTTTGGAGTGTTTTGCTGATTTTGGTTTACTATTAAAATTGGCTTGATGATCTCAATCATTGAAGTGGTACAAAAAAATGGGCAAATGCTATTGCACTGCACTGTACATAGGCAACTCTCGTCTTTGGAGAAGTCTTCTTTTCTGTACACTCTAAAAAGAAAATGCTGTTCCAGCTTGAACGAATTGCATCAATTGGCAACAACTAGTAATAATAATTGAATGTCATTCATCTCACAATGTAGAAATTCATTTCCGCATCCTAACCCATCCCCTTGGGGAGCAGTGGGGGTTAAGGGTCCTGCTCACGGACCCAGAGTGCAGGCTGTGTGTGGGATCGAACCGGGTACTTGCAACCTTCTCAGAGCCCAACACTGCTCCAAATTAAATTAGAGCTACAGTGTGTAAAAATTTCAGAGATTTACTGACAGAAATGTTGTTCATTATACATACATATGTCTGCCGGTGAAGATTCTCAATCATCCTGGTCATAGTTCATAAATATCACCAAGGAACGCTGGTGATGGAGGATGGGAGATTTCAGGGTTAAATAGCACTGCTCTGAAGGCTGTCAGTTCCTGCTTGGTTCCTCATTACTCAATCGACTCCTCCCAACAGAAACACGTCTACCATAGAAAGATTCATTTATTGTGTTTCTATCATTTTAGCAATGCAACAAAACTTAAACCACAGGGTGAAGGGTGGTGAAGCGGCGTGCGGTGAATTTCACGCGATGAGAGCGTTCACTGCTCGACCCTCACCTCATGATACTATGTGACATTTGCTCCAGGATTAACATTTAATCATAAATTTTCTATAGTGGTCTAATACACATAGAGACTGTATTGCCATCCAAGGCTTATAGAAGACTTTTACATTTGTTACGGCTCCAGACAGATTTGTTTTTTTGGTCTAATATGGCTCTTTGAGCAGTTTGGGTTGCCGACCCCTGACATAGGAGATGCCTGCCATGAGCAAACACGGCACTGAAGGTAGTTGAGAGGCTACGACCAATCCAGGCTGGCTATGTTATTCCACTTTTCCCAAAGAGGAACTCAGACTTTGTTCCCCAGATTCTTCTGAGCTTCTTCAGTGACTATGAAAGGTAAAAGGTAATCCCTACGTTTTCTGTTATTATAGAAAATGAACTGGTTAACTGCTTCCTCTGGTTTGTCTCCTTGGGTCCATTCTGTTGTGGTACTACATATTAGAGTTATTGTACATGAGATAACAGTATGAGATTAATGTGCGGTAGAGGGAGGCAGGTGAGGTAGAGCCTATAAATGAATATTAATATTTATCCACTGATCTCTATGGATGACTAATTGCGAACATTTTTATAGTTGATATCGCTAAAATCTGATATTTCCTGTTCAAATACAATGTTAAAACGTGAAGTGGCGCAGCAACGAGCTGAGCTTCCCCTCATATTGTGCAATCAATCACAAACTGGGTTGATACATTCAATTGGCATGTTCCTGTTGCCGTATCGGTGCATTTCACCAATGTAATGTTCTCATATATGTTTAAATACTCCAATTTTCCACAGTCTGGCTAATGTCTTTGACCATTTAATGTTATGTTTGTTAGTGACATATTCACTTTTTCTGATGGGACTCAAAACAATAGTGAAAAGGCACAGTAGGAGGCAGGGTAATACTCTGCCGCACTGAGGAGGAGCGTATGTGAGCCAACACAGAGATTAATTGATTGATTCTCTAAATTGCAGAGAAGAGTAAGAGTCAAGTACACTGACGCAAACGGGTAATTTTTGGGCGTTTCTCAATTCACGGTGAAAACGCTGAAGGACAAGGCTTGCCAAGTCCTCGTACTTGGCGAACGCAGGGAAGACCGTTCTTCAGTCCAACGCCGGTAACGCCAGTTAATGCGTATTATGCATTGGAACAGAAGCGCATCGCGACGTCACATAAGCAACGCTTCTTTAGCATACTTCTGTAACAGTCAAAACTATATTTATTCTCTCTACACAAAACATTTTGAAACAATATTGTAATTTCTAAAGCTTAACAAACGCGCTTAAAAATTACCAATGAACCGCAGTAAAACCACCCTTCGTCATCAGAACGAGCGGTAGCGCTCCTCACACTAGCATTTCTTTACCGAGAGAAGTACTACAAACGGGGTAATTTTATTCTCTACACAAAACATTTTGAAAACTAATATTTTAATTTCTAAAGCTTAAAAAGCGTTTAAAAAAATGGTTCAAGAAAGTAAAAACCGCCATCAGAACGAGCGGTGGTTCACACATAACTAGACCGAGAAGTGCACTACAGGCGGGGTAAATTTAGCCCTGGCTGCGGTTACCCTCGAGGAGGTCTGCTGGTCACTCTGGTCCGCTCAGCGTCGGACTTTTTTGCATTTTGCAACTCTGTAAACAGTATCTCACACAGGGAGGCTTAAATGTATAATGTTATCGCCTCAAACGATTTCAAAAACGTACTTTTGTAGAACAACAGCAGCAGAAAGTGGAATGTTTAACTTACCACTGTGAACGCTGTCTCTAATCAAGCTGCGGCCGCTGCCATTCTGAAGGAAGCGTCAGTCTGAAGAATGCACAAGTTCGCTCTGATGCATGCTCGAGCAAAGAGAGGCGGGCGAACAACATCCGATTGATGCTTTTCATCGATCATGCGTTCTGAGAATTGAACGGTACTCGGGCTGAGGCTGATGACGTGTCACGAAAGCACACGAGAACGCTCAAGAACGCATATTGAGAAACGCCCCTTGTGTTTTACTCAGTCCAAAATGGAAGACGATAATATAGCTAAGTTAAAAAAATAATAAATAAAAATTGACTTTTATTCCAAACACCAAGTGACTTATTAAGGTAGACCAACGCCAGACAAAAAAATCAGACTGTAGTTGAATAACGGTGAGGAATGAATACAGATCTCCTGGACAGCTTCTCAATTTTTTGGCACAGTTGGTGCCAAAGACTCACAGACTGTTCCTGAGGCGACAAAGTTACTTCAGCTGGTGGTCACTGTAACATACACAGCAGCTTCCATGGAAAGTTAATTATCTGCATTGAAAAGACTGAAAACATTCATACCTTCAGGTAACAGAGTACATGTCAGACTTAATAATATTACTTTAGTAATTATAGTTTCAAGGTGTTTGTTTTATTGTATATCTCGTACCATGTTTTTTGGTTGTGTTGTTCCTTTTTTTCTTTTTTCTCCATCTCATTACAGGTGTTGAAGCAGACTGAAATGTGTTTTGTCATTGTCTCCTTCCTATCCTCTTTCTTTCATCTTTTGTCCTGTTTTTCTTTTTCTTTTTTTCTTTTTCCTTCTTCTTCTTCTGTTTTTCTTGCTTCTACTTACATTTGCAGTGTCCATATATGAACTGTAAAACTCCTGTATAATTATAATAAAGCAATTTATATACATGAAACAAGTGGAGCAGTATGTATGGCAATTACGCTACACTACACTTGTGAAAGTAAAATCTGTTGGGCTCCTTTTGGCATCAAGACAATTATTCTTATTGCCACCTTGCCAGACAGGACACACTATAAAAAAAGACTGAAAACATACAATCAGAATTGGACTAATCGAGGACAAATTTCCCAACTTTCCCATGTCCATTTAGACCAAGAGACTTTTAAAATAAAGGAAAATAAGTAACTTTTACAACAAAGTTACAGGTTTTTGTGGCAAATCATGGACTTCATGTAAAATAAATGTAAGACCACAAACGGTTTTCATTTCAATCTTATAAAAAAAAATTAGATTAGACTAAGAAAAATACAATAGAACATTAAAAAAATAAATTTTGGCCCGAAATAAAATATTCTTTGTTTTTCTTTTCATGCTTTTTGTTGAGCAATGAGTAATAAATGAATCTAGTATCAGAATTAATAGCTTTTAAAAACAACTGAATATTTCACTGAAGGTCAAAATAAAAATCTGTCTTTTTTACACCACTCTATAATTTTAATTTGTATAGTAACTATGATGGGCAACACATGGAGGGTGTAGATTTGAACATTTTTTCTTATCTTTATGTACCGTTAATAGGCCTATGTACCTAACATGAGAGAGAGAGATAGAGAGAGAGAGAATGAGAGAGGGAAGAACTCTAATGAGATCCAAAATAACCAGTAGGCAATTGAATACATTTCTAAGTTCCAGTGGATTGTTTTTAACTTGTCTTTTTGGAATGATTATGACCTGGATGACGGAGAAACTTCACCAACAATGCAATTGAATAAGCAACCCGCTTAGGTTTATGTATTTGTAAATCTTACTGACTCTAAAGCTGTCAGAGCCTCACAGCACTCTGAAAATCACACACTGTAGTAGCTTAAAGTGTGCCTGGCTTAATTTATTTAAGTTTTCACCTTATTTAACTTCAATAAAGTTGGATTAACTTGATTCAATTACATTTGAGGTAATTTATTTACATTGAAGCTACATTTTCTTTTCAGAGTGCAATGTTTTTTGCACCGAACTGCTGTAGGCCTGTGTGTAACTGTTGTTTCTTAAGCACCAAAACCACAGTTTGCAGCAAAAGGTAACAATGAATACGAAACCACTTTAACCGCAGCTCAAGCATATATAGTGATGATACTTATCTATCACATTTGTGGTATTTTGGTAGGTGTTGATGCACACAATGTTCACTCATGAGTGGAGCTTAATAACAGGGCATGTAAAATATGTTAATTATTTAGCTTGTTTTTTGTTTGTTTTTTAACAATAATGTGATTTGCATGTCAGTTTTCTAGTCTCAAACAACCAACTCTTTTCTAACCTCTTACACCCTAAGGGGGGTATAAATAAATTTCTGCCTGACAAAAACACACAAAAGTAAATCACTTATAGCCTCACAGCTATTAGATTTCATAAGAAGAAACTTTTCTTTTGGTACCACTGTAAAGGTAAGATGTCATAGAATGGTTTTCTGGTGTCCAGCACCACTGTAGCTTTGACCCTGCCTGAAATATTAGGGGACAAAATACAAAATATTTTGCACATTTTTGAACCTCGCCAAAATTTTCTTTGTAGAAATAAACATTGCAAAAACACTTACCCAAAATATTAGTTATAGCACAAAAAAAGTAGTAGACTTTTACATCTAAATGTTGTGTACCAAAAAATATGAACCAAATTTGGTATTAGTGAGAAATTTCTTAGGCGGAGAGGCCATTTTGGCACATTTATCCATCCAAAATGTCACCAAACTGTGCCAAATGTGTTTTTTACATCAATACTGGGGGTTTGTTAAAATTAAATAGCTTATTACCATCTAATGACACTTTCTACATATAATATAACCATTGGTCATGGCATTTACCCCATTTATATGCTAAATGTACCATTGTGCACAGTATAATATGTATAATAATGATGAACTGAAAGCTCTTTCTTTGACTCCAAATAGAAAACTTTTATTGAAACAAGGTAAAACAGTCAAAAATACTTTTTGAAGTAATTTCCAAGAACAAATAAACAATTTTGAAAATCCACCACCACCACCACCACCAAAAAAAAAGTTCAAAAATAAAAAAAAAACTACACAACTACACTACCACAAACTACAACTTTATCCTCTCATCAGCTGCTTTTAAATAGCTCTAAAATCTTAACATTTTGGGCAAAACCTTTATGCAGAATAGTTTTTGAAAGATTAAAGCCTCTTTTAGCGGATAAAAAAATATAATAATTAAAGGCCGTGGAGCCTTTGTTTACAGAGCGAGCCGAGGTCACGTGGCAGCTGGACCCACCGGTGGGTCCGTCTGGTTCTAGGGGCTAAGGTATAACAAAACTACAAGTAAGGTATTCCAAAAAAGGAAAAAAAGAAACAATCGACTGGACTTTCTTCCAAGTTTGAAGACATGTAGCTTCCCATCCAGGAAGCTTTTTCAATTCAAAATGTCAGAAATACCATTGTGTTCTAGTCTTTATACAGTGGCCCAACAAAGCCTTGTTTTCGTTTGGAAAACATGTAAAATTTTTGGAATGACTATGACCTGGATGACTGAGAATCTTCACCAGCATACAGGTAAAGCTGTACTAAATAATGTTTCACTGCCATAATGCAAATAAAGTGTATAATATTTGTTTTAATGCAGTACACGGGCAGTTCATTTTCACTCAAACCACATAGACTCAACTGCGGCATGGTCACAAACACACAAGGCTTATTTCCACAGTGAAAATATGCTTAGCGACTTTAACCTAAAAGAAGCTTAAATGTTTTAATATGTTAAGGTTACTAGGGCGATGGCGGCGGATGTAGGAGTGGTGGTTCAAACCCCGGCTCCGACTTTCGGTGTTGTTGTGTCCTTGGGCAAGACACTTCACCGTTATCGGCAGTGGTGGTCAGAGGGCCCGGTGGCACCAGTGTGCGGCGGCGCCAGCTTCTGTCAGTGAGCCCCAGGGCGGCTGTGGCTACAATGCGGCTTGCCACCACCATCAGTGTGTGAGGGTGTGTGTGAACAGGTGAATGACTGAATGTAGTGTAAAAGCGGTCAAGTCTCCTGACTTGAAAAAAGCGCTATATATATATAAGTACAGGCCATTACCATTTGGTATAAGTATACCAGATGAATGTTTTAAATAAGTAGAACTGGGAGCTATTGTTAATTTAATAGGTCATTTGAATATAGGGTAAAACCAATTAATGATTATTAGTTGAATGACTAAAACTGTAATTTACTTATTCACCAGGGTTCTTAGTTTTTACATAAAGGTTGGACTCCAGTATTGCTATTAAGATCCAGTTGCCTTCACCAGTTTAGTGCTTTAGACTACCAGCAGTTATTAATCACCAACCAAAGCAATCATCTCTGTTCATTCAATAGTTACCAAAAAGGCGGTTCACTGCATAAAATAACCACAAAAGATCAACTGTTAAAATACGATGTTACGTTTATTAGCTAAAAATCATACTGAATTACTGTATCTCATAACTGTACAAACACTAAATACTACTGAATTTAAGCATAAGTAAATAAAAGCAAACAAAAAGGGGAAAAGGGGTTTTAAGAGTCAATTCAGGGGGGGGGGGGGGGGGGGGGGTGGGGGGTTTGAAAGAACAAATGTCTCATCATCGGGATTTGCTCCGTGATCAGAGGAAATGTTACTTGCCGCAGAACAGTGGTGAAAATGGGAAGTTCAGTTTAATATAATACAACTCTGTGAATAGTTCCGTCTGAAATGAATGAAAATAGTTGTTTTATTTTATTATTATTGAGTCAGATATGTGGCGGTAATGTTTGATTTATCTAAAGGTTTTAATCTGTTACTGTATAAATGAGTTTGGCTGTAATTCAAGGACAGATTCTAATATATCTGCAGAATTGGGGACTATAAATCTGAGTTAACATTTTTTATTGCTGTTTTGCACAATATGCTTAACAAGTATTTTTGTTGTTGATTAATAGAGATTTTGCCAGATATATTTTTATACAGACATTGTTTTAGATTTATTTATATCTTTTTAGAATAGAATAGAAAATCCTTTATTGTCCCACAATGGGCAAATTTACAGCAGCAGAAAGATTATTAAATGGTCACACAAATGTGGACCTTAGAAAAATGTATAAGAATAACATAATAGGGAAAGTTAAATATAAAAATAAAAATTCTGTAAAGTGTTTTAACAATATAAAACTGGAGAATAAATAACCAATATGCAGCTATGGACATTTTTACAGTAATGGATATTTGAAAATAGCAGCAACATCAGAGATGTGCAGAATGACAGCAGCAGGTTATTTAACTGACTAAGGTTTCTATCATTACATTTGATTTGATTTGTTCCTGCTCCCGGTGGTTGGAACCTTTATTCCACTCTGGATTCTTGTGAGTGTAGTCTTTGTTCACTTTAACTTTTTAAAAAATAAATAAATAAACAAACAGTTTTGAAAACTTCGGCGATTATCGGTCTCCGCCAAGTGACGTCAATTGTTTACCTCGGGCGCGGTACACTATGCCTTTTACGCCTAAAATGGCGTCTTAGCAACAAATGTCACGTGACTGGCGGAGACCGATTTTCCTAAATCCGCCCCTGTTTTCAGGCTTATGTTAACTGTAATGACTTATCTTGGACAGGCTGCTATGTAAACAGGCCTTTAGTCCTTCGTTTAGCTATGCTGCGGTTGTTTACACTACACCTTTTACACCTAAAATGGCGTCTTAGCAACAAAAGTCACGTGACTGGCGGAGACCGATTCATTCTTTTCCTGCTTTGTGTGTCAACTTTCACGGTTGCTAAGCAACAGAGCATACGGCAGTAAAACCCGCTGAAGGGTGGACCTGTTCGAATTTACAGCCAAAACTCTTCTGGCCTCCTCATTTTCAAGGACTTCGAAGGATCCAGTCTAGGTAGACCGCGTCCTTGGAGGATGCAGCCCAGGTTTTCGAACAGAGCCTCTGATTAAGAACAGGGCTGCCCGCACTGACGCGGCTCAGGGATTACGTCACACGGAGCGTCGTGCGCAGTGAAATCAGGACATTTCCTCACTTTCTAAAAAAAAACCCGGGACGCCCGGGACAGGACGTGAAATACGGATATGTCCCGGGAAATACGGACGTTTGGTCACCCTAATGCTGTGAAAACAGTGAAAAATTAACACAGGAATTCAATCAAATATGGCTACGCTGGAAAAAAGGGGTGAATTCAGCTGGCACAGGATGTCTTTCCCCAAGGCAGGCCAGCTAGAATAAGTGGTATTTTAAGACTCACCACATGGATGCTACCATAGGATTGGCAATGAGGTAGCTTGGATGCCAGCTAGTCCAACTGTAGTAGTTTAAGGTTTGGTTATACTCCCACAGCAGTGTGTTGCAGTGAGCTTGTCGGAGGTATGACGCAGATATTTTTAGATTTATGCCCAATTTTTACACGTTGTTTGTGCTATGTAATTCCACGCCACAACACAAGAGGCACAATCAAGAAGTAGCTGTGGGTCTAGATACGGCCGAGGCGGTGAGGAAGTGAAAAAACACAAGGGGTAAGTTTGTGCAACAACAGGGACAGGAGGGCGAAAAAGAGCGGGAACCCGGTTCCAGTGTTCTAGCACACCTCGCTCTTCTAGCTGGTCCATCTTCACTCGTTGTTTTCTATAATAGCAGTCATATAAACAAAACAGTTAGGTAAGGTACCAAACCGGAAATATGCATAGTATAGAGCGGATGTAGATTTGACCAATCAGAGGCCTCCTGTGACCGTTGACCACTGTCTCCTACAATTTTGGTGCACCAGAGTGTCTGCGAAAGGAGCGGGGGCATGTCTAGGTTAACTGTGACACACACACATGCAGATGACCTGGCTTCTGAGCATAAACCAGCCCAAACTCTTCAATCAATTGTAAATGGGGAATAAAGTAGGCAGTAAAATGAAACATCGATTGTTCAGTCAGGCTCAATGAGCATTAGCATCAGAAAGCTTCTTTCAGATAAAATACAAACAACACGTGAAAATATCTATTCTACCTTCCTCTGTGCAAGCAGAGTATCTATTAAGCAACTGATGAAAGTGGGAAAAAATTGTGTACTTCTTGGTTCAGTGGAATGGAGGGAGTCGGGATTTTGGTTTGTTTCATTCCATTCCGGTTCGGGCACTCAGTCCGTCTGTCCAACAGGTGGCTTTCAAAGAGATTTGAGTTTTTCTGATGAAAACAATGGAAGCAAACCTTGCAGGGCTTAACTCTCTTTCCCATGTAAACCAGGAGAGTTGGCACCAGGGTTTACCCTGCCTCTTGCCCATAGACTGCCGGAGATAGGAACCAGCCCACCACAACCCTGATGGAGTAAGCGGAAAAAGATACATGGATGGATGGTTATCTGATGCAAATGTAAATGCAAATGAGCAGACTGTATTGTTGTATAAATATGAAATTGAATGTTGTGCACAAAATGTTGTTTGATAAACATTGGCCATTTAGTATCATATAAAGCTCTAAAATCATGTACATGTCAAGAATATATTATAGATTTTATTTACATTTATTAAATTATTTACTTGCTGTCATTTTTTTATGCGGCTGGTTATTTGATACATTGCTTTAAAAAGGCAAGTAAACATTTACCTGCAATCTTGCTTTCTTTGGACACACACCTGCAATTTGATTAATTACCTCATCACTATTCCTCCTTCACACAGCCACAGGAAAATGAAATGTAGTTCAATCCAACTAAGGTGACTGAGAGATCATGATCTACTGTACCACGCCATGCGCTGCTCCTCATTGGAAATGCTGTCCTCCTTCAGGGAAAACAATACAGGTTTTGTCCACAATGAGATCCAAAATCAACCAAAACTGAAAGTTTTTAAGAACTGCTTTAACACAGAAAACCGTGGCTAGATTTGGTGCCAGGTGTTTTTTTTTTTTTTTTAATAAGGCAATAGCTGCGTCAGAAAAGTCATTAAATATAGCGACAAAAGCCCTAAGTTGGCATCACAGGGACCCCTTTATTTGCTCTTAGCATGGAGCATATGGCCTGGTTTGACAAGCAATGAATGGGGATATGGTAGTCTATGAAGGATACATGACACCATGCTGTGACATCATCAGCTGACGAATCTAGCTTTGGAGGATGCAACCACTGGGTTTGAACACATTGCAAGTCTCATAGGAGCCAGTCTTAACTCCATCCCTGCTCGTTAGATATTTAGTTGTTTAACAGTTGCAAATATTTGATCAAATGTGATCAGAAAGTTTATTCAAACTAAAAAAGCAGCACTTTTCTGACTAAAATATTTGAATCGAACTGTAAACTATCTTGCATTATCCATCCATCAATCCATTTTTCATCACGCTTATCCCTGATGGGGTTGTGAGGGGTACTGGTGCCTATCTCCAGCTGTCAATTGGTGAGAGGCGGGGTACACCCTGGACAGGTCGCCAGTCTATCGCAGGGCAACACAGAGACAAACAGGACAAACAACCATTCACTCACACACTAACACCTAACGAGAATTTTAAAAAGCCAGTTAACCTAACAGTCGTGTTTTTGGACTGTGGGAGGAGGCCGGAGTACCTGGAGAGAACCCACACATGCACAGGGAGAATATGCAAACTCCATGCAGAAAGACCCCGGGCCGGGAATCGAACCTTCTTGCTGTAAGGCAGCAAAGCAGCACTGCGCCAATGTGCTGTGTATCCTGCATTAAAAAACTTTAAAGTCTTCAAACTATTTTTATTCATAAACCAATGGAATACCTTCTATTGATATTTTTTGTAAAAAAGAGGCTGAAGGAGACACTCCCTTCACAGGTAGAAGACCAAAATATGTCCCTGTTTTCTTCAAATGTTTGAGATCTGGTTTGTTGTAAAATCAAATATTAAAAGACAGTGTATTAACTTCTGCTAATAAAGCTGAAGGCAGCCTTTAGAGCTATTAAATTGGTGAGAGTAAAAGACATAGATGGAAATGCTCTTTATAGCCACAAGGCACACCAGAAAACCAAATTCTAGCGCATCACCTTTTTGATCTAGTCTGAACCAGATCCTACTGCATATTTCTACCACATGTACAGATGCCCCATTTATTCGGTTGTTCTGAGGAAGTGTTTCAGAACCCACAGGAGTTTTTTTTTTATAGATAAAACCTCAAATATGTTTTTGTTAAAAAAGGAACTGAAGGTCATATTTGGAAGATATAAATTCACAGCCATTATAAATCTATTATAAATCTAAATCCCCCTCAATCCACTGGCCTCCGGGGACGGGACATGAACCAGGAACATAACTAAAAGTCATGAAACAAACATGAATAACTGACATGGAAAAAACAATTACCAATAAACTAAGAACACACTAATACATAGAATAACGATCTGGACCATATATATAGCAGAGTGAGCAATAAGATTAATGAAAATTAGAGAATGGGGAGGGAATGGCATGAGTATGAACTGAGTATCAGAATAATCCCAGAGGGAAATTACAGATCAGCTACTGGGGCTGCTATCATCACTATCAAATGATTCCCTCTTTTAAACCCAGCTATACTTCT
>JAGKQL010000054.1:7401388-7420368 GCA_018398635.1 Cyprinodon brontotheroides
ATACCGCCTCATAATACGTCTTACAGGCAGTTGGAAAACAATTAAATGTGAGAGTGGTAAGTGAATAAAAATCGTAAACGCAAGTCACAGTAACAAGGAAGGAGTAGAAAACATTAAAACAAGTCACTTACACACAATGTCGCCTTTTATCAACATCGCGGCAAATCCGAAAGCAAATAGGAGGTCACCATTGTGAGCACTGTAGTCTGTGAAAAAAAGTACAGCTATGGTCGGTATCCATCCGTATCCATGTCCTTTTACCGCAGAATGAAAGTATATCTTTTAAACCTACCCCTGCCTCCGGTTCATATAGCCTGCAATTAGTCTCCGAAGTTGTTAAGACGCATATTGCTTCCTGTGAATCACAAAAATACATTTTTTTAAAGCTTTAAAGTTGTTTTTAGCTTTACCTAGCTAGGGCTAGGGTTAGCCTTAGCTTGCCTAGCTGGGTGCCAGGGTCGCTTTTAGCATAGCTACCAGTAATCTGAACATATATTTACCGCTTAGCGCATGCTGTGCACCAGCTCTTCTTCCTCGAAGTTCGTATATCCCGAAGTTGCTCGACTGCAGAGCTGCCATCTTGTCCTCTATGGACTACAACCTGAGTGCATCAATTCTCCAGCTGAGTGAGGCCATTCATGTCGGGTATATGCTGGGCAGTGTTGACGAGACAGTCCGCTGATAGCAATCAGCAGTTTCTTTCGCCGCCCGCGGGCTGGCTGAAAGTTGTGGACTAAGAGCAGTTGGAGGCGAAGTTGAACGCGACGCCGCAGCCATTGTTCACGAACAACAAAATACAAACACGGTAAATGGAGATAAAGTTCACAACACAAACATGTCTGCTAATATGCTGGTCTCGCCGAGAAGTCGTAGGTGCACAAAAGCTCACATCGATTGTGATTGATGGGGCCGGCGGCTCACAGTGTCCTCCAATCACATACGACGCCATTGTGCAGAATGACCAGCTATACAGTAAATTAACTTTTTGTAAGTATGGTACATGAGACAATATAGGGCCTTCCCGTGATAACGCCATTAAAGAGAAGAAGGACCTCTCAGAAGAGCTGGCCGCTCCATTCCTGAAGGTGGCGTGTAATGCACCTATAAATTGTTTGTAATTGCAATTGTTTGTCTCCATAAGATTGAATTTGAGCAGGTGGACATTAGAGATAATAAATGCAACAACAAGTTTTTGAATCAATATTCTATAAATAATATGTGTACCCAGGAAGAACAAAAGCACAGCTCTCTTTTACAAAAATTTTAAGAAATCTATGATAGTCGTATAGGGACAAATTATTTGAAATTCCTAATTCCTCCTAAATATAAAGAATTACAGTTTAAAATAATAAATAACATATATCCTTCAAATGAGTTTTTTAAGAGAGAGATTTAAGTTTAATGTTGAATTGTGGCTTTTGTACAACCCAATTGGAAACAACTAAAATCATTTTTTATGAATGTAAAGAAGTATTAAACTTATGGGATCAACTTTAACCTTTCTGTCTTCTAAAACAATAAATTTAGATTTTATTTCCTGGCAAAACATTCAATTCGGTTTATCCATTAAAGAAAAAATTTGGAATTTTAATCAATATTCTAATAATTGTAACAAAGTATTATATCCATAAATGTCGCTATGCAAAATGCTCCCTCTCAATCTCTGCTCAAAAATGAACTTTTCCCTTTTCAAAAGATGTCTGAGAAAGATGCAGAATTTAAATGCAATTAAATTGTTTGAGTTAATTGAAGAATTTCAGTTGCAGTCCCCACTGATTAATTTACTTTAACTACTATTATTTTATTTATTTTATTTTATTTTATACTTTGTTCCAGCCTGTGCATTTAATTTTATTTTTCAAAAGCAGGAGTTGTGATATTTCTTCTTGTATTGAAATATGTGTTATTGACTTGTTATTTGAGATTGTTATTGTTTTCTTATATATTCACAACAAAAAAAAAGTGGAAATCTAAAAAAAAATTAACCATTACAGCCGCTAACTGATTCTGATTAAAACTAATTTTTGGAGTAAATTATTTGTGTATTTTTTTACATAACATTTGCATACACAGTAATCTAGCTTACTCTTAATTAAATAAACTTATCATTTATTGAACAGTAAGAGTTCATAATTAGCTATACTGAGCCTGATCTATTTCTACCATCTATTTGGGGGATATTTATTGCCACACTTTGGGCCACTTAAAACCAATTTAGCATGCTGACCTATGTCCTTATGACCACAGTAAAAATGCCAATCTTCTGATGGCTACTTCCAACAGGATAATGTAATACCATGTTATAAATTGAATCATCTCAGAATCATTTCTTGAAACTTTTTTCCACTTAAGTAATTGTGAATTGAGCATATTGACGAGACAACACGTATTTTTTTATCTTAAATGCAAATTAAAAAAAAAAAATTACTAGTTTTAAATGTATTGCTCTGTCAGCTAAAAGATCTGTTTTGGTCTCTATACTTTAATTAAATAAATCAATCAATTCAAGCTAAAATGTAAGAGGCTATACCTGATCTCTTTGTATCAGAGATTTTACTTCCAGGGTTGCAGGGGGGTGGTAAAACCCCCCCTGCAACCCTGGTTTGCATTCAACCATAGCCTCACAGCATGTTCATTTACATGTTAAAGCCTCCCTAGAATTCCATGGTGGGGGAGGGCATGGGGAAGGCTACTGCCTAAGAAATTCCATCGCCAATTTCTGACAATTTACGGGAGTTTTCAGTAACCTGCAAATTCGTCAGTAAACTGCCGCTTAACCTGAAGTTCCAATTTGCACAATCTACAGTGTCGCGATATTGACGAAAATCCCACTTTTCATGCAGTGATAAGCCACAGGCCATTTACCATTTTTGTATAAGTTTACCAGATGAATGTTTTATAAATAAGTAGAACTGGGAACTATAGTTAATTTAATAGGTCATTTGAATGACAGGTAAAACCAATTAATGATTATTAGTTAAATGACTAAAACTGTAATTTACTTATTCACCAGGGTTCTTAGATTTTACATAAAAGGTTGGACTCCAGTATTGCTATTAAGATCCAGTTGCCTTCACCAGTTTAGTGCTTTAGACTACCAGCAGTTATTAATCACCAACCAAAGCAATCATCTCTGTTCATTCAGTTGTTACCAAAAGGGGGCTTCACTGCATAAAATGACCACAAAAGATCAACTGTTAAAATATGATGCTACGTTTATTAGCTAAAAATCATACTGAATTATTGTATCTAATAACTGTGCAAACACTAAATACTACTGATATTAAGCATAAGTAAATAAAAGTAAAACAAAAAGGGGAAAAGGGGTTTTATTGAATCAATTCAAGAGTATCTGAGTATCTGTTCAAGTTTTAAGGCTTAATGCATTCAAAGTTTCCTTTGAAATAGCAGCAGATGGATGTAATTGCCCTGATGTAGAGATATTAAATGCTGTGAAAACAGTGAAAAATTAACACAGGAACTCAATCAAATATGGCTACGCTGGAAAAAATGGGTGAATTCAGCTGGCACAGGATGTCTTTCCCCAAGACAGACCAGCTAGAATAAGTGGTATTTTAAGACTCACCACATGGATGCTACTATAGGATTGGCAATGAGGTAGCTTGGATGCCAGCTAGTCCAACTGTAGTAGCTTAAGGTTTGGTTATACTCCCACAGCAGTGTGTTGCAGTGAGCTTGTCGGAGGTATGACGCAGATATTTTTTGATTTATGCCCAATTTTTAATCAATTCCACGCCACAACACAAGAGGCACAATCAAGAAGTAGCTGTGGGTCTAGATACGGCCGAGGCGGTGAGGAAGTGGAATAACACAAGGGGTAAGTTTGTGCCACAACAGGGACAGGAGGGCGAAAAAGAGCGGGATCCCGGTTCCAATGTTCTAGCACACCTCGCTCTTCTAGCTGGTCCATCTTCACGCGTTGTTTTCTATAATAGCAGTCATATAAACAAAACAATTAGGTAAGGTACCAAACAGGAAATATGCATAGTATAGAGCGGATGTAGATTTGACCAATCAGAGGCCTCCTGTGACAGGAGACCACTGTCTCCTACAATTTTGGTGCACCAGAGCATCTGCGGAAGGAGCGGGGGCATATCTAGGCTAACTGTGACACACACACATGCAGATGACCTGGTTTCTGAGCATAAACCAGCCCAAACTCTTCAATCGTTTGTAAATGGGGAATAAAGTAGGCAGTAAAATGAAACATCGATTGTTCAGTCAGGCTCAATGAGCATTAGCATCAGAAAGCTTCTTTCAGATAAAATACAAACAACACGTGAAAATATCTATCCTATCTTCCTCTGCGCAAGCAGAGTATCAATTAAGCAACAGATGAAGTTGGGAAAAAATTGTTTACTTCTTGGTTCAGTGGAATGGAGGGAGTCGGGATTTTGGTTTGTTTCATTCATTTCCGGTTCGGGCACTCAGTCCGTCAGTCCAACAGGTGGCTTTCAAAGAGATTTGAGTTTTTCTGATGAAAACAATGGAAGCAAACCTTGCAGGGCTTAACTCTCTTTCCCATGAAAACCAGGAGAGTTGGCACCAGGGCTTACCCTGCCTCTCGCCCATAGACTGCCGGAGATAGGAACCAGCCCACCACAACCCTGATGGAGTAAGTGGAAAAAGATACATGGATGGATGGTTATCTGATGCAAATGTAAATGCAAATGAGCAGACTGTATTGTTGTATAAATATGAAATTGAATGTTGTGCACAAAATGTTTTGATAAACATTGGCCATTTAGTATCATGTAAAGCTATAAAATCATTTACATGTCAAGAATATATTATGGCTATTATTTATAACATTTATTATATTATTTACTTGCTGTCATTTTTCTGTTTTTTTTATGCGGCTGGTTATTTGATACATTGCTTTAAAAAGGCAAGTAAACATTTACCTGCAATCTTGCTTTCTTTGAACACACACCTGCAATTTGATTAATTACCTCATCACTATTCCTCTTTCACACAGCCACAGGAAAATGAAATGTAGTTCAATCCAACTAAGGTGACTGAGAGATCATGATCTACCAGGCCATGTGCTGCTCCCATTGGAAATGCTGTCCTCCTTCAGGGAAAACAATAGCGGTTTTGTCCACAAGGAGATCCAAAATCAACCAAAACTGAAAGTTTTTAAGAACTGCTTTAAAACAGAAAACCGTGGCTAGATTTGGAGCCAGGTGTTTTTCTTTTTTTAAATAAGGCAATAGCAGCATCAGAAAAGTCATTAAATATAGCGACAAAAGCCCTAAGTTGGCATCACAGGGACCCCTTTTTTTCCTCTTAGCATGGAGCAGATGGCCTGGTTTGACAAGCAATGAATGGGGATATGGTAGTCTATGAAGGATACATGACACCATGCTGTGACATCATCAGCTGACGAATCTAGCTTTGGAGGATGCAACCACTGGGTTTGAACACATTGCAAGTCTCATAGGAACCAGTCTTAACTCCATCCCTGCTCGTTAGATATTTAGTTGTTTAACAGTTGCAAATATTTTATCAAATGTGATCAGAAAGTTTATTCAAACTAAAAAAGCAGCACTTTTCTGACTAAAATATTTGAATCGAACTGTAAACTACCTTGCATTATCCATCCATCAATCCATTTTTCATCACGCTTATCCCTGATGGGGTTGTGAGGGGTGCTGGTGACTATCTCCAGCTGTCAATTGGTGAGAGGCGGGATTCACCCTGGACAGGTCACCAGTCTATCGCAGGGCAACACAGAGACAAACAGGACAAACAACCATTCACTCACACACTAACACCTAAGGACAATTTAAAAAAGCCAGTTAACCTAACAGTCGTGTTTTTGGACTGTGGGAGGAGGCCGGAGTACCTGGAGAGTACCCACACATGCACAGGGAATATATGCAAACTCCATGTGGAAAGACCCCGGGCCGGGAATCGAACCTTCTTGCTGTAAGGCAGCAAAGCAGCCCTGAGCCAATGTTCAACGTATCCTGCAATAAAAAACTTTAAAGTCTTCAAGCTATTTTTATTTATAAACCAATGGAATACCTTCTATGAATATTTTTTGTAAAAAAGAGGCTAAAGGAGACACTCCCTTCACAGGTAGAAGACCAAAATATGTCCCTGTTTTCCTCAAATGTTTGAGATCTGGTTTGTTGTAAAATCAAATATTAAAAGACAGTGTATTAACTTCTGCTAATAAAGCTGAAGACAGCCTTTAGAGCTAAAAAATTGGTGAGAGTAAAAGACATAGCTGGAAATGCTCTTTAAAGCCACTTGGCACACCAGAAAACCAAATTCTAGCGCATCACCTTTTTGATCTAGGCTGAACCAGATCCTACTGCATATTTCTACCACATGTACAGATGCCCCATTTATTCGGTTGTTCTGAGGAAGTGTTTCAGAACCCACAGGAGTTTTTTTTTTTTATAGATAAAACCTCTATTATGTTTTTGTTAAAAAA
The DNA here is from genome assembly GCA_018398635.1 of Cyprinodon brontotheroides. NCBI lineage: Eukaryota > Metazoa > Chordata > Actinopteri > Cyprinodontiformes > Cyprinodontidae > Cyprinodon > Cyprinodon brontotheroides. The sequence goes on from JAGKQL010000054.1 coordinate 7,407,855, forward strand.
GGAACTGAAGGTCATATTTGGAAGATATAAATTCACAGCCATTATAAATCTATTATAAATCTAAATCCCCCTCAATCCACTGGCCTCCGAGGACGGGATGTGAACCAGGAACATAACTAAAAGTCATGAAACAAACATGAATAACTGACATGAAAAAAGAAATTACCAATAAACTAAGATTACACTAATACAAAGAATAACGATCTGGACCATATATAGCAGAGTGAGCAGATGAATAAGATTAATGATAATTAGAGAACGGGGAGGGAATGGCAGGAGTATGAACTGAGTATCAGAATCAGACATACTTTAATAATCACAGAGGGAAATTACAGATCAGCCACTGGGGCTGCCATCATCACTATCAAATGATTCCCTCTTTTAAACCCAGCTATACTTCTGCCTAGAGAGGAGGATGGTGAAAGTCATTCCTCAGCTTTTTTAAATGTCTGTAACCCCTTGCCCTAACTGGACACCACATTGTCTTACATCCAATCTTGTCTTGTATGTTTGCACCGGACACCTAGACCCTGCCTCACAGGGGACATCTGCGGCAGATTCAGCAGCAAAGGCTGCAGCTCTGTGCGCCCTCTCTCTGGCTGATCTCCATTCTGCCTACTTTGAATTTTGATTTAATAAATTGGTCTGTACATACTTTGACTTTGAGAAATCAAAGACTGAGTTTTTAATTTATTTAAAAAAAAATGTTTGGAAACACTAACTCACTGTTAATTGGTACCAAAACTGTGTTTTAGAAATCAACTGACTTTTATCCACCAGTTGCATTCATCAATTCCTGTTTCATATTGACCAGTTAACGCAAAGCCAGTTAAAACAGAGAAAGGTTCTCCAAATCTGTTGGTGCTAGAGATATGTGTACAATATCAGTGCATAGATATTTGCAGAATGTTTGAAATTTTAATCTTTTAAGTAGTAGGAAATATATTGCTTTAAAAAAAACATTTCCAATATGTGTCCCTCAGTGTGCTCATGCCTTGCATGTTGTTTATGCCCATCCTGCTGTGTTAGTGGGTCATATAAGGATAGTGGGGAAATCAAAATGTTTTGCACAAAAATCACAGAGACATTGTTCAAACACTTCTTTTATATAAGTACAGCCGATATGAAACAAGCTCATCCCTTCCACTCTCAGCTACAAACCAAAAACTTTAACTTGAGCTTCACCTAGTGGTACGTGCTAGTAAATATTCTCAGTCGTTCCAAAAAAGTAAAAAAACAATCCACTGGACTATGTTTTCAAGACTTTGTCTTCAGACTTGGAAACAAAAGTACAGTGGATTTTTGTTTTTGTTTTTTCCACTTTTTTGGAACATCTAGACGAATATCTTTATATTATTTGTAGTACTGATTTAATAATTGGTTGACGTTATTGATCTCACAGTGGAGAAATGTAATCGTTACATCAGCTTAAATAGTCAAAGAAGAAGAATGTGCCAAAGGAAGAAAAAGGTGTATGTATATATATATACAGTATAGACAGTGCATCCACATATGACGCACTATATATACTGTATATAGTAGGATCATTATACATGGTAATTGCACAGGGTGTTTACATTGGTATTTATATAGATGGATATTTTTATATATAGTTATTGCACTGGGTGTCAAATATAGAGCAACAGGTTTAGGTTTAGAGAGAGAGTTTTTTAGCGTAACTGATTGTGTGCTGATTTCCGGACCTGTTTTGCTTTTGGACCTCTGAACCTGTCTGTCTCTGTTCTGATCTGTTTGCCTGACCTGTCTTCGGACATCTGCCGGATTGTTCTTGTGGACCTAACCTGAATCTGCCTCCTGGCTTCGACCTGGATTATCCTTCCGTCCTTCATCTGTTTGGATCTGACCTCCTGCCAGTTCTGCAGCCTTCAAGGCTTCAGTGTCTGGGACTTTCTGGCTTCGTCGGCTGCATCTTGTTGGCCTACCATCTGGAATCAACCTTACTCTCGGGGCACGGGCTTAACTGTAACACCAGGTTAAAGGAGAAGTTCGTTTTATACTTTAAGCTCATTTTCTGTAGCCTGACGTAGTCAGGATGAAATCGAATGATCGTTACCAAAAAGTTTGACAATTGCTCCTGTATCTCTGCTTTTGGCTCATTTAGGTCCCCTGGCTGCTTTAGAATGGCTAAGCATAGAGCATATCGATAATGTCCTTAAAACAACATAAACGTTTTTTAAATAATGCTACTCACCTCGGTGTCAATGCGTCAGCGCTGAATTCAATGGCGTTCCCAAAAAGTTTAGGTGAAGAAAAAACATTCTAGTAGTATTTATTTAGTATTTTGTAAATCCCATTAAGTTCTGTTGGAATAGTCAATATTCCGCTGCCAACGGAGAAACGGAAATGGAGCCTGTTTACACAGTTGTAGTCTTTTAGCTTCACTCTCTGTACTCGCGGCGTCGAGAATCAAGAATCCACCTTTTAAGTATTCCATTTTTCAGAGTTTTTAAAGTGTTTAACAGAGGCGCTAGCACCTCAGACAAGCGCTGGCGACCGGTGAGTAGCATATTTTAAAAAGAACGTTTAAGGTTGTTTTAAGGACATTATCGGACATGCTCTATATGCTAGCCATTCGAAGCAGCCCAGGGGTGATTCTAAATGAGCAAAAAAGCAGAGACAGGAGCAATTGTCAAACATTTGGCGTCGATCAATGCGATTTCATCCTGGACACTACAGAAAATGGGCTTAAAGTGTAAAAACCGAACTTCTCCTTTAATGACTAACGCGTTCAAAATCATCCTTCTTCAGATTATCCTGGCCACTAACCTGTGTTTCTCTCCTGTAGAGGTTCAACAGATTCGCAAAACTGGTTTTACATATAAGCTTTTTTAATAATTCCCCTGTCTGCCTTGCCTGAATACTGGGTCCTTTGTTTTGGGTTTTGACATTCCTAGATTAAGATTTTTTTTATCCCAGTTAAAATTCATGGATGTAGAGGATTTGGAGGAGATGAAAAGGGGCAGCAATCCTGTGTGGGGAAAAAAAAACATGCCTAAGGATGAATTTACTGCTTCAAGATAAGCAGCTAATATCACTTTTGGGTTCATTCTAATCAAATATAGTCAGTGTGCGAAATACCCATCAATATTTGGGGGGGTCCCCGTCTCCCGGATTGTTGCGCAATACCCATCTAAATTTTCTCAATATGCAATTCTTCAGATTCACCAGACATACAAGGACTTGAGAGGATGTTTCTCATTCACCAACAGTGAAGCAGATAAAGTGCAAAGGCACAACAGATAAGATCAGTTCCTAATACTAAAATTTAAACATTCAATTTCACAATAAAATATAAAATGTACAATAATATAAAATATGCAATACTTATGCTAGTGCAAAAAAGGCAGATGGTAATGGCAGCAGAAAAAATTATTATTATTACCAATTATGTAAGATATAGCATTTGTAACAGTAACAGTGCAAAATAACAGTAAATAAATTTAGTATTAATAGTAGTGCAGGAGACAGTTTGTCCGAGAGTGATTTTTTTTTTTTTTGAGAGGGCTCAGCTTCCTGACAGCTTGGTGGATGAAGCTTTCTGTGAATCTGAGTGGGCAAAAGCCTGAACAGACAGTCAGTCTATGAAAACACACACACCCACAAAGACTGTCTTTCTGTCATGGCTAATTTGCATACGCGAACAGGATTAGCTGGCTCCACTTCGCAAAAAACAGAGCATATTTCTGAATACTGGACATGTTGAGCTTAAAAACATTTTAGTGACCATTAGTGACAATAAAATATTTATGTCCTGCCCTCACTCTTAGCTTAGCAGGTAGATAACCATCATTTCCAATAACCACACTTTAAGCCTTTTCTTTGGATTTATTGGCTAGTATGGATGGATGAATGAATGGTAAAACTGCAACAAAGAAATAATGTGCATAAGTCTTTGTGTAAACAGGCACAATTCAAAATAAACAGGCACAATTACTTCTAAATAATAAACTCAACATATTCCCTGAATATGCACAGAAAACACATAATGACACAAACAACATGTTAACATTAGCCGCTAGCTAGCGGCATCGCTAACGGCTAGTTAGAACGTATGCTAGCGGCTAGTTAGCGCGTATGCTAGTGTCTTTTTAAACTTCTCTTCTCGGTGACTTTTCTTGCAATAAACCTCCAAACACAACATGAAGCATAGAACTATATGTTCATAAACGATATACACCCTTCACATCAAATTACATGCTGTACTGGCCAAAAACACAGCACAGAGAGAACAGATGTGTGTAGCTATACAGTGTTTTACCAGGTGGCCTTTTTTTTTTCTTTTTATTCACAAAATTAAATTTTTTATTTATTTATTAATTTTTTTTCTTTTTTAGAACTTTAGTGAAAATTTTGTACAAACATACAGACATGTTGTTACATAGAACATTAGAAAGGTGCTCTAATAACAAAAAATAAAGAAAGAAAGAAAGAAAATAATGAAAAGGAGTGTACTTACACTATTCTTTGAAAAATCTTTCAAAAATATCTGTGGATGTGGTGCTTTGTTTAGAATCAATTAATGTAAGGGTTTTCATGTAGTCTTTAAATTAAAGCAAGAAACATTTGAAGTTGGGGGATGTTTTGGAATATTTGCATTTGTGTATATGAAATTGACCATACAAAATGAATAGATTTGTAATAAAAGCAGCATTCATGTCTCCATGGACAAAATAAAATATTACACTTTTATGGTCAATTACAATGTTTGTTTTGAGTTTACACATTATATATTGTTCAAGAAGAGTCCAGAAAGTATATTAAAGTATAATATTATTCTTTACTTGGATATTACATATGTTTGTACAATTGGTATCATAAAGACACAAGATTTCGCATTTGTTAATGTTAAGATATAAACCTGAGGCTCTAGAAAAATCAGCAACCAATTGTAAAGCTTCATCAATTTGAGATTTGTCTTTTAGAAATAGAGCTGTATCATCAGCTAATTGTGTAATTTTAAGTTCCTTTTGAAATATAGTTAAACCCTTTAAATAGTTATTATTTAAGATTTTAATGGAAAGGACTTCTGCCGCAATTAGGAATAAAAAGGGAGAAATTGGACACCCTTGACGGACGGAACGACTAATTGGAAATATTTTAGAGGTGGTGGGGTAGATCATTAAATTACTGTTAATGTCTTTGTATAACATTTTAACAATTGAGATAAAGTTTTCTCCGAATCCCATTAACTTCAATGTATTAAAAATAAAGGGGTTTTCTAACGTATCAAAAGCTTTGTAGAAATCGTGAAATACAATAACTGCATGTGATTCCACATGATCTGAGTAGTCAATTAAGTCTAAGATTAATCTAATGTAATTACTTATGTGTCGGTTAGACATAAAACCTGTTTGACATTCACTTATTAAACCTCCCAGATTAGAGTGTGATGGGTCTCCAATTTTCTATAAACAAGGGGTCTTTGTTGGGTTTTTGAATTAGGCTAATTAGACCTTGTTTCATCGTTGAAGTCATCTCATTATTTTCAATACATTCCTTATATAAATTCAAAAGTGGAGTTTCAATAATATCCCAAAAAAATTTATAAAATTCAGCAGATAAACCATCAATTCCTGGGGATTTCCCGGTCTTCATATGTTTTATGCAGTGTTTACTCCTTAAACAGGAAGACACCAACTGCTCAACTTCCGGTGCTTTCAAAATAAGACTATATCAAATATTATACATAAGAAAGCTTATAGTATATGACTTAGAAACAATACGCAAATATGAGCAATGGCTTCCTAAGGAGCCAGAACATTTTATTTACATTTTTTTTTACACAATTTAAGACCCCCTTTAAATTTTGCTTTTGAGGATTTCAGGGGGTCTCATGGGTTAATGAGAAAACCCCCGGACCCCCCCGTATTTCGCACTCTGCAATTATGCCAATTTTCCTAATACCTGACCGATAATTTTTAATCTAGGGTTATTTTTATAATTATCTTAAAAGGATAAAAAAAAAAAAAATGCCAAAAAGTTGAGACTTGATTTTTCCAAACATCGGCTGTTCTAGGTGCGTTCACCTTTTTGTTTTTATTATTTCTATGGCTCTGTCTATGTTTGATTTAAATGTTTGCTGAGATAAATCCCCTGATAGTTGTCTTACTTTTTTGTTTTTCTTTTATTGTAATTGATCTTCCTCTGTTCATGTACACCCTTGCTATCCTCTCTGAGAGTATTTTTTTCATGTAAATGTTTTTGATTCAATAATAAATAAATAAAAAAAAAATATTCAGGTGTTATCCAAAAGTAAAAGAAGTAAAATATAAAATTATAAATAGTTATTATCCAACAGCAGAAACTCCTAAGAAAAGATTTGGATTTGAAGAAGACTTTTTTTTAACTTTTAAAAACACTTTATTTACAAAATTCAAACATATAAACAATTGAAAAACAGTGATTGACTGAAAAGATTGGGCAACAAAATAGTCCAGGAAACCATCGTTATGTTTTTAATCATTCTGTTGAAACATGGTTGGAAATTTATATCTGATTTTAATTTGTATCTATTTTTCATAGAATTCATTATTATTTTTGTGAGACTGAAGTTATTTTTCTTTGACCATTTTATTATTATTTTTTCTTTCATCAAACGTAGGGGGGGACAAGTATTTTTTTCCACCTACTTTGTAATTAATTTATGGAAATATTTATCTTTCATTTATTTTAAGATATATTTATGCGTTTGTTCATTTATTCATTCATGAATTTATTTCTAAATCTTTCCCTTTTTTATCTTTTATATTGTAAATCCAATATGATTTAATATTTTTTTATTGGCTAATTCACAACACAAGTCATCTCAAGGCATCAACAGATAAAAGTTTAGGATAGTATTACTGCTTAACCCCTTCTTTTTTTCAGGACTTTTTTATATCATCTTATGCTGTTATATTGAAATGCGGGGGCAGTTTTCTCATTAGGGCTGGTGCAGCTTATAGCTTTAACCACCATATAGATCATGTTTATCCCATCTAAACATTTAGTTTTCTGCCATATAGAAATGCTGTTAGACATTTTGCACAAAGCTGATTTTTCCAGTTGAGTTTATCATCAATAATAACTCCAGAGAAATCTAACTTGATATCTCAAATTAAGCTACAGTGTGTAGTTTTCTGCGACATCTAACGTCCAGACTGCAGACCGCAGCAACATGAACATCTCCCCCCTTCTGCGCCCCCAACAGTACGGCGTGGCGTGACGGGACAAAAATGTCTTCCACGACGCCCCGCGTAAGCCTACCTTCTCAAGTGATGAGGTTTGTTTACATACATGCCATCTATTGTTCAGTACCGTCTCAGTTCATCTCTCTCAACTTGCCGTAGTTACTTCGCAGCGCAATGGGCGATCTCGCAAGGGCGCTAGTTTGTTGGCTCTGGCGCTGCCGTAGTGCAAAAAGATGTCTGCCTCCATGGCTGCCCAGACCGCCTTCTATGTAATTATAAATAAGCGAATTCTAAGGCAAAACGGCATAAATATTAAGTTAAGAGGCTGAGCTCGTAGATGATGATAAATAACATATATTTATGTATAATATATTACATTTCTGACTGTATATCCCTGTAATTACTACACACTGTAGCTTTAAATAGTTTTAGGATATAGGCTGCCCGCTGGCGCAGCTGGTTGGCGCTGCTGCCTTGCAGCAGGAAGGTTCTGGGTTCTATTCCCAGGTACTCCAGCTTCCTCCACAGTCCAAAAACATGACTGTTAGGTTAATTGGCTAAATAAACTAAGTAAGTCTCTAAATTCCTCCTTAGGTATGAATGATTATTTGTTTGTCTCTGTGTTGCCCTGCGATGGAGTGGGGACCTGTTCAGGGTGTACCCCGCCTCTCGCCCATAGCCATAGATAGGCACCAGCAACCCCCACTTGGGATTAAGCATGTTAGAAGATGGATAGTTTTAGGATTATAATATGATGGTTATGTACAGGAAGGTTGAGATCCTCAACAATAACCTGGTTTTGAACTGTAAACCCAGCTTTATCTTAATAACTTGTAAACAAAATCTTCTTGGTGCTAAAAGAAGCAAAAAATGCAACCAGCTTTATAAAAGATGAAAGTGGGATTTCCTCAAACACAATAAAGTCGACTTATAGTTCCAGAAAATAATGAAGGATGTGGTAGTCAGGGTGCTAGACTGAGCTACAAACACGCACACAACAGTCAGAGAGAAATTTAAATATATACATTGAAATAATACAAAAAATTTTTTTTTATAATGTGTACAAAGGCCCAGTGGATCCCTGAGGGAAGGGGCTCAGTGACAGGATGGATCCATGAGGGACGGGCCTCAGTGACAGGAGCCAGGAATGAACACGGAGATCCTCCAGGGTGGCTCGTCTCCTACTGTCCTCCTCCAAACACTGGTGCAGAAAAGCCAGGCACTCTGGAAAGAGAAGCCAAGGGTTAATGGTCAGAAGCACAGGCGGGCGCTAACTAGCAAGGCACTTGCTGGTTATGTTCCTATACCTTTCGAAAGTTTTCTGTTGAACTTAATGAGGCCCCGTGTAAAAAGTCTGGTTTCAAAGTGACACCTGTGCAGCATTCGATACAGGATGACGCCCAGCTGCCAAACCGTGGTCGGAGAAGGTCTGTATTTCCTACTGCTGAACCACTCTGGGGGGGGCGAATGCAAGAGTACCTGGAATACAGGAATAGTCAGAGCAGACTGTTATGCTTTGTTCGTCCATTTGCTTTCTAAAGAAAAATGACTCTTGGAGGATCTTAGTTAAATGTTTAATAAAGCAGAAACCCACCACTAAAACGTTTGTAGACTTTCTTCGTCTGGAAGCTTCCACAGCCGAAGTCAATAACCCGGATGCGAGGCTCCTGCCCCATTTCCACCAGTGTGTTTTCACACTTTAAGTCTCGGTGGAAAATCTCCTTATTTTGGAGGTCTATGGCAGCGTCCACTATCTGTTTCATAAGAATCTGGAATAAAACAATGAAAAACGTGTCTTTATCATTAAAGATCTCATCTTCAGTTGTTGAGATTAAATAAAACTTTAACAAATTTATTCTCTCCTTAAAGATTTCTTTGGTTTTTATTTATTTATTTTTTTACACATTAATGATTCAGATCATTAAGCAAAATGTATTATTAGAAAAAGATAAACTGAGTTATAAACAAAATGCATGAGAGAGAAGGTATCTAAACCCAGATGGATTATTTCCCCTGAACCTAAAGACTGGTTGAGTCTCTGTTTGTGGCGACAGCTGACATCAAGCCTTTATGATGAGAGGCGTTAATCTTTTGTATCGGCGCACAGGAATTTTATGGAGGGGATGTTGTTCCATTATTGTTGTAAGAAAAACATATTTTTGCTAAATGAAATTGGGAGAAAAAAAAGCAATGCAGGGATGAAACTGAAAAACGTTTTAAGAAAAGGTTTTGAGGAAAAAACTAAGTTGTTTTCTTTTATTCGTTTTTTTTTATATTTCAGATTTTTTTTTTTTCAAATGTTTTATTTCAATTTTTTAAGATTTTGTGTTTTTTTTTTTTTTTTTAAATCAGACTGAGTTTTTTAAATTGCATTCTTTTCAAATTTCATTATCCCAGATCACGTTTGGTCACATTTGGGGGCGGGTTTCCTCTGAAGGAGGGACCCGTTAAAAAAAAAACAAACAAAACAAAAAAAAAGTATGCTTAAAAAAACACTTTTTGATTCAGACTGTTTCATTCCAGAAATGCATTTTTTTAAATACTTCCTTCAACTAAAAAGGTTCTTTGCTTGCAACAATAATGTCATAAAATTCACTCCATAAACTTTTGCTGGCTGTAGAAACGCTGCACATTTTTTCCTGACAGACATCTTCCTAAAAGTTCCCTTTTTTACTCATCAGCCTATAAATAGTTTTGCTAAAAGTCTTGGGGATCATCGGTTTGCTTTTTGATCAAACGTGAGAGCGGCCTTTGTTTTCTCTTTGTCTTGAAACTCTTCCATGGACGCCCCTCTCTCCACGAGGCCTGCAGGGCGTCTCTGGATGAGCTGCTGAGCAGTGAATCTGGATGCTCCAGCTCCTCCTGGGAAGGTTCACCACTGCTCTCTGTTTTCTCCATTTGTCTATAATCACTCTAAGTTCCTCACTCTTCAAAATGCTTTGTTTTCTTTACAGATTTCAATAACTTTGGTTTTCATCTGTTGACTTGATTTCAATGAACTTCATGATGTTTTAATTTCTGAGATTTTAGCCAGCTTCATGTTGTCAGACAGGTTCTACTTAAGGGACGCATTCTACAGGCCTGACTGTATTGAGCCCTGGGTAAGAAAATTAAAGGCGCAGTCCAGAAAATAGACTTAATAACAATACATTCTTTCACTCAGTATTAATACAATTATTGTCATTTTGGAAAATGCCTTTTGTATTTAATCAGGTTTCCTTTGTCTGATTGTATGATTTATTTCCTAATCTAAAAGGTTTGCAGAATAAAATAAAAACTGAATCTTCAAGTCAAACTAGGAAAGAAGTTTCCATCACATTTCCTCACAGTTAAGAACTCATTTAGTAATTATTAGTGGCTCCTTTTTATTATGTTACACATTTATTTAAGAAATGATGGTTTATCAAAGATAAAAGTTGTTGCTGCAGCTGTTAAATGGAAAAAGCAGAAAAGCTCCTAGTCTGCCAGCGAATTCAGACGTAGCAAAAACATCCAAACTCCAGCCTCCCTACCCTGGCCACGTCTTCCTCCAGGCAACCTCCTCTGCAGGACACGTATTCCACAAGATCCATGGATGCTGGGGGCCTTTCCATCACAGTGACCAGGTCCTGATCCATAAGGTACCACTCCAGGAGGGTGACGGCAGCAAACACCCCCACTGCGTTTGGCTCACCTCCGGCCTTCTGCATGAGGGCCACCTCCAGGGGAACACTGTCCACCTTAAAAAAACCACAATGATCTGATCGTGTAACTAACAGCAAAGGACAATACTGTCTACTAAGATGACTGGGAGGCCGGCTGCTTCTAAACCAGTTCACTCACTTCACTCTGTCTGATTTGACCTATCTCCATGTCGACGTACTTGATGGCCACCTGTTGGACACAAGCACAAGTGTTATCCTTTCTGCAGACATCGGCAGTGATGCTTTCAGGATGCCTGCTTAGATTTGAGTCAAAGACAGACAGGAGGCCAAGAACACAATATAATACCAACCTGTAATGAATCCTCCAGGCGAAGGCCAGCGTAGACGGATCCGAAGCCTCCTCTGCCAATCAGTCCAAGTTGCTTATATTTTCTTTCAAACTCAGCTAAGAGTGAACAGAGAAATCAGCTGATTATAAAGCTGTGAATACTGTCAGATTATTGATGCAATGATGAACAACAGCAATCAGAGATGCAGACATCATGTCTGTTGCTTTCAATGAACCTCCAAACTTTTGTTTCGTTTTCTGCTTGAGGGATCAGAAAATGTCTGCAGTTCCTTCGTTTATCTTCCTGTCGTAAGCTAAAATATTTTCATATTTCAGCAGTACGGATAAATTACTCTATGATTTCTTCAAATTTTAGTAAAGACCAATATTTTCCATGCTGACGCACCCGATTGAACTGTGAAATACTTTCATAAATATTGAAAAACTTTTCAAGTTCTTAAACTGAGTCAGAATTTCTAACTTTTGACCATTTGGAACCATTTGTATGAACTCTGTTATTTTAACCTGATTATAGCAGCAATTATTCTTTATAGTGAGTATTGTGAAATATCCAGAGGTTATCAATGATTCACAATCAACTTTATTCATATGAAGATTTTTCCATAAATGGTTCATTAATACCGGGATCAAGCAAAACTTTTTCCTTCTGGTAACTTCTTTTCACCTTCATTTACTCTCTAATCACAAAACCGGGTCGAGTTTTCCAGCTTCCTGGTGTCAAGATGAACAGTCCTACCAGCATGACACTGCCAATTATCCTTTACACTGCCAATTTGCTGATTAAGGGTTATTACTGTTAAGCCCTAGCTTTTGCTATTAAAAAGCTATTCCTATTTTTGAATTAAACATTTAAACATAGAAGTTATAACATTTCCTCTAACACCAAACTGAGTAGTTTATGCGTAACAGCTTGCTCCAGTCAAGCAGCAGGCGAAGCGATGTTTGTGCTCCCACCTCCGGTGAATTAAGCGAGGTGGCATTTATTTCCTCAGTGCTGGCTCACATTTGTCAGAAACTGAGCTGCTGGTGCCTTGCTCTGACTCAGAGACTCTCTGCCTCTTCTTAGAGGACTCTTCGGGATATCGGCCTTTCTCTTCCTCGCCCCAATGGGTTCCAGCTTCCTCTGGCCCCGGAGGCCGATATTTGGGGTTGCTTATCTCTATTATACTGGCTTTGGTCCCTGTCCAGTAGAATTGTTTTTCCTTTTCAGAATCAAAATCAGAAATATTTCTTTAATAATCCCAGAGGGAAATTACTTTGTTACACACTCCAGTTACAGTTTTTATATATATACACATCCAACAACACAAATAAAGATAAAAATAAAAAAG
>JAGKQL010000054.1:7421124-7468569 GCA_018398635.1 Cyprinodon brontotheroides
TCTTTCAGGAAAAGAACCGAAAAGATATAGAGCTTCAAGGTGCAAACACAGAGCCTACCTTTCACAAGCATAAGATGGCATGGAAAGGCCTATATTTTAATAGATCAGAGAGGCTGTGAAGATGGTGGAACTATATAAAGGCCAAGGAATTCAAAATATTGACTCAGCAGGGCTAGATATAAAAGCAAAGCACATGCCTTGGATTTCCGTTTTTTGTAACATTTTTTGAAAAGCATGATTCATTCAGTTTCCTCTTTGAAACATACCGTTACTGTCTGTTACAAAACTCTAACACAACAGAAATAAGTTAACAGGTGGGAAGCTAAGAAAATATGTAAGAGTTTGAAGGTATTAATATTTTTGCAAAGCTATGGATTCTTGGCAATGAATTCTAACCCTATTTAAAAGAAGACATGTGAAGTTGAAGTTTGCTAAGGGGAACCTCTAGATGACACACTGTTGTATCACATAGAAGCACACAGAAATATTTGGATAATCTCTGAGGCAGCTGCAGACCAACAAATATTCTATGTAATTCCCCTCTGATTCATGAGTTCTTCAGAGTTTTTTATAGAAACAAAAGAGGCTAAAAATACTTGTCTGGTTTTATTCTTAGGCTTTTTTTGTGTGGGTGGGACAGGAAGTCAGAGTGATTCCCCCTGTTTCACAGATGACCCATTCAGCCTTTGATCGGTCAAGATCTGTAAATCAGCTCATTGCAGCATGATGATATTCCTGTTACTATGGCATGAACTGTAAACAAAACCCAATACACAATCATCATTTTCTCCATATTAATTTAGGTCATAGCAATGTTCTTCTTTTGCTTAATCACAGATTACAACCTTGACTTTTCAGTGCATACAGCATTACAGCAATAATCCAAATGATATTAAATTAATCAATTCCCTCTCAATTCTATGCACAACACCCAACTAGGTGAATTAAAAAAATGGTTTTGAAGATTGCTACAAATGTATTAAAATTAGATCATTAAAAAATCTGATTTATTTAAATATTCATATGCTTTACATTAAAGCTCAACACTGAGCTGAGGTTTTCACCTCACTGATCATCCTTGTTTTTAAAGATGTTTTTAAAGGTTGGAAGAGTTAACCTGTGGTGAATCCACTTGATATTATGAAAGACACACACCTGTTAATATATCCCACAGCTGACAAACCGGCCCTTTAACACTAACCCTGAGCACTAACCCTCCGTTTTTGCATGTTCCCGCGGAGGGTCCACCACATTAAGGGCCGTCCCAAACCACGTAGTGGGTAGGGTGAGTGGACCATTCTGCCCTTAAGTAGCGAGTCTGTACTAATGTGCATCAAAATGTAACTTTTGCAAAATGTTGATCAAAAAATGTTAGGCAAACACTGTGACTTCTTATGTAAATGTATTTTTTTAGCCATCACTATGGGGTATGTGAGTAGAATAGTGAGAAAATAGATTCATTTAAAACAGGCAAGAGGCTGTAAAGTGACTAAATATGGAAAAGGTGCAGTCCTATAACAGTTGCACTCTATTTACATATACGGTCTGAAAAGACCTAAAAACCTCAATGTCTGACATCATTTCAGATTGAAATTCTCCTATTTAGGCCGATGAGAGTGAACCAAATGATTTACTCTTAACAAATGACAAGACTATAACAAAAACAACTTTTGGTTAAGGTTTATTTTGTTCACATTGTCTTAGTATTTAATAGCATTCCCATTTACATCAACATTTTTTTATTAAACTGATTAGTTTTCCTTACACAAAGTTGTCACAGTAGCCTGTAGTTATTTTGGCCTTATCCACATTCCCACACACAAACACACTCACACCCTTGCATACATGTCATGCTATACTTACAGGAAATTTCCATTGACTACCATTCGTTTTACTATTTATTTCCATTGCCTAACCGAGACCATTGTTACAAACCCTAAAGCAGGGGTGTCAAACTGGTTCCAGAAAGGGCTGTGTGGTTGCAGGTTTCCTTTCCAACCAAGCAGTAGCACACCAGACTCCATTCATCTCATCAACTGAGTGCAATCTGAACATGATGACTTCATGAGATCAATGGAGTCTGGTGTGCCATTCCTTATTTGGAAAAGAAAACCTGCAGCCACACAGTCCTTTCTGGAACCGGTTTGAGACCCCTGCCCTAAAGTCTGAGGACATTTGACTTTTTACTAACACCTGACCTGGACTGTTATTTCCAATGGAAACAAAAGCCTCAAACAGTTTTCAGAAATCTCTATTTCACATCACCTACCCTGACCTCTTATAACTTACCCTAAGGTAAGTATATATTTCCTCACCCTTATCCCTCTAAACTTAACCTAGGATCTTGGGACACCTGATGTCATTTCCTAATCCCAAAGTCTGATCCTGATCCTAGCTTTTATTCACTTAATGAATGTCTCCAATGGCCTCTCAGAACATTCCTAACCACCATCCATCCCATATGACAGAAACTGAAACTGAGTTCCATCCATCCATCCATCCATCCATTTTCCATCATTCTTATTCCAAGCAGGGTTGCAAGGCTTGCTGCTGTCTATCCCCAGCTGTCTACAAGCGAGATATACCCTGAACACGTCGCCAGCATTGCAGGCAACACAGAGACAAACAGGACAAACAACCAATCATGCACACACACCTAAGGAGACTTTAAAGAAGCCAGTTAACCTAACAATCGTGTTTTTGGACTGTGGGAGGAAGCCGGAGTACCTGGAGAGAACCAACGCATGCTGAAGGAGAACATGCAACCTCCAGGCAGAAAGACCCTGGGCCGGGAATCAAGCCCGGAACCTTGTTGCTGCAAGGCAGCATTGCTACTCGCTACCCCACTGAGCCCTGAAATGGGGTCAAATAATTCAGTCTAATAATATAATAATTGTATCCAACAATTATCTTTCTGGCTGATCTCTTGGTATCAATACTTCCCTATTTACACATTGGTGGTTTAGTTTATTCACATGTACTCCTTGTCCTGCATATTAGGGATAGTTCGGTAATTTTGACATGAATCTGTATTTGGTGATCCCCATCCTGACTGTCATCAATCACACTGACTTACCCTAGCACATCATCCTGTGAGCAGAGTTCTCATTCAGATTTGGTCAGCCAATAATAGTCCGGCAGATTTTCCCCACCATCCAGCTCAATATGGCGTTTCCCTTTTCAAAACACTATGTGTTCCAAAAGAGTGATATTTTGCATCCCAAAAACATTTCACTGGAAAAGTCACACGAAAACATCAAGGACTAATTCTCTCTACTTATCTGTATCCAGTGCGCGCGTACATGCAGAGATGGGGCCTGCTAACCTGACAACAAATACTGCATGTCTACTCCCGCCCCACAGCTCTGGCTGGGGAGGCACTACCTGATATGTTTTGCTTTTCGCTGTCTGAATGGCTACTTATTTTTATAGCTGAAAAACTAGAGACTTCTACTCACTACATGTTTTTCACACAAATATCTGCGCTACTTTCTACTCCTTACATTTTAAAAAAATTGGCTCGTTACTTTAGTTTGAACGATCTTCAATTGGAGTTAACCGTTATTATTTTTCCCGCTTGATCCAAGCACCAAATTCGAAGCTAAGTGGATGGGAATCTACGCGTTGACATTTGAGCTTTACCAATACAAGATGAATATCCCTTTAATACCGGGATTCATTCACGCTGCTGTAATCAATACCCCTTGAAGTAAAATTAGGGTTTTAGTTTATTCACATGTACCAATCCTGCATATGATTATTTATTCCCCACGGTT
Organism: Cyprinodon brontotheroides; assembly: GCA_018398635.1. Taxonomy (NCBI): domain Eukaryota; kingdom Metazoa; phylum Chordata; class Actinopteri; order Cyprinodontiformes; family Cyprinodontidae; genus Cyprinodon; species Cyprinodon brontotheroides. The sequence goes on from JAGKQL010000054.1 coordinate 7,424,901, forward strand.
GGAGTTCTGTTTCCTTTGGCGGACATTTTAAAATGTATAGACCTGCTCCCACATCACCATCTGGTTTCTTTTCATTACTTTTTTACTGTTTATCCAAAATTTACAACCCATACCCCCTCAGCTTTTGGTAAAGCCCCCTTTAATCAATTACTTCCACTTTTACCAGTGCCATTTTTAACACAGGGGTATCAAGGACTTTTAACACAAGGAAGAATTCTGAGTACTTATGCTATCTCTGCCTACATGGGTGGACTTTTTAGTATTATGTATTTTAACTGTCATGTCATGGCTTCCATAAATCAAAGCACTCTGCACTACAGCTGTGTGTTTCCTGGGCCGGGGCCGCCTTTTACAGCTACGACTTTTTATATCTCTGCTTCTGTCTCCTTGAACCCCAGTGGCCTCCTCAGCAGATGGCTGCTCACACTGAGTCTGTGGTTCTGCTGGAGGCTCCCTTCCTGTTAAAAGGGAGTTTTCCTCTCCACTGTAAGCTACAAGCATGCTTGGTGTGAGGGATTGCTGAAGAGCCAACAAGTCAATACAATCAGGGGATTTTCCTTAGATAGAAAACTTTGTACCAATCTGACTGGATGATCCAGTTGAATTGTCTCTGTAAATTGCTTTGAGATGACATGTGTTGTGAATTGGTGCTATATAAATAAACTGAATTTAAAAGGGCTACCAGTGTCAAATAAAAGCCACTCTGAACATTTTTAAATGCATGTACTCCTCATCGGGTGCCTTTATGGCCAGAACTGTGCCTAACTAATGTATGACAGTAAGATACAAAAAAGCTCATCAATAGAAAAAACATGCAAGAAAAAAAAAAAAAAAACAAGAATAAAGAAAAGACAAAATTATCAAACTTTATTTCCCATGATCAGAAAGAACATCTTCTCAATTACCGTTACTGTTTATCACAGAAAAACTAAGAATCCGTCCAAATAGAATCTTAAATAAATCGACTTATAAATAATTGACAAAAATAAATTATCTATTAAATATTGATACTTAAAGTGACATTAATAAAGAAAAGGATCAGAAAATGTTTGGTGTAGCTGCTTTGTTGTTGTTTGTTTTGTTTATTCTTCATCAACTCCCTGGATTTAAGGCGCCACAGTGATGTCAGGGGGACATTCCACCTCTCCCTGCAAGAAATAGAGAACCAAAATAAAGCAGGTTAGACACCTTTACAGACCTCATTAAAAAGCTGTCATTACATTAATTACATAAACTTTACAGTTGACCTAACCCTAATTAAAGTATTGACCTTTACACAATTTTGGGTAACATGACACATTAAAATCACTGATAACTTTTGCTTTGATTTGTTCAGGATAAAAATATGATTTATTTATGTATTTAACAAATATACAAAAAAGGCAAATCCCCTTCTATAAGATATATATTTTTTCCAAAATATAACATAAATAATTTAAATGCAAACAAAGAATTAAAATAGTAAAATTTAAAAAAAAAATAAGATAAGAGCACAACTATCAGAACTAGCTAAAGCTAGGCTTATTATTATGTTTAAATAAATCCTCTAGAAGTAATAAGCGAAAAAATAAAAATAAAAAATACAAACAAAATTGGTCAATTGTGAATACTAACTCATTTTTTAAACTAATCTTTCAATTAATAAATTTAAAAGATAAAATAAATGTACAGGGAGTTCATAAAAACGTTAGTTTTTTTGTAACATAAAGAATATAATTTTTTATCAAAATTCCAATTTAAGTTAAAAAGAAATATACATCTATATGATTATACATATATAAACATTAATGAATATAACAGATACATCAAAAGATTATATCATTCAATGGTGAAATAAGGAATTAAAACTAAATAACAATTAAACAAAACTAAAAAAAAAAACAAAAAAGAACAGTACAGATAAGTGTGAAAAGCCTCATTGTAGAACAATGTGGTGAATGCTCAGTATCACTAATCAAGCAGGTACATTGGCTCTTTGTTTACAGTTTGAAAGTTTATTTCCCAGGTAATGTGTGTCATTTATTGCATGTTAAATTTTTTTTTTGGTGAGAAATAAAATTCCATATTCAGTTAATATCCCGAATAGGATATAATAATGCATAAAATAAAGGGACAAGTCTTTGGTTACTCGTCGTGTGTATAATTGAAAAAGTATGCTTAAATGTTAAAACAAAGGATCTTTGGGTTCTAAGCAGCAGCTCACCTTTTCTATTCTGTCTTCGATCCATTTGGACGGTTTAATGCAAAACGTTCGATTTTTGTGGTCCGTGATCCTACAAAAAGAAGATTAACCTTTTTAAAAGCATTTCTTTTGCCTTGGTGCGGTAACTGATCTGAGAAATACTTTGATGAAGAAAATAAAACAGTTAAATTTTGCTTACACAAAGGCAGGAGTCCAGCAGCCAGGACGGGGTTTTTGTTCATAGCATTTTGTGATGTTTGCTATTTGTCTTTTGCTGACTTTATGACAGCAGGGTAAGGAAATGGCAGGAAAGGTCTCCACTGCATCACAGACAAAGACAAACAAAAACACTGATAATTATATCCATCATGCAGAAGCAAGAGCTCAGGTGTTCTGTCAATATTATACTGTTCAGGTGGCAACAATTTGACATTCCTGTAAATTATTTCAATATGTCAATATAACGCCCTTTATTTGTTTTGATAAAAAACTTTTTAGAATCATTTTGTCTCAGCAATTTGACAAGCCTTTTAAATTAATTTAAAAATTAAACCAGAAAATCATTAAAAAGAATAATACAGAAAAACTAAACACAAAAACAAAGTACATAAAAAAAAAATCATAAGGTAAACCGAAATATAGCATAAAATAAAAATTTCAAATAAAATGCAGGTGAATCTGATTAATTCATTAATTGATAGAGAAAAGAAAAAATAAATAAATAAAAACAAAAAATGTAATTGGATAAGATATAAAATCCTGGGAAAATATAGTAAAATGTCAATAAAAATACCAAAATAATAAAAAGTTAAGAGAAGAAAAAGAAACACAATTAAAAACTACAATAAAGTATCATTCCTGAGGCACTTTAAGAAGCAAGAATTTTTCAAGCATCCTTAAAATAATTGGACTAGTTTATTCTCCGAGTTTTGACAATATAAAAAAATAAAAAAAGGCTTTTTATTTACCTCTGAGATAATTGTTTGAATATTATTCATATGTGAAAATCAAGTGGGATAGAGAAGGTGCATTCTTCTGTAGGATAGGAAAGCAGGTTTGTTTACCTTCTGATACTGAAAGGAGCATCACAACACCCAGGCTGAGCAGAAAGATCCAGCGGCCTACAGACAGAGTCGACCACATGTTGCAAGATGCTCAGAACCGACACAGAACCAGGTCAGAGGAAGAGTGTGTGGAGAAATGAGCAGGGAGTGGATGGATCAACTGAGGGATGGCCTTTATACCGCGGCAGCAGCACTCAAAAATAGGAAGCTGGTTCGTCATGCAACACATCTGCAGTGGAAATAACGACATACTGCAGAAATGACAGGACACACACACCCACACACATACTGTAAAGAGTCCTGTAACCCCATGTATGTCTCTGTTTGACTCTTACCTGATGCTATTTCTGTTTCGCAGCCTCCCACGACGTGAACTGATGTGTTTCTCATCTACTGATTAGTAACCACCGTTTGAGATCCGAGACTCCTAAAAGAACCTGATAATATGCTTTTATTATTCTGAGAGTAGAGACAAATTAAGAAGTGTAATAAAAGAAATTAAGTCGGTCATGCTTTTTTAAATTATTTATAAAAAAAAATTAAAATCCCATTTTGTTCCCCTTTGTTTATGGTATTGTGTCTAGGAGGCTGAGTTAAATAGATTGATGTTTATTTCTATTTCTTCTATTTGCCTAATTTGTTGAAACATTTTTATTTATATATTTATGTTTTTGATATTTGTAAACTAATTTAAAAACCTGTTTTGAACTAGAACATCTAGATTACTGGTTGTAAAGAAAATTCAATTTCTATTTAAAAATACCTTAATAATGTCAAACAGAAGCTTATTGTTGTCATAACTCATACTATAGCGGTTGCTTCACAGATGCGTCACATGCTTGGAGATTGTTGGAGAACTATTGTATAATATAAACCCATACATTGTACCACAATGGGGAAAGTCACTCTCTGCATTTAACCCATTGTATATAAGGTCTTGCTGAGAGACCCAGAGTGGAGGCTGTGAGGATCAAACCAGGTTGCAACCTTCTCAGAAAATAAGTGCACTGGTCTAATCTACTAGTGCAGCGGTCACGTATTAGCACTGAACTGCGGTGAACTGGTGACAGAAAAGTGAAGTGGTGTGCTCAAAGATGACCCTGCACATTTAGAGGATGTTTGCCTCAACCTGCTGCTGTGAAGCAGGATTCTCCACCATGAACAGAATCAAAAATAAACATGGATGCAGGATCAAAATGAGCTCCTTGATATGTGCTCAGGTTTAATAAACTTTTTATAAAATATGTGAAACAGGAACTTTCTGTATGCCAAATTGAACGACTGTTGTTTTCCACTTAAAAAATAACATTTAAGATTTTAAAATGGAAAAATTATCAATTTTTTTTTTATTTCTATTTAAAAACTCAAAATGGAATAATTATCCATTTTTTCCAATTATCCCAAGCGGGGTCAATGAGGGGTGCTGGTGCCTATCTCCAGCTGTCTATGGGCGAGAGGCAGGGTCCATCCTGGACAGGTTCAATGTATAACATAGATGCATAAACACCTGCATTTTATTTCAATGTTAAATTCTGTTTAAAGTAACAGATTATAATTAAAAATGTCTCCAGACCTTTACTGGTTGAGTATTTTCCTTATTCGGACCCTGCTGATTTTTAATTGGTTACCCCTGGTTTAGGCCAAGACTAGGATTCAAGTTGACAGACCAACACACCATTATGTGTCTCATTTGGAGCACAGAGAACACATAGTTCTCTTTAGAGCTGCTCTATATGTCAGTTGAAGTTTTTCACAGCAGTATTCCTGTTTTCACTTCTCATGAAAATACTATATTTGACCAATTACATCACTTTAATTACAATGACTCACTAACGATTCTAAATTAAAAATAGATCTGGAAAAAACAGATATGCAATTAGATCTCATTACACTGTACTTCTAGCTATACCCTTTGGAAAGGTTAATATTTGTGAGGGACAACCCACTGTAAACCACAATGGTTACAGAAATAACTTGAATCTGACTAAAGTAATAATAAATATAAATTCTACACTTCTATACTATAAATAAGTAGAAAATTCCTTAAATTAATTGTATTTACCCTTAATTTGAGTAGGTAAATGAGATAGTTTGTTAATGGAATGAGTATTTTTACTCTTAAAGATAATTAGATAAAATACACTTAAAAGAATGCAATTGTGTTTTCTTATTTCAAATTGTCTTATTCCATTGGCAAAATGTCTCTTTTACCTCTTCAATCCAAGAACAAATGCATTTATTTTAAGAAAAAATGACTAGATTTCAATTCAATTTTTATATTTCAATTTCTCGTGTATAAAATGAAGAAATGAAGGTCAGACATTGCATTTCAACCACGCATAAACAACAGCAAGATCAAGCTTGGTGACACAGAGCAGCAAATTTCTCTCTAGAATCCTTTGATAGTCTTGAGATTTAATTAGACCCTGCAGAGATTCAGACACCCTGCGTCAGATTAAGGATAACTGCATAACAGAGCCTCCTCCAGGTTTCACAGTACAGTATCTTGATATGCGTCATTTTTCCATTTGTAAACATACAGCTGGTGTCTTGGCAGAAAGGTCCAGTTTTGTCTCATCTGTCCCTCTCAGAACCTTTGTGACTTGTCAACATGTAGTTTGTAGTTCACCGTGTAAGATGTACTTTGGCTATTTCCTTTTTGGCTTTTTTTTATTATGCCTTTTCAACAATTGTATTCTCCTTGGTCGTCCTACCATTAAGTCCACTTTGGCTCAAACAGCGATTGATGGTGTGATCCAACACTGAAATTCCTTGAGCATAATGTTTACTTTTAATCTCTTTAAACATTTTCTAGGCTCTTTTTTTTATCATTGTTATGATCTGTGTCTCTGATGTGTAGGCCTGTCTATATCTTTCTTCTTTATCGCCTTCCTCTGGTCCATGTTGAGTGTGGTACACACCATATCACCAAACAGCAGAGTGACTACCTGTAGCCCTATATATAGCCCCACTGACTGATTACTAGATTATAGACACCTGTGATGCTAATTAGCGGACATACGTTGATTTAACATTTTCCTTTGGTCACATTATTCTTGGTATTTTCTAGGGTTACTATAATTTTTTAAATAAGTTGTTGAAAAAAAATGCTTGACTTTTCATTTGGTAATTTTCATAGATTCATTTTTTATCATTACCTTTGTCATATTCAGGTAATTTTTGTGACCATTGTGGGTTTTAATTCATTAAAGGAGGGGTACCGATAATTTTGTCTACGTGTGGACGTTTTCCTCCAGGGTTGTCATATCTTAAGGGCCATAATTTCTTACGGGCTCGACTTGCCCCGCCCAAGAAAGGACAAGCACAGGATAATGGTGGCACCAATGTTTTACATTAAGAGGATTAAATCATAGTCTTTCAGGATGGGTATGGTGTTTACATGTCGCCAAAAGTTATTTTCAGGTCTAATCTGATAAGAGCTTATTACAAACAGATTTTTTTTTCAACAAAGGCTCCCCGCTGCTGCGCTTTCAAAAAGCCTACACTTATGGAGTATGGGACTTAAAAGAGTGATGTATTTTTGTGCTGAACAAAAATACATCACTACAACAAACACGCAACTACAACAAACACGAACTAATAAAAGTTACCGCCTATTCTCCAAGAGTTTACTCTATTACGAACTATTGCCTGATTAACGGTAACGTAACGTTAACGTTTATGAAACATTAGCGCGCGATTTTTTTAAACACCCGGGACACTGCCGAGACGGTTTAGAAAAAAGTTAAAAATGAATAGGCGACTTAACCTAAATTGTTCAAACCTACAATTTAGAAAGTCTTTTAGTTTAACCTCTTACAAGAAATTAAATAAACGCTTACGTTAATATTCTGCAAGTCCAGACACGTCTACTTAAAGTTAACAAAAAACGGCTACGAAAACTTGTTAGAAATGCCAATAAAGATTTGGCTGTCTCCAAATTTAGAAACGAGTCAGCGTAAACTCATTTTAATAAAAGTAGCAATGACACGACGACTAATTTGTTAAATTTTACTCACCAGTCTCTCCTTGTCATGCTCCATGCGAGTGAAAGAAAATGGCTGCCCTCAAATTCTTTTTGGGGGTGGGAGGTGGGGTGGGGGGTGGTACCTGTCCAAGTGCCCGGATGTTCAAAGTGTCACTCATTAGTGTTAAATACCGTCAACTCTGTGATTTTACACCAACACTCATATGGTTTATCACCAGTGGACAGTTTATTCTATATCAACACTAGTACATCAAAAGTTCACTCTGAAACAGCCTAACACCAGAATTTTAACACTGGTGCATTTGCTGTGCATCCTTACAGAAAAATATACATGTTGCATAACCTTTATAGTTGTCCTAACAACATCGTCTCCCATCTAAATTCTGTAGCCATGAGTTACCATGATTCTCTCCATTTTTTTCTCTGATTGATGAATTTAAGTTGAGAAAGACTATATATTTTGTAAGTTTGTATATGCTGTACTATCTTCATTTAGTTTAAAAATAGATTGATTGTACATACTTTTGAGAGAGACTAGTTTTGGATTTGGCTGAAAAGTTTGTTAGGTAGATTTTGGGGATGTTCTAAGAACAGTGAGACAGCTGTGGAGGAATCATATATTTAAAGAGGAGGAGGAATACTTAAAGCGGAGGTCTTCAACAGGGGGTCCGCGGAGGTACTGCATGGGGGTTGCGAAAAGTTTTGGTTGATTACTTTTTTTTAATATTCTCTCCTGCAATTTTTTCCACTAATTGAAATGTCTTTAAATACACATCAACATGAATTCAACACACTGTAGTAAAGAGATAAATGGAGGCAGAAGATATGTCTTTCAGTCATCAATGCACACATTCAGCGACACACAGGAGCTCTTTCGCTTGGCACCGTTTCATTCACAACACCTGTCCCATCAACCAGGGAATCAGAAATACTTTAATAATTCCAGGGAGAAATTACTTTCATTACATGACTCCATCTGTAATAGAGTGACTATAGGACCAGTTTGATATAACACTATTTCATCCAATGTATATAATTAGGGGGTCTCCGCTCCATCTCGCCATCACTTTTGGGGTCCTTGGCCTGCAAAATGTTGAAGACCCCTGATTTAAAGGATAACATCAGAGTCTGTTTTTGTTTGCAAAGGTGATGTATAAATAATGGCAGGCGGGAAAGCAGCCTGAATATTTTCTGCGACCAAACCTTAAGCTTATATTTTCAAAACTAGAATCTGGAGGAAGGAGATGTGGGGTATTTTTCTATGTGGTCTGATGACATTACAGACCAGGAGTTCTCAAACTTTAACATGCAGCAGCCCCCCAAAAAGCATGAGCATTCTGCCAGGGGGGCCTCATTGGAAACAATCCTAAGAAGTAGGCCTATGTTTTCTTCATTTCATTCCTATTAAATTATTCTTGCATGTGGATAAATTAATGTTTAGCATTAGATTAGCTAATAGTTTTTCAGCTCTGTCTTATATTCTCACTGAATAGCAAATGTTTTAATAAACTGTTGATAAGAGCAGAACCAAAGAACTCTCCTCTCTGAACAGTTTGTGTGTGTAGTGGGAGGGCTAGGCCTATCAGAATCATATGTAGACATATTTTATATTTCTTTTTGAGTATCTTTAAAGTAAAAAAAAAAAAAACAGACAGAGGGCAGGAATGTATTTAAAAGAGACATGGCCTTTAGGTAACCTGTCAGCCAACATGGAATAGTCCTTCCTTACATAGATATCCTCAAAGTTTAGTTTTAAATCCCACAACTGTCCGTGTTAATATGATATATTAATAAAGTTACTGAATATCAATGTTTAAAGATATGCTTTTTAATGATAATTCAAATTAACATACATTTTTGTATAAGTTTTCAATTTTTTTCTCCATTTTCCTAAGGAACCTCTAGCGCCCCCTGGCGTCCATCCAGGGGAGCACATCTTCCACTTTGAAAACAACCCTTGAATACAATAGCCCTTCTTCTTTCTCAGAAAAACTGAATACAATGTGTGGATTTTCTAACAGACAGACTTTGATACCCAATTTTTAAATATGAAAATTTTTTTTTATCAGAATAGTTCAATTTAGTTAGTTTAATTTAATATCCTCAAATGATTTCATTTACCAAATGGGAAATATCAAAGAGAAAAAAGGAACACCCTTATTATGACATTTCCTGACTACGTGTGAAGTGTCCTTCATCCATGACCTCAGATGAGGAAATCTAAGAGGCCATCAGGTCAACAGCATTACAGCAGCAGCAAGTAATTCTATCTTTCTCAACTATTATTCATTGCAAAAGAATTTGAGAAAACTGTGACTAGACGTTTGCTCAGAGTACTTAAAGGCATTAAAATTCTTTACTTCAGTAATAGAACAATTTATCTATGTAAAAAGGTAAAAAGTACCGATTGAACTTCTTTCAAAGTAAAACATTATAGTTTCTACATACTGAATTAAATCAGTGAAAATAAGTGCTTTCCTTTAGAAAATATTAAATATTTTTCTAAAACTCTACTCTTATAGAAAAGTTAATTTTATTCTCTCTCTCTGTATAGAAAGCATAAAATAATTACTGACTCAGTCTTGTTATAAATTTTAATTTCAGGCAGGATAATATAGATCATAGTGAACAGAAGTTTTGCAGGAAAAGCTGAATTCTTTTACAGCTCTGATATTCAAAGCATTAGAAGTTGCAAATGGACCTGAAATATAAACTATAACAACAATCAAGATGTAAATATAAAATCTAATAAAGAGTCAATGGATGGAGAATGTATTGTGTCTCAGAATCTACAATTTTCCCATCTCCCTGTCTTCATCCATGGTGAAATCAGTTATTCTGCAAATTAACTGGACCCAAACCAAACAGATTTTCTCATCACGTCATTATCAACATGTATAGAGGTAAGGAGCCAGTTTTGAGAAAATTTGAACTTAATGAATGAAGTACAGATAACAGTGTTCAAATATAAGGAGTAAACTTAAAAAATAATCAGAAAATAGATACTGAAATAACCACATTGAGTAAAGCTAATTAGTTATAGTAAAAAAAGAATTTATACCATGTAGATTCACCTCTGAGTTTAGCACTTATATGAGTTTTGCATTAACAACGCATATAAAAAAATTTAATTTGTATTTTTTTTTCTATTGATTATAAAGATGTATAGTACAGTGTTCAAGTATTTCTCCTGCAGACTTATAGAATGGGGTTTGCATGTTCTTTCCCGTGTATGTATGGATTTTCTCTAGGAACTCAGATTTCTCAAACTGTCCAAATATATTTAAATCAGGTTAACTGATCACTGTGTGATTTGTTATGACTCTGTGGTGTCCTGTGTTGTGACAGTGTGTCAGTCCATTTTATTAATTTTATCATAAATGCCCCAGAGACATCTTTGTGAAAGTTTGCAGAAACTGCATATCTTCCCAGAATTGCCATTATTAGGCTCATTAGCACATGATGATTTGCATAATTTAAAATATAAACATTTTTTTTAAGTTTTCCCTTGCAGTTTGGCTTATTCTACAGCCATATTCAATTTGCAACTTGTTTGCACAAGGTTTTGGTCACATCAAATCCCAAGTAAATCATAGTGTTAAGTAAATTCAAACGCATAATATATTGGACATTTTTGGTTATATGATCCATTATGTCTGTCCAGACAATTCTTAATTGATTGCTACACAGCTCACACTCTACCTTAGTTTCTACCGTATTTTTATTTGGCTTTCATTGTATGGACCCATCCTCTTGCAAATATATTTCTTTACTTTTGAGACATCCCATAAATCAATAGCTTAATTATACTTATTCTCAATTATGTAAGGTTTTTTTCCTGAAAGAATATATATATATATATATATATAACATATATATATATATATATATATATATATATATATATATATATATATATATATATAAACACCCTTTCTTTACCAGTGTTGAATACAAAACATGCCTACTTACTTCTTCTTTCTACATAAAATCTATAACCTGTTTTTTTGAATCTACATTTACCACTTCGCGTGTATTCTCGCGAGATGTACACTATAGCGCCCCCTTGTTTTCATGTGGAGAAGCGGCTAATGATAGCAACGAACACTTAAGAGAAAAATAATTTAATATTGTGTTTTCTGACGCTCCCACGGTCTGGTAAAAATCGCGAGAGGAGTTGAATGTTTCGTTTATTTGTTACGTTTTCACTTAGACTAAAGAACTCTTTTTAATCCCGGGAACGGGGACGCGGCCTGCTCCAGTAGCCGGCTTCCTGGTGCAGCTCGAGCGGCTTGCCTTATCAGGAGAGCCCGGTGCTTCCGTTAGCTTCTTTTCCTTTGACGCGACCAACCCATTGGAGCTTTTTTTAATTATTTCTACCAGTCTTGTTTTTATCCCGGATATCTACCCTCTTCCTGCGCGGACGTTGCCGGCGTTTCTCCCCTCAAAAGGACCATTTAAAGCCCGGGGCGGCCTGTTTTGTTTTCGAGCCGCCATGAATCTCTGCGAACAATAACAGAACCATAAATAACTACCGGGGCTGCATCCCAACTGGAGGCTTTAATCGATGCATCATGCGCTACAAGCTGTGGGACAAGCCGGGAGGAACCTGCATGTGGATGATGGATCTATGTGAAGGAGAACATCGCAAACAGGAGCAGTTTGTCATGTGAATTTCAGAGCTTCTGCGAGGCAACCGGCTGAAAGCAGCGTTTAAAGCTGGAGGAAAAGGGCTCCACCTGCGGGCTTCATATTTAATATTTCACCCATCACTGGATCCAACTAAACCGGGGGAAAAAGTGAAATTATGTCCGAAGCTCTTGCTCCTATTTCTGGGCTGGATGGACGGGATATTTAACCCGGGTTTCCCTGCTCTCAGGCTCTCATATGTGTGGGATTTACCGACAGGGAAGTGACCGAGGGTCCTGCCTCCATCTATGCTCTCTCCAAAGCCACCAGACTCCCCTGACAAATATTTGTACCTCCCAGAAAGCGGGAGTTGAACGGGTAAACTATCTGGTGTTTTAACGTACTGTTCCGCTTTAACGGAGCGAGCCTGCCAGCTGAGATGAACCCAGTGAATGCCACCGCTCTCTACGTGTCTGCGAGCCGCTCGGTGCTGCAGTGCGACCCCAGAGATCCCCGGGAGCTGGCGGAGCTCTGTAAGGTGCTGCCCTTCTTCCGCCAGTCCCTGTCCTGCCTGGTCTGTGGTAAGTTAGTCATCAACAGGCTCGCTTTATTCACAGCGCTGCTCTTTATGGGGAACGAGGATCTCCTCAGTACCGGTGACAGCCTTTAAAATGATGCTGCATTCAGGCACAGTGGGGAAAAGTAGATATTTCTGTAGAAAAATTACCTTTTCTTCCAACCAAATGATATGAAGATGGATTCTACAACACATAAACGTTAAGCTGATGAATAATATATTGTATTTGATATTTTTATATTTGTCATGTTACGTAACTTCGCATATACTTACGCATTTGTATAATTATTTCCCTTAAATAGATACACATTTAAATATTTTTTTTCCATCCTTATGATCGAAGTTGTTTTCTTTACATAAATAAACAACAACAAAAGAAAAGTAATATCCCTCCCCTCCCCCTTTGTCTGGCGTTCAAGTTTTTAAAGCTATAAATTCCGAAGTGACTTGAAAGCATCATGACACACCCCCGTCTGTGTGAGGCTCTGTCAGATTCTGTTCATGTTTACATTGCATGTTCTGTAAGACAGGGACAGTTTTTACTTCATATCTTGTATTTAAAGTGGAACAATTTAAATATTAAATCTAAATATCTAAGAACATTTGATAGGATACGAATTTCTCTTATTATTATCAATACATAAATAACATTACAATATATATTATAATTTAATGTGAATTCTTTGATAAAGTTATGCATTTTGTCTAAAATCTTACATTATTTTGTTTGTGTAACTCATTAAATTCAATTTATCTTTATTTACTCACATGTTACCAAAATCAAAACTGAGCAAACTAATAATGAGTATAAATGTTATTATTAACTGCTTTCCTTTTATTTCTATGGTGGTACCAGATGTTCTTATGTATAGAAGAGGATAAGGGTCACTGAAAATATAAAAAAAAGTACATTTTTAAATTTTATTTCAGTATAATATGAGAAAAAAGTCAGAATTCTGACTTTAATCTCAGAATTGTGGATTTTAATGTAGATGGGCACCATGAAGGATGAAATGTTGGAGCACTCAGCTTCACTGACAAATATGTGAGTTTTTAGGCCAGTAATATATTGGTGGAAAATTACAGTATTAGGCAACTTTTTATTTGATGGTATTTAACACAAAGATGCTATTTAATTAATGGAAGGGCAGAAGGTGATTAAAATAAGAGAGCTAGTTTAGCCTTTAAAACAGACATGGCTACAGCTTAATGCTAACATGTATGTTAGCTGTCAGAATTCAGTCAGAATTCTAAGATTAAAGTCAGAATTCTGACTTTTTTTCTCAGATTATACTGAAATAAAATTTAAAAAATCAGTTAACATTGTTTTTATTTTTTCAGTGGCCCGAATCCTCTTCCGTACTTATGCTTTATAATTAATGTAACGTAAATATTTAACTTGCATATTTTAATCCTAATAAAGGGGGAAATTATGTCTGGTTGTTCAGCTATTGATGGATTTTTGAAATTAGTGCTAATCTTTGTATCAGTGTGTAGAGGCAGACATGGTGTGCAGGACAGTATATGACTCAGAAGTCACTTTTATCTGATTTAAATTCTACTTCTAGGATTGCCACAATAGTATGATTATTAATAAATTACATTAGTTAAGTATTAAAATTAATATTATATAAATTTGTAAATTATAACATTCGATAATTTACCATTTTTTTAAAACCATTAAGAAAAAAGACAGATAACTAAAGACAAAAATCTTTTTATTGTCATGAAGAGCTGACCTATTTTAATCTAAACATGGTGTGAGCTTTCAACAGAATCATGGATGCTAGTATTAGATAGATGTGTGAATAATGCAAAATAAAAAACCAAAATGTAACACAATTTAACAATGCTTTAAGGTTGTCTGAGGTGTTTTATTTTTTTATTTCATGTGCAAATACATCAAAAATGTAAATTTATCAATAGCAAAAATATGCCTTGTCTTTGGTATTCACACCATGCTAAATATTGGATCCAGATACAGCGTATGAGTACAAATACTCTTTGGTGTATTCATATTTTTATACAGGTAGCCTGCCAAGCATCTCTCAGGTTTATAAATGCAGACCAATAAAGAGTGGGAGGTTAAACAAGTCATCATCTCATCAGTAGGAGTTTTCATATTTCCTGTCACATGTCATTTAAAAAGCATCTTCCAAAGAATTCCTCCAATTCCTTTTTTTTTCCCTCTCTTTTTTTTGTCACATTGTTACTTTAAATTCAATCCTATTTGATTCGGGTTTTATGTACAGCATTGACATACGGAATTGGAGAATTATGAAATTAGAAGAAAGTGGCATGATTTCTAAAAACAACTTTCAAAGAAAGAGATCTGACAAGTCTGGTTTGTTCAGTTTCTGTGTATCAACTGAACCATGTTAATTTGAAGTCACAGCTGCAGGCCTCTTTGGATGCGCATCTACCAGCTTTTCACAACCAGAGGCTGAGGTTTTGCCCTGTATTAAAGAAATTGTGGGCTTAAAAAGCATGTACATGCACAACCCTGTACCCGCTCCTGAGAGGGAACGCCTATTAAATGCGTGTGAGCGCGTGCATCAGCCCAGTTCTTCTCGTGCACGCTCTGTTTAAAAGTTGCTGTTCTCATAGCTCATACAAGCTCACTGTGTCCGAACATCCATCCTAACCCCTAAATCCCTTAATCACTATATACAGCGGAGACTATATAGTGGACTTTATAGTATACCCATAATGCTTTGTGAGGAGAACTCTCAGTGCAGAGCATTTAGGGATATATCTGCCTCTTCTGAGGCCTTTCTTTTCTTCTCATACACTTGGTAGGCACTTTTTCCCTTATGACCCTTGGTGAATTTCTAAGAACTGTGGTGAGAAAGGTGAGCTTCATTGACCGTCTGAAACCGTAGCTATTGTAACAAATAACAGCTGAAAAACCGAAAAAAGATGAACTAATCCAAGCAGTTAGAGGTAACAATGCTAATAAATTGTGAGTACAATGTAAATCAATGTCATCTATTTCATATGTTATATAAGAATCTTTGCACTTCTTAGTATTGATAAAATAAATAAAATGGTTACATAAAACATTGATGGGAAAATGGGCTACCTCTGCACCACCACTCTGGCAGTGGAGCCCTTTAACTGTGCGTGCAGCACCAAATCTGTATTTCAGGCAGTCACAGTGGAAGAAAACCCCACACAACATGGGTAATAATACCTAATCAATATTTTCTGATGAAAATATACAGCACTTGCTGTTTTATCTCATCATTTGATTTTGATAGCTGGGGAAAATATGGCAATATATAGTGATATTCGGCTGCCCAATATAATATCGTGATCGCGACCTGCTATCGCGACATGTATTGAATCGCAAAACACTCATGCCAATACTCACATCTACTTAGGACGCCCTTAATGCGAAAACATCACCCACCATCATACCCAGTATGGTTCCTAGGCTGTCACCATATCAAACTTTTCAACAAAATTCTGGCCAAACTTTACTGATTTGTAGTCCACAAAAAAAAATGTAATTTTCCTCCTACTTAGTTGTTCTTGTCAGAAAATTCAATGAGTTTTAATTGTACCTTCTTCAAGTCTTGATTTCTTTAAATAAAGTTTAGAGTGTTGGACTTAAGTTGTATCACATACAATATATCCTAAATTTGGTGTTTGGATTGACGCAGTGAAATTCTGAGCATCTTTGAATGTTTATTTCATCAAAGGGCAAATTTAACCAAGAGGCTTGCTCCCTGGCTTCTTCTCAGGTAACCTGCTGCAGGACCCCATCGCTCCCACCAACTCGTCATGTCAGCATTACGTCTGCCGTGGCTGTAAGGGTCAGAGGATGCAGCTGAAGCCGTCCTGCAGTTGGTGTAAGGACTACACCCGCTTCGAGGAAAACCGGCAGCTCTCTTTGCTCGTCCACTGTTACAGGAAGCTCTGCCTCTACATCACCCAGTCGCCGCTCGCTCCACACCTCGCCAGCGCTGCCAGCGACTCCCCGGACCTCCAGGCCATCCTGGAGGAAGGCTTAACGTTGGCGGAGAGCGAGCTGGAGTCGGAGGATGTTTCAGATTCGGCCTCGCCGTCGCAGACCGCTTCCACCTCGGAGGTGGCTCAGCCTGATGAGGCTCCGCCCTCCACAGAGGTTAAAGACGAGGAGCGGAGCCCGGCGACGGTGAATGGACTTCATGACTGTAACGGACTGATCGGTTCAGACTCGCTGCAGCCCATCACTGCAGAAACGGGCGGGGATGTGGCAAAGCAAGAGAGCTTCTCAGAGGACATACCGGTGTGTGTGAGCATGACGGCCAGCGGGGAGGCGGGGCTTTGTGACATCAGCCCTCTAGGGGAGGACCTGAAACACAGCGGGGGGCAACTGATGTTAAGTGTAGAGGATGTGCTCAGGACTCTGGAGACGGACGCGGATCCTGCCGCCACAGCTGAGCCTCACCCAGACTTCCACCCATTAGTACCTCAGCCCAGCCTGAACGGGCCGCATCGCCTCGACCCATCCTGCCTCATCCTGGAGAACAGCCCCCGGCTGCTCCATCCCCACCTGCTGCCCCCCCCTCAGCCCCCTGTAGTGCCCCCCCATGTTCCCCCACGCTGCCCTCGTAAACGCTCCCGCTCAGAAAGCGACAGCGAGAAGGTGCAGCCCCTTAACATTACCAGCCTTTTACGAGGGCCCACATTCGGCGGCCCCAACCATCCCGTTAACGCTGGTGCCATCGCCAAACACGAGCCGAAGTTCTCTGCTGCCACGCCACACCCCCACCTCTTACCTGTCCCCAACGGCGGCCCCCCGAAGGTGGGCAAGAGCGTGTTGCTCCCCAACAAGGCTCTTAAAAAGACTATGGAGCACCACGGGGCCAACAAGAAACCTTACACAAAGGCCCGGCAAGGGGCCCCAAAACCTCGCGCACAACCCCGTGACAGAGTGCCCCCACACACCCCCACGCGCACCCCCTCTCTCATCCACCGAGCCCCTCTAAGCCGCTGTACAAGAAGCCTGTAGAGAAGAAGGGCTGTAAATGTGGCCGAGCGACGCAGAATCCCTCAGTGTTGACCTGCAGGGGGCAGCGTTGTCCCTGCTACTCTAACCGCAAGGTGAGAGAAAAACTGAAACTCAGGTTTATTACCCAGCAGAATTGTATTTCTCATCCTACTTTTATACTTGTACTTTATAAATAAAGTTTTTAACATCTGGAATTTTTAAGAAAGAATTGCATGTTGACAGGAATGAATAATTTCAGCACCAGAACTTGGTAATAAGGCAGTTTATATGGAACTACTCAACAAAAAGACTTTTGAAGGGGTCATAGAATAGAAAAACGAGTTTCCATTGTCATAGATGAATGACGATAGTTCAGTGGGTGAAATGGACGCATAGAGAAGTTCAAACCCCATTGACATCTCCTATCTCTGCAATTTTAAACTTCCACCATGACACGGGCGAAACCAAACGAAGCCCCAAGTTGACGTAGAAACTCAGGGATGTTGCATTATTTAGTGCTCTGGCCTGTACTTTTGTCACGCCCCAAAAGACATAGAGACCCCGCGCCCACTGGTTCACTGGGCCAAGAACATGAATAGAGGTAGATATAAGACGCCAGTTTTAGCCACTTCTACAAGAATTACAAAGCAGGAAGTTTCTCTATTGAAAAATGAGCCATGCTGGGTTGCTGACTGGACCGGACCGGGCAATTGAAACGAGCCATCAGCTCCGGGGCTGGTCTGAACCCTCACCCGGTGGCAGTTTTCTGGATAATGGCAAACCCTTCTTCCCCCTACCTACCTTACCGTACATCCCCCCACCTGCTGTCCCGGGGTCGGGTTCAGTCACTCCGTCCCCCGTTGGCTCCCTGCCCCGGAGCTCACGGCTAGGTTCTGCTGTACTGTAGTCGACCAAAATCCCGGACGATTTGGAAACTCCCCCTGGACATTTGAACTGTTAAAAGCATGAAAAGTAGGACATGTCCGGAAAAAAGAGGACGTCTGGTCACCCTACCATATCAACAATTTGATGTATCAACAGTGAGTGAGTGCTTGTTGCTATGATGCGTCCTTGCTCAGCAGTTTCTTGCCTCGCTGTGAACCAACCAATCAGCGCACAGCTCCTCTAAATATTCATGAACATACAATAAAAAGAAGAAAACCAGGCCTATCATTAGGGCTCATAGAACAGCAAATATGCCATTTTCAGCCCAGCTGATGTTACACACCCTATTCAGAGACCTGAAGCACTAAATACCCTATAGAATCATTCTATGACTCCTTTAAAGTTCATTCTGTAGTTTGTTTCTTCAATTTATCCAATGCGATTTGGTTAAAAAAGAATTAAACGAGTACGAGAGGAAATAAAAAGGACAAAAAGCAACTTTTCAAAATTGGGGGCAGCTACAAACATCAGAATGTTTTGGTATTTCATATTATAGACCATCACAAACCAGGATATTTTTTTTATTTTATATCAAAAATCAAACTGTATTTGAACCTTTGATTTTTTCTTCATGTCACGCTGACTGCAGTGTGTGTAGAGAGACTCCTGCTGTGCACCAATCTGTGCAGATTTTCTTTCACTTCTTTCCCAGAAATTAAAATAATGTCCCACATTCGATTGGGTCAGATTAGGAAATTTCAACAATTTAAAAAAAACTAAACAAAGCAACAAGGAAAATAATTCAAACGCAACACCACAGCAAAAGCCCTGCTTCATCACCAGGTAGACCGTTTACTCTAGAGTTTTATTGCTTTTTTTTTACTCTTTAAGAGGGAGAGAAAATAAACATGTTGCATCTCCTGCACTGAACTTCTTATTTTAATGCTCAAAAAGGATCATTATTTGACTTTATCAATTTTCTGAACTCCTATAAGTAAAATATTCTTGTTTATTAAAATGTTTTACAATCATTTATGCTTCCAAACCCGGGAAACCTTCCTTTGCGATTGAAAGATTTTACATTTTCCCTCAAATCAGATGTTTTACTTTGTGAATGTGTCTCTTTTCCTGTCAGACCCATGAAAATGCTCCTGAATTTCTCCATAGTCTGATAAAAATAGAACCCCGTTTTTCTCCGTGGAGCTACGTAAGCCCCCTGCTAAATAACGTGTTGGGATTCGTTGCTTTGTTTATCCCTATTCACTCTCAGTGAGTACTAAACATCAGAAGCTTTTACGACACGATTTTCTGTCGGATCAGACACAAAGTCATGTTTGGTCTCATCAGGGACTTAAATAAAGTGCAAAACAGGCAACGTATGTTATTTTATTTCACTATAGATCTATTTGTCCTTGATGCTTTAGTCATAATATTAATCATCATGGTGCAGATAGATTAGAGAGGTTTAAAGCAGGGTGACTTTCTAAAACCATCTTCTACACCCTTTGGACATCCTGAACACATCAATCCTTTGTCGAGCATAGCAGCAGCAGTATCATGCTGTGGGATTTCACTTCTTTAGGACGGACGTAGCAGCTGTTTAGAGGTGGTTCGAAGACTAACAGGCAAACATCATCAGGATGACCTAAGGGCAGATTAGACTTCTGCAACGGTACATATCAAATGCCACTTCGCTTGGGTCTGGTCGTGAACCAGTTTTGCTGCGTATGCTTCTGAACCGTCGGTCTGGACTTTCTAGGGACGCACAGCAGTTACCCACCAAAGCGCTAGGGGGAGACTATTCGAGAACTTGCGTGAACTTCGGGGGATGGTCACAAGAACTTCGCTTTGGCAGAGACCTTGGCATCTTTATGTAATTTGTCTGAGGCATCGTACAAGTGGTTGTGCTTCCGAACCTCCTTTATTAACCTTTCGTCCTAGTTGTCCATAGTAGTTGTTCCTCGGTTTTTAAAAATGGCGCGCCCCGGCACAGAACCGAGAAGGACGACCACACAGACAGCTGGAAAGGCATTTTGGCATTTTTGTTCGCGCAGTTCCGCTTGAGGTCTGCCCGCGCACAGAGACAGATTTGACGATTGCAGAGGCTATGTGTCAGAAGCATAAATTGACCTTTAGAGTAATGATGGGTCCAGTAACACCGACGTGTCGGTGATGCGTTCAAGACCATAAAGCAAAACACTGTATTGGTGCGCTTGTCTTTTCAAGAAAGTCATGTGACTGATACAGGAGTTGTTTCTAATTGAATGACACATTGAACAGATGATGCATGTGCGGTTTATCGTTAAAATTTTCAAGAATTTTGGAGCCTTAAAGGAATAGGAACGTATCAGCCGTTGAATTTTTATTAAAATAATCTGAATCTAAAATGAATTTCAAATTGACCGACTTAGTTTATTTACTGTTTTAATACTGTACTTATTGTTTTTAAAATAAGAGAATAATTTATAATCCTAGTCCACAAGCACCCTCATTCACATTTGACATGTTTACATTTATTTATTGCTGCATCTAAAAATATCAAGATATTTTCAATTTAAATATAAATCTGAAATAATAGAATATAACCTAGAATAACTTAAATAATATTATCGTACTAGGTCATTAAATTAATTCAGTTTAGTCTGTCCAATGTCTGTAGTGTCTTTAAAGGTCCAGCAGGTGTCAGTATTCAGCAATGTGTCGAAACGCTTCAAGATGCCTCATTAACCCATCACCAGCTTAGGGTCAGGGGTCAGCTACATTTATAGACCTGAGCGGTTTTTCTCTGCAGGTTTAGATGTTTAGTTTGAGACACAAAAGCAAAATGAGATAAATTGGCTTGATGTTACAATGTCCAATATATCATCACCAAACGTTTACACAGTAGGTACATCCAGTTTTAATGGGGAATGATTTGAACGACGCACAAAGACACAAAAACCTGCCGCCTGTGCCATTCTTTACGTAGCTGCCATGGATCTATCAGCGGGTTCTCTCTGCTTCCAGGCGTGTCTGGATTGCATCTGCCGCGGCTGCCAGAACTCCTACATGGCCAACGGGGAGAAGAAGCTGGAGGCCTTCGCTGTGCCGGAGAAGGCCCTGGAGCAAACCCGGCTCACGCTGGGCATCAACCTCACCAGTATCGCCGCCGCCGCCCTCCGAAGCCCAGCCGGCGGCTCCCCGGGCGGCACCCTCCTCAACGTCACCACGGCGACCGGCGCGCCCGTCTCCGCCGCCTTCCTGTCGGGGGCCGGCCACGACAACCGGGCCTTCGAGGATTCACTGGAAATGCGGTTTGACTGTTGAGGTCTCCTCCCCCCTCCCCCTCCTTCCTACATTCCCAGGTCGACCTGCAGCAGCGGAGCCAGAAAAAGGCAGCTACAGTACCGGGCGGTCTGACCGCGCCCAGCATGTGGTCTTTCATCCCGAGAGGAGAAGAAGAAAGGAGAGAGACCTAGAGTTACTTTATGAGCAGAGATTTCATTTCAGCCAGATTAGTTTCCTTTCTGTTTTCTTCTCTACGTCGGGTTTTGTGTAGAGCATGAAGATGTGTAGGTGAGTCAGGAGGTGTGTGTGTGTGAGTGTGAGGGCACCTGGTTTGGAGACAGTCGACATCATCAGACTGGTGGGAAAATCTAAATATTTTATTTTTACACCCAGATGCATCAATTCAGCCTTTTTTCTACCAATCAGAAGCAGATCTGCATTCAACCAGGATGTTTTACAGTGCTAAAGGGCAGATGGGAACCTCCAATCATAAAGCATTCAAAGCTCAACTACAATAATAGTTTCTTACCTGCTTAGCTGTAGAGCCAGGATGTGAATTTTAACACCACCAGCCAAGGTTTAATATGCCTGTTGAATGTTTATACTATGTGAGCCACTTAAGCTACTAAATATTACTCTGAGATGTTGTATACTTACAGAAACATGTATTTAAGTAGTAAAATTGTGAATTTTAAGTATGGAGGAAAAACAAAAAAAAATCCCTGGTTTGCTGTTTTTTAAATGTCGTCATTTGTGTGTTTGTGAACATGAAGCACTTTCTCACACTGGTCACACAGCTGAAGAAACTCACATCCACCGCGTTGCTCATCTGCTCTTTTATGCGTTTGAAAACCTCTGGTTGATTGCAGATGTTTGCCACAAGTTTGGGTCCAGATGCTGCTAAAGTACCACAGAAATAGAAGAGAAGAGGAGAACGAAAATGCTTCTCCTCTGTTCGTCCTTCTGTTTTTCTCGCATTAACGACATCTGCAGTATTTATTCTCCCTCTTAACGCCAATCCCACAGCGGGCGTCTCGTTTTACCCGACCACTGTCCCCGTTTCTTTCTTGGTTAAGTTGCAGTTGCCTTCCTTAGTGTTCGTTTCTGCTGTCTCCAAACTGTTCTTGTTTGTTTCTCCCTCTGGGCATTTAAATACCTGTAATATAACTGTAACATATTTCCATAAAAAAGAAATGAAAATCAGAAAAGATGTGGTTTCTTTCACATTTCTCAGCTCACTTGTAATGCACGACATCAACACCAGAGGGCAGTAGAAGACCCAACGACAGAAATATTTAAAAGGTTTTTTTTTTTTTTTTACATTTAGGCCCTTTTTATATTTATTTAGCCTGTTAAGATAATTATCTGAATTTAGTACAATTTGCATTTTTGTTATTTTCTATGAAGCTTTATTAAGATTAAGAACAAAGGTTAATTTCTCAGTTCTACATAAAAGATCAGCTAATTTCATATTCGTAAATATTCATTCCTCATGGAAGGACTAAATGAATTGGATAAAACAAAATGACTCCTGACAACTGGAACAAAAATGCGTAGTTGTAATATTTCTATAGTAAAGTAGATCTACAGGTCAGATCTACTTCCTGTCTAAATTGGCCCCTAATTTTAACCAGACTGACCCAGACTCTGCGGTGCAGATTACTGAATCCTGTCACATCTTCTTGGGTTAATGGTCACTTTTACGGGTACATGTGTTTAAACTCAAACACATGAAGATTTCTAGTTTGAAGCAGACTTTTAAATCCTGCAAACACTGAAGAACGTAAGCTTTCTTAGGAAGTCCAATCGGCCCTTCATTGTTGTGTCTCCAGTCTAGTTTTTTTGTCCAGGTGAACACTAAGGTATTTATACTCCTCAACCACCTTCACTTCTTCTCCCATGTTAGTAGGATTCAACTTGTTCCTGTTTCTTCTGAAATCTACAATTATCTCAATGCTATCAGATGATTGTTTCCACACCGGTTCAACGCGGTTCACCAGCTCTCTGTATTCAGCTTTTGCTCCATCTTTGATGCACCCAATGATTGCAGTTATTCCAGTGTTTCTGCAGATGACGGGACTCTCTGGTACTGGTAGTCAGAGGTGTAAAGAGTTAAGGAAAGGTGAGAGTACTTCCCATGGTTCCATTGCTGCTGATTACCTGACAGGTGAACTTAGACCACAAACTGATCTGTCAAGTAGACAATTATCATTCTTCACCTGAGTCTACTGTGAAGCTTCAGTAACCTCAGAAATCTCTCATCTTTGCATCACAAAAATGTTTAATATTATTTATATTTTTTGCAGATAAAAATGTCAACGGATTATCTCTCTGGGTTCAAAGCTACACAAGTAATTTCATGTCAGTCTGAACAGGAACACATCCCTTAAAAATTTAGTGTAGCTTTTATACTTAAAAACACTATTGCAACCATAATATCCCACAGTAAGAAGACTTCAGGATGTTGAATTCAGTTTATTTATATAGCGCCAGTTCACAACACGTCATATTAAGGCTATTTACAATTCAATTAGATCATACAGTCAAATTTATTCAGAGTTTTCTATCTAAAGAAAACCAGTTGATTGCATCGACTCATAGACTTGAAGGCAATCCCTCACACTAAACATGCTTGTAGCGACAGTGGAGAGGAAAAATCCCTTTTAAAATGAAGAAACCTCCAGCAGAACCAGGCTCAGTGTGAGCGGCCATCTGCCGAGGCCGACTGGGGTTCAAGGAGACAGAAGCAGACATAGAAAAAGCAGCTGTTAAAGGCGGCCCCGTCCAGGAAACACAGCCAGGCAGACAAGCTACAAGCCAATTCCCATGTCAGAGGATGAGGAGAGCATTCTAGCCAGTCAGAGATACAGGACCACACTGAAAAACAGGCTGATCTCCAACATCTATAAACAAAGGCGTTGATGGCAGAAGCACAGCTGATATTTCTCTCCAGGATGGAGTCACAGCCAAACAGGTGAAGCTACTATGAGAAAAAGCAAAGAGAGCGTTAGAGATTGATCTAACAGAATGATGAATAAGGGGTCCCTATGTCCTCCAGCAGAGTAAGCCTATAGCAGCATAACTATAGAGATAGCGCAGGATAATATGAGCCTTCAAGTCAAGAAGGCCCTATGAGTTTCATTATCATTTGCCACCAGTGCAGAGCTTAATCAAACAATTGCAGCTGGGTCTGAGAAAACTATCAAGAACAGATTTAAAATTCTGAAGAAAGTATGAGGGTGAAGATTTGATTGTTTCCATCTGTTCTCTAGATGTCCCACTTCCCTGCATCCTGTTACAATCCATCTTTGTTGATTGTTTCTCGTTAGAGGGAGTTGGTTTGCTCCCAGATTTGTCTAAGAGCACTGCAGTGAATCAAGCGTTTGATCAAAACATCAAACATGCCTCCCAACAATCCAGGGACAATCTGGTGATGGTCTGTGGATTTTCTAGTATCATGGAACTAATGATGAAGGAGATATAACATTAGAATATTGAAATGCTGGAGCTGAGGTCAGGAAAGCAGCACCCAGATATAAACCCAGGCGGGTTATTGTTCAAAACAGCTGCACACAAACACACTCCCAACTCTAACAAGACAATAAAAAAGATGAAGTTCAGAGGTTTATCCAGCAGGTCAGAGAATATTACAGAAGTCTTGAAGAACAACGCAATAATTTTCTTAAGCCTTCGGAAATCTAAGTTGATCAGTTATCAAAGCATTTGAAAAATAACCTTTCTTAGACAAATATGCTGATTCTTTATTTAAAAGCATATTTATTTCACATATTTACATTCTGAATAACATTTAGCAACATTCAGGTGTTTTCTATCAGGCACACCGTCACATGTTTACAAACCCTCAATCAGACTGTTTTACGGCCTTTCTGGCAGACTAATAAAAACAATATGACTATGATGCTTTTAAGCATGGAGAGATCAAACCTTTTTGATTTTCACTTCAAAGTCTTTAAAGCCTTGGATCGGTTTAATAAGTCACTAAAACTTTATTGGACACGTGTTAATTAAGCATTCGCAACGAGAGATTTAGTGTCTCCACTGAGTGATGCATTTATGTCATTTAAAAATCTTATTTGTGTCTAATTTTACTCTGTTTCTTCTTTTAAACCTGCTTGTACTGTGTGTTGCACCTAGCAGGCTAACACTTCTTGTTTTTGTATATTGTTTTCTTTGTGCTGCTTCAAGGTCAATTACTCTAAGTAAATCAGCTGACGGTACAACTTGGAAGCTGCTCAAGCAGGTCTCTAAACATTACAGACGTATAAAACAGGTACACGCAAACCATGATGCAACCTCTAACATCTGATAATCATCTTTGTTTCCTCAGGGAGCATCTGGCGTTGCTCACTGCAACATTTCATGACAGCAACATGTTTTTCTAGATCTGCAGGTCGTTCAACATAGCAGAAATACCAATCTTAGGGAGGCTTTAATAAGCTGCAGGATTGGAGACAAAGCAATTAATTTCTTTCGAGAAAAACAAACCACAGAATAAGAAATGCAGGCTTTTAAAAGATTTTACAATGTACACATCCATTCATGTTGTTTTAGTTGGTTTGGATTGTCCCTTTATGTTGATCACATCGCTGGAAAGAAAAATAGAAAAAGGCTTACAAAAATAAAATGCAAAATATATAGCTTAGTATTTACATCTTCTTGGAAAAAATAAATCCAGAGAATCTGATCGCAGTTTTATGAGTGGCGCTGAAAACTCACAGGAGTTTTAAGCTAACGTTTGACAGCAGTTTTTAAAACATCCGTGTGGAAATCTCAATGGGTAAACTGCAGTTGCTCATTTTTTCCACTAGGTGGTAAATATGCGTTAGCAGCCTTCGATGATTAATATTGGCAACATTTTTTTGGACAAATTTATACCTCCATACGGCAGTTTATTTTGAAAGCATGATTTTAAAATATCACATTACTTTTGTCTTCAGACATTTCTGTTTTAGTGTATCAAGAACGCTATTGCAAGATAAAACATTTTAAATTACATACTGAATTAAAAAGTATAAAATTTTACATTTGCATGTTTGCTATAGACATTCTAAACTAGCAAATTTTGTGATTTATTAGCCATGCTTATAGCGCCTGCTCCCTTCCTTCTTTTTTCACTTTAAAGGAGGAGCAGTACAGTGCCTCCTAGTGGCCTGGGGGAGTTATAACATGTTTTTTATCTTTTAATAGAGCACATGTTTGAAAATGTTTTCAGAAAAACTAAAGAAAGTGAAGAAGGCTGCGAACTTAGTTGAGACTTTAAATAAACCTTAATTAAGGTTGCTTTTTTCAATTTAATGTAGATAATCCCTCCAATGAAGTATAAACATTCATAACGCTGGAAAAAAAATATAAATGTAATTGTTCTGCAATGTTTACGTTTCATTTGCGGCTTTAAAGTCACAGCTCTCCATATTTTCCTCTAAATGGTAGAGATTTGGATATGAGCTCTTTTGTGGCCAGATGCTAAATTTCTTTGAATCTATTTATGACTGTCAGACTTAAATCCATGACGTTTAATGTAAATATAACCTAAACCACTTTTACGACGGGGCTCATAAAATACCAACCGCTGTGTCTTAGACAAAAATGATAATGTTTGTGCTGGAAACCCCTTCCTGACGTCTGGTGGTTGGAATTATGTCCAGTTATGCCTAATTACATGAATCTGCAAACTAAAAGATATATCATTTAGATGTGTTATACTTAAATTAACTATATCCAAAACATTTCATTCTTGCCTGAATCCACAAACAAATATTTTATAAAACTTTAAATACATTCAGGCAGAAAGGATTTAATTTAACACATTTTGAATTAAAAGTTTACATTTTAATTCGTTTTGGAGAAAAATTTCCCTTTGCCTAAAGGGGTTTCGCAGGATAGAATATGTATATCAAATGTATTAAGCTTTCTAAATAGCGAAAATAGTGACAAACTGCAAATTCAAACTTTGCTGTTATGCAAAATTCAGAAATAACAGAGATTTACCCCTTAAAAAAATTAAAAAAGTTTATGCAACACTGCATAACCGTCTAAGCTGGAGGATGGTCAGCTTCTAGGTGAATTTTCTTTAACATTTGGAAATCGCTGTTGGAACTGATCTACTCAGAAAAGCTCTTCAACCGTTGCTAGAATTAAAGCACTGTGGTCTCAGGAAATGTTTGCAGATCAGAAATCGTCGGGTCCATACTCCGTCCTCATGTTTTCAGTAGGTCCCGTCTGCCAGGTAAACCAGTGTTATCAAGATTTTGTTCAGTTATTGATCCCTTAAGACAAAAAGAGGAGACGTCTCAGGGCGGTCTGATGCTTGCAGCAGTTTGATCGTTTTTGAAAAACCACGCCGCCATGATGTCAGTTTCCTTCCATCAACCCTCTAACTGACGAGAAACGCTCCGAAGAAGCTGCTCTTCTCATCCATGTCCACAGCAGAGGCATTGGTGACGGTCACGAACAGGCGGTCGCCGGTCGTGAGCGGGAACAGCCCCCCCTGGTGGGCGGAGTGCAGAGAGAAGTCGGAACCCCGAGACCAGCAGGAGGTCCGGCTGGTCTTCATCAGCAGGATGGGGACGGGGTAGGAGTTCACCTGGGGAGAAAAGGTGGAGACAGAAAATAGAAAGAAAGCAGAGAAACAAAGTTTTTGTTAAATGCTCAGTCAGCTGCTGGTAAGTCCAACTTAAAACAGGTTCTCTCTCAAAAACTATAAAGTCTGAATACTTGGAAGCTGATTGATTATTTGGCATTTGCTGGATTTTTATGTCTAAAAAGTCATAGCTCAAAGGAAAGTGGCTTTAAAAACACGTCCTTAAGCAAATGGAAAGAAAAGTTATTACTTAAAAAAATGCCTTGAAATGACAAAGCATTAAGACTGCTTTTAAACAATTTAAAAACATTGAAGGGCTTTAAACAACGTATAAATAAAGAACCCCTTGATTTAAAAAGGCAGCACTGTTGCTTCACATAGAACAAAATAAGGACTACTGATTCTAATGAAACAGACTAATCAGATTTATTATTTATAGTTCACTCTAAACACATTCAACTGTCCATAAACTCATTTTTAAATGAAGTGCTGGTACAATTGATAATCATAAAAACTTTTATTCCTTTTAAATTAAAACAGTATTTATGGCTTAAAGAATGAACTTCTGGGAGCCGTAGCATCTACGCTGGTTTAGAAAAATAAAAGACCAAACACAAACCAGAACCAAAGTATGTGGGGAGTCCAGCTAAGGCTGTGATCTGAATTTTTATTTTCCTCGACAACCTCACATGTTTCCTATGATAATATGTCTCCATGTTAGAAAACTGTTCCCTCCAACAAGCCATGACTTTGCTTTTCAAAACAAACAAAAAGCATTAGTTTACCACACCAGTACTTGCTGTTCTTATTGAACGATTGTCACTTTTCTCAAGAACTGCTGGTCTATTATTTCATAAAAGAAGACATACTGAAAATGTCAGGCTCCACATTTGTCATTAATTTTGACAGGCACAGGGTTTTGGCTAGGATTGATTTAAATCATCAGTCTGGTAGGAATTTAACAGAAACTAAAATCCTAGAGCTGAAGACAGGCTGGCTTCGCTCTGACAGGCTGGGATCAATTTTCCTCAACATCAGAATTCGATTTTAAAAGGTTTAAAATCTTTATTCAAATTATACCAAGGGTGGTGAGTCATTAGAAGCAACATTTAGGCAAAGCTAATTAGTAAAATGTGGCAAAAATCAAGCAAAGTCCAGAAAGAAGAAGCTAGCGTCTACCTAGAGTCCCTTACCTTCTTGTAGACGTATTGCAGCAGCGGTTTCCCTCTGTCCTCTACCTCTTCACCGTCCTCCTCCAGGGAGTGGGTGTGCCTGAAGTACGTCTGGGCGTAGACGTAGTAGAGGCCAGGCTGCAACACTACCAGCTCCCCGTCCAGCAGCTGCACGTCCTGCAGGAACGCAAGGCCCTTCTGACCCTCCCACCAAGTGATCTTTTGACCCTGAACCCGTCGCCCAGCAGGGACTGGAGCTGAAATCAGAAACATTAAACATTTAAAGTAGGACCAACAGAGAGCATTTCTTATAAAAATTGGAGTTTAGAAAATCAATTTGATATAAACAGTGTGTAAGTTTGCAATACTGCAAATTAAAGCATTATCTTAAGAGGCTGGGGCTTTTAATTAAATTGGTAACTCCACATTTGTTTTACTCAAGGAAAGAAAAATACTTTCATGAAAATAAAAAAAAACGTCAATGGAAATTAAATATACACTTATTGTTAACAGACAGTACAGTTAGCATTGCAGTACAATAAGCAGCAACAAGATTAAAAAACTGAACATTCAGTTTAAATATTTGCTTCATTTGTATAATCTGTCAGCTAAAGTGCACAGTGAGAGAGAATAACAAAATGAAGCTCCAACTTAGATGAATTCTTTGAATTCAATATGAAACTGAATTAAGTTTGCCCAAATTAATTTAAGTTGTCAATTTATAAATTAAATAAATTAAGTTGGATCAACTGGATTCAATTATTGAAGTGATCCATTTAAGTTGCAGCTGCATTTTGTTTTTAATGTGCAGCAAAGCTAGATGATACAGGAAGTTAGAACAATTTAACTTTTAAATTACCATAGACTTGCTTAATTTGTATACAGGTTTTTATAAAGGAATAAATACTCAAATTTAAAGCATTTTAATGCTCTTAGAAATAATTATAATGCCACCAACAGGTACCAGTCGACAGGCTGCAGCCAATTCCTCGTTTCCCGCCACTTTTGTTGAAATTAGCTTTTTTCCCCCCTTTCTCTAGCTTTTTCTCAGACTCAACCTTCTTTCCTGAACATACAGCTTTGCGATCATCTGGAAGCAGTTCCACGCAAATATATTGTTATATATTATGTCTGACGAAATTGTTTTTAAATGCCACAATAAACACATTTAATGAATTTTAAGGCCTTAATTTAAAAATTATAATTTAATGACTTTTAATTATTTTTAATGACCCTGGTAAACCCTAGTGTACATTAAATTTTTTTTAGGTTAGAGAAAAGGTTAAACAATTGTTTACTGTTCGATCATGTTAACTTAGAGGCTGGCATGAATAGCTGCTAATTTGAAGTTAAACGTGTAGAAACTTTGTGCACTGGTTAGTAGGTGCATTGGTTAGTAGGTGCATTGGTTAGTAGGTGCATTGGTTAGTAGGTGCATTGGTTAGTAGGTGCATTGGTTAGTAGGTGCATTGGTTAGCCGCACGACCCATCTACGGAGGCCTTAGTCCTCCACGTGGGCGACCAGAGTTTGAATCCAACCTGTGGTTCTTTGCCACATATCTCTCCCCCTCTCTCATACCCCGCCCCTGTCAGCCCACTGTCTAAAAACTGAAGCCACTAGTGCCGTAAAAACCTAAAGATATGAATAATAAAACACAGAAACTTCAAACTCTGACAAAATATTGTTTTGAAGTTCCTGGGATTTTGTTTTATAGCACATTATATCCATCCTTCCATCATCTACATGCAGCTGTTTGTGCAGGATTACCATAGCTGTTATTAGGGTTGGACCTGGACAGGTCTGCAGAACATCACAACAGCATGGGATAAACAACCAGGATAGAGTGACCAATTAACCTCAGTGTAATAGATTTAGACAGTAGGAGGTAGTGATGGATTAATGAGGCATCTGGAGGCATTTGGACACTTTGCCAAACTGTATTAAAGGAATAGAGTACACCCAAAACATGATTAGCCTTCATTTTCTACCACCCCCATGCTGAACAACACTCTGAGTACTTTTTTTGATATCTCAAATGCATCTGGAGATCTGGGAGGCTTGCTGTCTGCTGACATTCATATAATGGAGGTCTATGGCTTCCGAGACAGAAAGGTCCATAAAAGTCCACAAAAACGCAAGTCAATATTCCCTCCATACTGCTCGTCCAATGTATTCCAAGTGTCCTGAGTGGGTAGCATCCAGAATTTACTCGAAACGAAGTCATTTAGAATGTTTTTAGAGCATAAACAGTAGTGTATAGGATTTCCCTGAAAGCGCCAAGACATACGCGCCGCCATCACAACGCCACGAAAAGCCGCAGACCAAACCAGATGAAATGCAAGATTCAGCTCAGCAAAGAACTCATGCTCTTTTCCTCAACACTGAAGTCCTCAGACATTTTTCTTTCTCGTTGTTTCTTTCTTTTGCACAGGTAAACAGCACATTTCTTCTTCTACGCTGCATTATTGGCAGAGCAGACGCCTGAATGCGCACTTCTCATCTGGTTTGGTCTGCTTCGGTTTCCGTAAGGCCGTGGAACGCTTTCAGGAAATCCTATACACTACTGTTTATGCTCTACAAACATTCTAAATGACTTGCTTGAGGTAGGAAATTCTGGATGCTACCCACTCAGGACACTTGGAATACATTGACTCGAGCAGTATGGAGGAATATTGACACGCTTTTTGTGGACTTTATGGACCTTTCTGTCTCGGGCCATAGACCTCCTATATATTATTTGAATGTCAGCAGACAGCAAGAAGCCTCCCAGATCTCCAGATGCATTTGAGATATCAAAAAAGTACTCCAGAAAGTGTTGTTCAGCATGGGGTGAGTAGAAAATGAAGGCTAATCATGTTTTGGGTGTACTATTCCTTTAATACTGCTTTGATACTGTCTCACAGAATACTGACACCTGTTGGACTTTTAAACACACTACAGGCAGCTTATTTGACAGACTAAACTGAACTGATTTGATGACCTAGAACAATGATATAATATAAGCTATTCTAGGCTATATTGTATTATTTCATATCTGTATTTAGAAAATATCTGCGATATTTTTAGATGCAGCCAATAAATAATGTGATTATATATGATAATGTGAAAATTTAGGGGGAAATATGAATGAGGATGTTTGTGGACTAGGTTTTTAAATCATATTTTTAAAACAATAAGTACAGTAAAACAGTAAATAAACTAACAGTCAATTTGAAATTAACTTTAACTCAGATAATTTAAATAAAAAAGCAATGGCTGAAATGTTCCTATTCCTTTAAGGCTGCTCCAAAATTCTTGATAATTTTATTTATAAACCGCAAAAGATGAGATTTATTTTAGCAAATGCATAATGTTGACAGATACATTTTTAAAAAAACAGTTTAGGGCGTCATTCAGATAGAAACAACTCCTGTATCGGTCACATGACTTTCTTGAAACGACACGCCCAGTATTTTGTTCTATGGGCTCCATGCATGCAGCGAGGCATCAGTGTTGTTCGACTCATCACTAGTAGGAGGAGAAAGAAGAAGCTAGAAAAGTTTCCACACAGCATGTAAGAAGGGCTCTGCAGAAAGACCTGATTCAAACTGAGAGCCTTTTTTCTCCACAGCCACAGTTCCATGCTGTATATTAAAAACATACTAAGTTGTTTATATTTACTGGGTAATACAGACTAATATAATCACTGTTTTTCTACATTCATACAGCTTGCCTTTATCTTCCAACACACAGTGATATATTTGTTTTTAAGAACTTAACATGTAGCAGATGCTTTATCTTCAAGGATCCCATTTTGTTTGCGCAACAAAACATGAATTTTAAATTACTTTAAAACACAATTCTTTCTATCAGTAACACTTTAGTTTCCTTTAGAGAGCTAACGTGGGTCTGTTTAGAATTTTCTTACCTCCTCCACTGCGCTCCAGTTTGGCTACAAAGCTGCCCGTAACATGAGCAGCGACTTTGGGGCGAGGTGAAGCCCTATCGTCCGTTACAAGCGAGGGCAGCACACGGGATACTTCATCTAACATAGAGATAAAAAAGTAGAAAAAAACACAGAGATGGAGAAATATCTTTAAATGCTATGTTGAGTGTTACATTAAAAAAATCTAGACCTCACTAAGGCTTGAATTTAACCTCAGATAGGCAACAGACGATGTTTTTTTTCCCTTTATATAACACCATAACACCATGACTGACAGCTGGTTGGTCATAGAAGTTTTGTTGCTGTTTTTAGGATAATTAATGAACCAGTTTGAACAAAACTTCAGATGTCAGACAGATGGCAGAACATTTTACTTAGAAATCCTTCATATAAAAGAGTTCATCACTGACTTGACGACAAGAGGTTTCCTTTGTCCTTCGGCTGCAAAACCTGCCCAGATCATTAATCTTACACCACTATGTTTTATAGATGACTGAGGTGGTTTTTTTGTTTGTTTGTTTGTTTAGTTTATTTTTTACTGTTTGTATTTTTATTCCTTTTCTTAGAAAGAACAGGAATTCCTAACAAACCTTTCCAAACAGCCCATAAAATGACTCTTTTTCACTTGCAGAGTTGAACATAGAGCTCTTGAGTTTTATGTCTTTGAACATCCACTCCTAAGGGATCAACAGATGTTTTAAATATTTTCCACTTGTGGATAATGTTTCTGACTTTATATACATTGAGACGGGCCTTATAACCTTTCCCAGAGGCAGAAGTAGCTCCTGTAAGGTATGTTGGTGAAGATTCTGTGACTCCATCCTGAGAGAAATATCAGCTGTGCTGCTGCCATCAACACCTTTGTTTATAGATGCTGGAGATCGGCCTGTTTTCTGGTCTAGTCCTGTTTCTCTGACCGTGACTGGCTGGATGTGCTCTCTTCATCCTCTGACATGGGAGCTGCCTTGGAGCTCGTCTGCCTGGCTGTGTGTTTCCTGGACGGGGCCGCCTTTTTACAGCTGCTTTTTATATCTCTGCTTCTGTCTCTTTGAACCACAGTCGGTCTGCCTCAGCAGATGGCCGCCACACTGAGCCTGGTTCTGCTGGAGGTTTCTTCCTGTTAAAAGGGAGTTTTTCCTCTCCACCGTCGCTACAAGCATGCTAAGTGCGAGGGATTGCATTCAAGTCAATGAGTCGATGCAATCAGCTGGTTTTCTTTAGATAGAAAACAGTGACTAAATTTGACTGTATGATCTGGTAAATTGAGATGACGTGTTGTGAATTGGCGCTATAGAAATAAACTTCTCAGTCATCCAGGTCCTATTCATTACAAAAAAATTAAAAATAAAATAAACAATCCGGTGGACTTTTTTTTCCAAGTTTGAGGACATTTCGCTTCCCATCCAGGAACCTTTTTCAATTCAAATTGAATCAAAAAAGCTTTTAAATGTCTTCAAACTTGGAAACAAAGTCCAGTGGATTTAATTTTTACTTTTTTGGAACTTCTCTAAGCTAATTGCACAGATCTGTCCACCTTAGCATAGTGTCAGCAAACATCACACTAGAAGCCTTTTTTCTATGATATCTCTAATCTGCAGCGCCTGGCTGCTACTTTCAGTGAATTTTTATTTCGGTTTAACTTAATAAATAGAAACAAATCCCACAATGTGTTTGTTATTTCCTTCTGGTAATATCTTAACTAATCCATGAACCTACTAGAAACCAGACTGTTATTCCATCATGTCATAAAAAGAGTGTTTTACTTGTTTTTTCAATTATCGCATTGTATCTTTTTTTGCATTTGGAATCAGTTTTCTCACCTCTCACTGCTGATGAAATCCGCCTCTGGTAACGCTGAGACAGAGACTGCAGGAAGAACAGATGCAAAGAATTATGAAGCGTCCCACGCTGTTTGTGCTTTTTGCTTGTTCCCATCTTGATAAGTTACACGTTTTTCTGTCTGACACCTTTCAATTGAAATGTGTCTTTAACAAGTATTGAGGAAGACTCAACATGTTGTTGGAAACAGAACCTACAGGACATAAAACTGCAGTTTGAACTTGTTTCTGCAGCAAAGAGCAATCAGCTCATTCCACAGGCCTGCCTGGCACACTGCGGTTTGACTTTGACCCTGAAAATGTGCTGAAATCAGGACCAGGAAGTTTCCTTCGCTTAAAAACAAGAGGCTTTCATGTTCAGACGGGCAGAAGATCCTTTCCTGTAAACTGATCCCTCTTTTCTTCCTCATGTCATACGTTCCTCTGCATTTTTAGAGTAAAGCACATTATGCAGTTAGTTTGAGTTGGTCAAACCAAAAAAGCAGGATTAAAATTAATATTTGAGCATAATGATTTTGTTTTTAGATGGCACGTGAATTTGTTTCAATGCATGATTTTGTTGTTGAGTATCACTTTAGTTGTAAATAAACATAACAGTTAATTGATGAATTAATCAATTAATAAACAAAACCATCTGATTGCACAATGTTTCAGCTCCCTTAAGGCAAACCTGCAGAATAATTTAAAGGAAACATCAGAAACTCCTGTTCCTTGTGTGCAAAAAATCTAAAAAAAAAACAGCAGACAAAATGCAAAACAAAACATGGAAAAAAAAAATAATAGTAAGAAAATCAAGATACCAGCTGAAAATCACTAACAGGACTGTGGGCTGAAAAGCCACTCAGAGCGGAAGAAGCCGTCTTTTTTAAAAAGCAAATAAAAAAAGAGAGATTCCAGTTTGCAAATGCACTCCATGAAAAACATACATTTTTGGAGGCATGTCTTTATCATCTGTAAACTAAAAACTGAACTATTTGTCCATAATATTAACCAGTATAGATTTAGGCTGCATATTGTTGTTTTACAGCAGGAGGGACCGATACACATTAACTAAATAGATGACATCGACGGGAAAGAACATTAATAGGATGTGATATTGGAGCTTCATCTTTAGGTCTGTCAGATGGAAGATGAAAACAGGTCTACCTCCAATTTTTACTAAATTAATTAGGACAATAAACATAATGTTTTTATTATTATCACATACCTTGGTTATATGGTTTTAATTCCAAGGTTTTTAAATGTAGTATTTCTTTCAGATTCATTCATCCAATTTTTAAGCTTTGTTCTCCTCTGCTGTGTCCCGCTTTGATTTCATTTCTGAAGCCTTGAGCTCTTGATGTTGTATGAAAGAAAAAGTGTTTTAAACCCCTTCAAAACAAATTTAACTACTAGTATTAATATTAAGATGGTACATTGAAACCTGAACCTTCTTCTCTGTTTGGATCAATGCTAATTTTGTTTAAATTGTGGGAATTTTCAAAGACAGCTGACATGTTTCTCATCAAATTATTAGCAACCTTAGAGCCTCCAATGAGGCTGGATAGAGCCAATGTGGTTAAAACCTCCTTTTAACATAAATAAAAGCAGAACCCGATTCATTAACTGGATCCATACATGGTATTTTCTGCTGCTTTCTTAATTTTCCATTTACCAGATATGTGACAAGGTTGTTTCTTTATAGGTTATAAAATATCAATACCAAGTCGGAGGTGCTTTACAAATAAAAAAAAAAAAGACAACCATTAAGAGCCACAGTGCAACTTGAGAGGTAAGTTCCTATGTGTTTTTTTTAACCACTCTTCTGTTCTGTCATTGCTAAATACATCACTAGGTTTTCTCACTGGGAACATGGAATATAGATTTGGCATGAAAAGGTTTCCAGCATGGTCAGTCCTGCTTTAGGTTATAAGCCCATTCCTATAAAGGCCTAGATAAACTGATGATGCCAAAAGACACCAGAGGAGACCTCTTCAGGCTCAGAAACCACAAACATGTGGCTAGTTTTTTTTTTTTATGTCAAAGCGTAAAAAGGGTCTTGCAAAATCAAAGTGGCATGCATAATTTATTATCACGAGGCAAACCACAGGAATGTGATAAAGAAATATTTGGGAGATTAATTGGGGAGTTTATGATTTTTCTTGATTTCTAAATGAGACTCCACATTGATATAATGATTTTTTTCATATTCTGATTATTTTTCAGTAAATTCAACCTGCAAATCTGGAGGAAAAAAAAGCAGAATTAAGTTATTAAATAGCAGCACTGGAAAAAGAGAAAAACAGGAATAAATGAGAATATTAAAACGAGAGGAACTCAGCGGGTTTGTGCCTGAGCGGAGCAGGTGAATGCATTCCTGTGCTGAGGATCACATCGCAGCCATGAAGGAGCTCATTGTGCCTCTGTGACAGAGATTTGGATCATTTCAACATTTTTTCTGCTGCCAATGTTCACAGGAGGCCACTGATAATCACATTAATAAGAATAGCTTCAACTCCACTGGTTTCCAGATTTGAAAATCAGTTTTTATTAATCTCAGCTTCATGTCGACTTCATAAGGGACCTAATCCACAACAGCCCAGAAGTATGGAGACAATTATTGGTTTTTCCCAAGTTTAAATTGAGTTATTCCTTAACAAGAAAAAACTACCAGTGGTAGAAAGTTTGTCTTAATATTACCCAATACATGTCATTGTTTTAAACTGTACTTTTGGTGAATCATTTCTTTTTTCAGAGGAGGCGCAGGAGGGATTGAAAATGTCTGCAGAACCCAGAGTGTGGGAAGTTATAATGCAGAGCAGAGGAGGCAAAATTAACTTGTTGAACCACAGCAACTTGCCAAAAAATGACAGTATTTCCAAACCAATCAACAAACACTGGTGGGTAGAACAGTTTCTGCTGCTAGGTAAGACACAGAGTCGCTAAGTTTTCCCACTTGTGTTTTGTTGTATAGTCTGAGCTCCTGTATTACCTTTTCTATGAGCAGGTGAAACTGCTGAGTGACCTGCCAGCAGAGATCACCCTGCACAGCACTAATGCTCTGCAGATCAGAGCCCGTCAAACAGGAAACGCTGCTTCTGGCGAAGGTCTCTTTCATCTGTGGAGACAAAAAAAAAAAGAAATTTCAAACTTTCTGAGGACATTCTCCAGATTAGATTTACCTTATTCATAAAACAGCTTGATCATTATATCTTGAGCTTATATGAGATGCAATAACCATCTTTCTAAAAAACTGAGTCAACATGAATGTTTCCTGGCAGGTGTCCAGTTCTTTGCTTCTTATCTGTTTAGGTTTAATTTCCCACTTATTGCTGCTCCATCTCATCTGGGTTAATGATTAATTGATGTAAACAAGAACCAGAAGTCTTTCTGGAGTAAATCCAGATTAGTAGAAGATATATGTGCATGCATGTTCTGCAGAAACTAAAAGGGAAAAAAAAAAGCCAGGTCTTCCTTCAAATGTGTTAACATGCATGGTTTAAAATAAGAATCCTTAAAAAAAAGAAAAAGGAAAAAAAGTGTTAAGTTTGCATGGCCTGGTGTGACCCGTTGTGCAGAACATAATAACCCAAGTACCCTGGAGCGCTTCAGCAAAAACAGAGCATGTTACAGGTTTAAACAAAAGATATTTCTATAATAGATCTCATGCAAATGTGCGCAGAAGATGCAGAAGCTAATCAGTTCCTCCAGGATCAGTTTTGCGCACAGCGCGCCATGCGCAAAGCCAGAGCGCGTCTCCGCTTCATCAACCAACAACTTTCACAGCTTCCTCACCGAGTTTAGAGCCGAGGTGAAATGCAGCACCGTGATGGTGACGACCACCGTCTGCAGCAGGACCGCCACCAGCAGCAGGACGCCGAGTTTCGGACCAGAGCCCGTCATAACGACAGACCGCCGTCCGGTACCCGAGCAACGCGGCCGCGTGACCCTCTGCAGAGCTCCACGACTAGAACAATGGCTCTCCCCGCTCCTTCATACAGAGGGAGGAGGAGGAGGAGGAGGAGGAGGAGCTGTTCCCTCTTTGAGTTGTTCCAGCACGGAAAGATTATTGTTTCATTTCTGCGCTGAGAAAACACAGATAGATTTCTATAGTTCATTGTAAGTTTCATATCTGCGAATCTTTAAAAGCAGAGGGACAAAACACTTCTGGCACAATCAAAGCCAGTAGAATGGCAAACCTTTTTTCTTTTAAAGGCAAAAATCGATTACATCTTATGATTAAAAGATCAGAACAAACCTTCTGGTTTCTTTTGGCAACATAAAGATGGGAAATGGTAACTAAAAACAAAAGGCACATAATAGAGAACAGCATTTTTTTTTATTTTTTGATTGTCATAACAGTCTCAAAAGTACAGAGCAACAAAATGAAATCTGTGCATTTAACCCAGTGAGCTGCCATTGTGCGGCGCATGGGGAGCAGTGTGGGGTTAAGGGTCTTTGCTCAGGGAGTCAAGGTGGCAGTCTGTGGGGAGGGAGGGGGTTTTGAACCCAGAACCTCAGGATTCCAAGCTCTACGCCCTCACCAATAGGCCGCCACTCCCCTTGACTCCTTAATTGCATCATGTGATTGACAGGAGCATCTTCACAATTACAGGAGTAACTAAGACGTCAGATTGTTTCTACTTACTGAGTAAAATCCAGTCTGATCCAGGAATCCAGTTCTCTACCTGTTCCTAAAGTTCATCTGAGGATCCCCTCCACTTATTCACTCATTACTCCTCTGGCAGCTCCTCTGCCTGGACGCACTTTCAGTCCACCACCATCACTCACATGCCTGTCCAGCCTTTAAGCTCCACCATCATTCCCATCCTTCCCTGAACACACAAGCATGGACCAACCAGCACTGTTAAACACCCCTACCCGCCTCAGCTTCTGTGAATTATCTAATCTTCTAGTAAAATCTCTGATCAAAAATAGTTTCTGCTTCTGTCTCCTTGAACCCCAGTCGGCTTCGGCAGATGGCCACTCACACTGAGTCTGGTTCTCCTGGAGGTTTTTTTTTTTCTGTTAAAAGGGAGTTTTTCCTCTCCACTGTCGCTACTAGCATGCTTAGTGTGAGAGATTCCCTTTGAGTCAGCTAGTTTTACTTAGATAGAAAACTTTGAATCAACCTGACTTTATGATCTGGTTGAATTGTCTCTGTAAAGTGCCTCTATGGTGCTGAATTGTGAATTGGCGCTATATAAATAAACTGAATTGAACTATCACTATCATTAACATCAACATCAAAAATAACTTAACATTGTTCCCCTTAACAATCACCCCTCCTCAGTGCTGACCTTTGACCTTAGGAAAGATTCATAATCTGACTCCTGTGAAGTAAACTTTTATGGGTTTCTATTTTGAACATAGTTGTTATCTGAACATACCAACCCCATAGAGGTGGATTTAAGAAGTTTGGGACCCAAGGTGAAGGAAAGCATGGGATCCTCTGAGATGAGAATACAGCACAGAAATCAACAGGTCAATACCCCAGATACAGACTGTAGTAAGCTTTACCCCTCTCTTCCTGTCACCTTTTACTCATTGCTCTGCTCTCACTTTCTCTTTCTTCTTTTTCTCTGTCTTTGTATTTATCTCTCTTTTGTCCTCATCTTTTTCATTAGTTGTCTTCCCAAACAGGTTTTATATTGCAAGTCTTGGCCTCAGCAAATCTTGCAATGAGGAGATCCATATCCACTAACTTAGGAACTTCTGAGAAACCCCCAAGAAGTCTGAGGTTTTCCTGGAAATTCAACATGTAAACCCCAAAAACTCAGAAATTATTGAATTCTTATCCTACTGTATGAAGCAAAAACCAATTAAATTCAAAGCGTATTTCTAAATGAACCAGCTGCTTTCCTGTATTCAATGGGATAAAGAGATAATTATAAATACAGTGAGGAAACAATCTTAACTATTAAAAGTGTCTCTCCATATGATGAACCTTCCCTAACAGGTGCTGATGTCATCGCTGCGCTTGCTGATGGCTGATGGCTAATGCTGCTGCACTTTTGGTAACTGTGAGGACAGCTTTCTGATTTCCTCCTTCTTTCAACCTCTTCTCAGCTTCTTTTCTTCTTATTTCATCTTCTTTTCCACTCAGCACTTCACGCGCGTTATTTTAATGTTTAACTGGGGATTGGTGGATGATCCGCAGAAATTCTGAATGCTTTTTAGCAAAAAGATTTTGATCAAAAACATAATATTCTTGCATAAAAATGTAAAAACTGCATTGACCATTCATGTTCGCAGGCCTCAGTCCTGATCCAGATACCGTCACTGAATGTTATCGCTGCTTCTCTCTCCTCCTGAATCCTGTCTAATGATTTTTGAAATAAAGGGCACTCAGGTCAAAAACAAAAGGTTTCTGATATAAGAATAGTAGATGCTAAGTTGGTGATGTCATTCTTTGAGTGCTAATTTCCAAGGGAACACAATGGTACATTAAACTGCTGTTCTTTAATGCTGCAAATGTTAAGAGATGATTGAAATTCTATTAATCATTTTGATTTATCTTCTTTTTTCCTAACATAAGTCATAACTTATGGGTTTTACAGTGGAACAAAATCACTGCTTTAAAACAGTTATAAAGGAAGACTTTCTTTTTCTGTCTGATCTCTTCAAGCAGGGAGTTTCCTAGCCAAGGGGCCCGGGATATGGTGACCTTTAAGGCCTGTCAAAGATTTAGGAGCCACATTAGTGGGGCTCTTTTTAAGAATCTGTAGCAGTCAGCACTGAGTCAGAAGATTACAGATAAAGGCCGGAGCTAAACAAGACGTGCATCCAGTCCTAATGCTGTCTGAAGGCCAAAAAAGGACAACAATGTTGCCCCATCTTATCACAATTCACCAGATCAGCAAGTCTGGGGTGAAATGAAAGCATGGATGACTTCACTGTACCAAACAGAACAGTCGCTTTTTTTAATCTAATCCTAAAGAAAAACTCAGGGTTGGGAAAATGAAAATTAAGCCTGGGGAAATCCCTCACTTTAGCTTATTAAACTAAAACCACATATTTTCAAAAACAGAGCTCTCTGAGTCTTGTGTTGTCTGCAGCTGTGTTTTCTTAGTCAGAAGTCAACACTTCTGACTCAGTGTAATATAAGGTCATCTTTAGTCTGCAGAGGACTGCTAAGAAAATCCATAGGATCCTTCTCATCACCATAATCAGATCAGAAAACCTTCATGAGGTTTTCCAGCTTTTTCTGTCCTACCATCACAAACGTAAACAAGTCTAGTTTGTGTTTTTTAGAGCAGAGAAAAAGATGTCTCTCATATCAATTTCACTGCTGGTTGCAGACCAAACAAGGCAACCCATAGCTGTGATTTGGAAGGAAAACACTTGAAGCAGGGATACAACAGCAATCCTATTAAGACATGGCAATGAACCTGAACCTCAGAGATTCGAAGCTCAGATCGTGGCATTGTAAACTTGTTCAAAAGAGGCTCTGGTCAGGCGGGAGTACATTTTCAGGCGACATCTAAAGTGCTTTATGAGGCAAAAATCTCTGACCCCATGAGTCCCATTTTTACATGATGGTAGCATCATGTAGGGATTAGGTGCATTTTTTCTTTTATGCAGGGACGGACAACAGCCCTGAACACACAGTAAAAACAACAATCAAAAGTTTTGGAAGAAGCTGTTGACTGGGGCAGGAAGGATCTGCTGTAGCAGTCTGTATTTCAGCAGATCTAAATATGCTTCTGATTGTAGACGATGAGTTGTACAGCAGTCAGAGGAGGAGGATGCTCAGGGTTGTTTGTCTTGGTCTTGATTAATAAACGCTACTTTATATTTACCTAAAAAAAACCCACTTTCTTCATCAGTTTGAGTTTGAATTCGAGTCAGTCAAATGTGTGATAATAATGTTCTGTTCGGTCAATAAAAATGTTCAGTAACAGGTGACATAACAGCGTCAGTTTTTTTTTCTTTCCATTTTTTTCTGAAAAAAAAAAAAAAAAATTCCCCAGATGTTTTAAAGTTTAATCCTGAAATTTGTTCTTTCATTCTATCAATAATTCCCTTGAATATAAAAACAAAATATCCTCAATTATCATACATTGATCTATATGCACTAGAATGTATTTTACAATACTTTACAGGGCTGTTGTTTATTCTTTTAGATTCCTTATAAATAAATGGAAAAACTTATTTTAAAAAGGTAGGTACAATAGATAATAGACTTTTAAATTCTTCTGTTATTCTATAAATCAATTATTGGATCAGCACCTCAATACAAAACAGATTTGTTGTCAGTGTATCAACCTCCCAGACCACTCAGGTCTTCTAGTTCATGCCTACTCTGTTCACCCAGAACTAGAACCAAACATGGAGAAGCAGCATTTAGTTCCTATGCTCCACTGATCTGGAATAAACTCTCAGAGGACTGGAAAAGGGCTGCAAGCCCAAGATTTTATTAGCTTAAGGTTGTTGCCCAACTGTTTGATTTGTTTTAGAAAAAAGGACCCAGTGTTTAAGGCAGACAGACAGCAAAGGCATCTAAGGCAGAAACCTCTGCAGGAAGAGAACACCTGTTAGTGACCACGTTAATCTGACAGAGGATGATTATAAACGTGAGTC
>JAGKQL010000054.1:7473569-7486811 GCA_018398635.1 Cyprinodon brontotheroides
CTCTTACAGAAGAAGTTACAGGTCTGTGAGAGCCAGAAATCTTGCTTGTTTGTAACTGACCAAATACTTATTTTCCACCATATTTTGCAAATAAAATCTTTAAAAATCTGGATTTCTGGATTTTTTTTTCTCATTTTGTCTCTCATGGTTGAGGTATATCTATGATGAAAATTACCGGCCTCTCTCATCTTTTTAAGTGGGAGAACTTGCACTATTGGTGGCTGAGTAAATACTTTTTTGCCCCACTGTAATTGTCT
The DNA here is from genome assembly GCA_018398635.1 of Cyprinodon brontotheroides. NCBI lineage: Eukaryota > Metazoa > Chordata > Actinopteri > Cyprinodontiformes > Cyprinodontidae > Cyprinodon > Cyprinodon brontotheroides. The sequence goes on from JAGKQL010000054.1 coordinate 7,473,827, forward strand.
CAGGCCCGATAGGACCAGATAGGACCAACCTGGCAACTGACCACATCTGTTCTCTGTTGGACTTGTGCCTCACCATCACATACTTTCAATTTAAACAATATTTCTACAGGCAGAAGCATCGATGGACGATGGGCTCTCCTGTGTCTCCTATAATGGTTAACTTATAAATGGAAAAAGTGGAAAGCAGAGCTCTACACCCATGCATGGGAACAGAACCCAGTCACTGGTTCAGATATGTGGGTGACACATGGATCAAAATAAAGATGAAGGATATTGACACCTTCACTGACCATATTAACGCAGTTGGCAGGAACATCAGGTTTACCTGGGAAGATGTGAGGCGATGACACCCAGTCTACACACACTAACACACCCACACACAAACCTCAGTTTTGACTCACACCAACCACTGGAACAAAAGTAGGCATCATCAGAACCCTCCAGACATGAGCAGAAACCATTCCCACCACCAACAGAGGGAAGGTGAAAGAACAGGGACATATCAGGGCAGCCCTGAAGAATTTTTGTGACCCCATCATTTCCTTAAAAAAACAACAACAAGAGGCCTGCTGTGAGAAGGAAGAAAACAGAAGAAGGAACATTGTCATTCCATATGTTGCTGGAGTCTCTGAAAACCTCAGGAGGATTTTCAACCAGCGCTGGATTCCTATGCACTACAAACCCGGCAACACCCTGAAGCAAAAACTGGTTCACCCCAAACACAAGACACCCAGAAACAAGGCTGACTACGTGGTTTACAGCGTTTAGTGTAGGGAAGAATGCATGAACCTTTACATTAGAGAGACCTAGGAACCGCTACACAGGCGCATGGCTCAACACAGGAGGGCTAACCCCTCAGGACAGGACTCAGCTGTTCACCTACACCTGAAGGCTAAAAGGCACTCGTTTAAGGACAACCTTTCATGCCCTTCCTGCTAAGAGAGAGTTTTTGCTCTCAATCGTTCCTGTATGCATAATTGATGTGAGGGATTGCTGAAGAGTCAGCAACAAAACGCAAGGTAATCTCAACTGTTTCGACATGCTCATCAAGATGATGCTAATCCTGCAAAGTGCAAAATGAGTCAATGGCAGTCAGCTGCTTTTCCTGAGATACAAAACTTTAATCCAATCTGTCTGATTTGATTGAATTGTTTCTGTAAAGTCCCATGATGCAACACAGCTGGACTCCAATGAAGGAGCAGAATCATCTCAAGGAGGATCAGAAGAAGTGGACAGCATGTGAGTTAAATATCAGTGTCACCAATTCAAAACACATGTCATCTCAAGGCACAGAGACAGGTCTTTCCTGTTTGTGTGCCTTTAAATGCACACAACAGCCTATGTCTGAATTAGGGTTGCCAAAAAAGGGACACCTCATGTCCGTGCCAGCGTACCTGATTGCCTTTACCGCTCCTGGCGTGGTGATTTTGTTTTTAGCCCCCCTTTGTGAGTGAAATTATTTTTTTAACAATTTGACTCAAATCTGCCTTGAATTAGATGCATATTTGCAATGTGCTTTATATTCATTATCACAGACTTTTTCCACCCAGGTATTTGTTTTCCCATTCCTCCCTATAGTTCTGAATCATTTTTTAAGGTGAAGGTGCATTGCCCCCAAAAGCAGCGTCAGCATTTAAATTACTCATTTCATCCCCAATACTGCTCTTTTGCCTCCCGCTATCTTCTCCGTGAGCAACACATGGCTCCACCAATGGGATGAAGGTATTCTGGCTCGTTACATGTATGTTGTCAGGACAGGGCCTGGTTACAAGTTTACCTTTTGTATCTAAGCTGCCCTTGTTCTTCATTTTCCATTAGCTTTTACTGATTACTTTTGCCTCGCAGTAACATCTTATTTCAAAGTGCTCTTTTTCCACTAAATAATGGACAGATATGCTTCTAACACGGAACAATTCCATTTATCAAGGGACGGTTGGCAACCCTAGCTGAATAGAGTGAGTTGTGAACTTTATTCTCTATGTCCTAATAGAGTGTTGTGAATTCACACACCTAAACAAAATTAATTGAATCGAAATGTTTCAAGAGAGCTCGGAGGACAGTTTGTTAGTATCTACAAACTGGCCATAGCAGATATTAATGAGAGTAATCTCAGTTTGAAGAATTACAGGTTGAAACCTCTTGGTTGGTGTTGGTCTTTAATTGAAATCTGCTGAACAATCCTAAGAGTGAAATTGACATGGTTGTTGTTGTTTTTGAATGGCATCGTTATGGAAACCAGAAAAGCCAACAATAACCCGCTTCCAATGCAAAAGCACAAATCTGTTCCTCCCTTTGTACAAGCCAATACCAGCCAAGCAAGTTTAGTCACTTTGATGTCACCATTTAATCGCATAGCACGTCCAACCAAGAGCGCCTACTATGAAATAAAAAGCTATTGTGCTGACCTAACACATGTTAATATCAGGCGCTTAACGCCACAGCTGCAATGCTACAGCTATTCATCCTGAAGCTAAATCCTCTGTGAAAACCTTAATTGTAGCCAGTCCCAGCAAAAGCTTTTGGAGAACAAAGCTGATATACTGTAAAAAAGTTGATCTACTCAAAAGCACCCCCAAAATAGCTTTGCTTTAAACAATTAACTTCCCAAGCATTTCTACAAGCTACTTTTGTGAGCAGGATCTGTAAATTATGAATTTACAGCATCTCAAACAAGAAAACAGAGGTTTACTGAAACAGTTTAGCAGGTAGTGTTACAACTCCCTAAAGTGTTTTATTATTAGTGTTTTATCTAAAACTCCCATCAAGGCCACCATCTCATGACCTGTTGTTTTAAGTAATCTTTTGAAAATATCACACAGTATGTAAATTATGTTTCTAAAATAAGTACTCCGCAAAATTCAAAAAATATCCACTGGACTTGGTTTTTCAAGATTTGAAACCAATTCAAATTTGAATTGAGAAAGTTTCATGGATTGGAAGCGTTTCAAATCTTGAAAACCAAGCCCAGTGGATATTTTTGAATTTTTACCTAGAATGACTATGACCTCGATGACTGAGAACCTTCATCAGCATAAGAAAGTTTCAACCCTTGTTTTTATTGCCTTCATCAAAGAAAACAAATCAGACAGCTTATCTCAATTACGACACATCTTCGGCTCCAAGTCAAACTATTATCAGTTTAACATTCTCAGCAAAAACTAAAGTAAAAACTCAACTCAAAACTGAACTAACTACTAAGTACAAAGAGGAAGGGACATGATTGAAAACCATAATTGCAGTTTAAGATGGATTCTGTGTTTGACCAGATTATAGAGATCCCGACCAACATTATCAGATCTTATCTTAAGATCCACGCATTACAAGATAATAATGTTATATTTAGGGAGATCAGGAAGAACAGTTACACGAGCTACGCCACATGAGACGGAACAATGAGTGGTTGTTGATTTAATTCTGCTTTACTTTCCCTTTAGTATACACCGGGAAACAAATGAGTTTTGATGGGATGGATTTAGTTTGACCACGCTACTGCTGCGAAAGTCCTTGTAGCTGCCAGCAAATGTCCACCGTACCGTGACTTATTGGGAGTCACATCATCCCGTAAAAGCAATTAAACCACCACGGGATGCTTTATGGCTATAAATGAATGCATCTGAAATGCATTCCAGCTGGCTTGTTGGTGTCCCAAATAACAGTCCGCCGGCACCTTCTCAAAAAATTCTGATCATCAAGGAGTGCAGCTGAGGCTTTAGAATCGTTTAAATCGACCAGGTCTTAACTTTAGGTGGCACGTCGATTCATGTGAAAATCTTAAACCATACGGATTCTATATTAATGGAACTGTTGATGGATTTTCACGTATGGTCATATCGCTGCATGCTTATTCCACAAGTAGTAATCCCAGGGTTATAGCTGCGTACTTTATTGATCAAGTGGTAATCAGGAGCGGAGCTCCAACCGGTATCAGGACAGACCTCAGCAAAGAGAACTGTTCAGTGGAACAGATGCAGATATTCTTAAAAAGTAATCATGAAGACCAGTTTTCTGAGAGATGCTACATTACTGGCTCAAGTAAGCAGAACCAGATATATAAACAAGATCTACTAATTACCAGATCTTTTCTCATAATTACGAGATACGATCTCATAATTACGAGATACTGATCTCGTAAGTATGAGATTTTATCTCGTAATATGAGATTTTATCTCTTCATTATGAGATTTTACCTTGTAATTATGGGAAAAGATCTCATAATTACGAGATACCGATCTCGTAATTATGAGATCCTGATCTCAATATTATCAGATCTTATCTTAAGATCTCACGATTATAGGATAATATGTTATATTTAGGAGATCAGGAAGAACATTCATTGTCGAGCTACGCTACATGAAACGTGAACAATGAGTGGGTTGTTGGATTTAATTTGCTTTTATTTCCTTTTAGGTATGCGACACTGGGAAGTAATGAGTTTCCTTGATGTAGATGGATTTAGTTTTAATTTGTCAGCATTGCGCAGAAAGTCCTTAGAAGTGTTTAGGCAAAGAAGCCCACTGTACCGTGACTTGCTGGGAGTCACATTGTTCCTGCAAAAGCAATTAAACCACCACGGGATGCTTTATGGCTATAAATGAATGCATCTGAAATGCATTCCAGCTGGCTTGTTGGTGTCCCAAATAACAGTCCGCCGGCACCATCTAAGTGCTAAAACAAAATTTATGTGTGTGAACCTAATTCCAGTGTTTGTTGAAGTAGATTATTAATCCAAACATGCACATTATTTTTAAAAACAATGACTCAGAGCAGTGATATGTTCCAAGTTTCCCTCCTTGTCTGTCTCTGTGAGTGACTGCCAAGGAAAACACCCTCCCAACAGGAACATTTAGGAAAACACACTCATTTTATCACACACATTCATGCCAGCAGAGCAGCGCTGGACAATGTAACGGATTTAAAGCTCACACACTCCCTCACAGGAATTCAGGAAGAGAGAGGTGGGAGAACCAAAGCCGCCAATCGCCATGATGGAAAACTCAACATCGGCCAATAAGCAAAGATACAAATTCAAATAGTTGACTGTTCTTTAATTTTTTTTTTATTTTTGTCTGTTCTGTGTTAAATGGTAGGATCTGTTTCTTTCTTCATGTTTTTAGAGTTTATTTTGTGACAATGTGTTAAAGAACACCCCGTAATTCAAGAAAGATGTCATATTAGAAAAAGCAAAACTACGATGTTTTCAGAATATTTCAGAAGTCTTAAAGCAAATTTTAAAATAAATAGATTTTTTTTACTAATTTTCCATCAAGTAAAATTATTTTTAGCAAAATCCAAACACTAATAATTATAGAAACATATATAATATCATTCATGGAAATGATACATTATGATTAGTGTTGCGCCGATGCCATCTTTTTGGCCCCGATACCTGGCTGTGATACCATCTGTTTGAAATGGATGTGTGTGTCTATATGAAGAACTTTAAACTACTTGGATAAAATAATTGCCATCATGGCTTTGCCAAGCTGCTGCCTATGTTTGTGAAGCAGGAAAAAGACTAATACAAAGTGAATCCAGTAGAACGTCCTATTGCCGACCTGGAATGGGTGTGACAATAGATTCATAAACTTTTGGCTCTCTCTAAATGTTATCATTGATCTATTTGTTGGTACTCGCCGATACAGATACCACCATTTTAGTGCTGGATAGCGGCCCCACCCAATACTGGAATCGGTATTGGTGCAACACTAATTATGAGATAAAGAAATCATATAGAGTAAGGTATCTGTCAGCAAAAATGTATAAAGAGGTGTCTGAATATTTTAATGTAACTCAGTAACAATAAATCAATACATGTAAGATTTAGATTTTCTCCTTGTTTCTAACTTATATATACTTTTGAAATCATATGTTTTATCTGTGAGAATACAAGTTTAAAAGTTATAAATACAAGTTACAACTTTTCAAAAATACATATATTAATCATAAATTAATAAAATATCAAATTTATGAGTATGAATCAAATATTTAGGAATATAAATCCCAAATGTGCAAGCAGAAACTAGAAATGGATAAGTATGAATAACAAATTCAGAAGCACAAATCACTAATGTGGGGCTCAACGACAGAAGCAAGGCTGCCATACAAATAATCACTCACACCAAACATGCATGCAGCGACAATGGAGAGGAAAAACTCCCTTTTAACGGGAAGAAACCTCCAGCTGAGCAAGGCTCAGTGTGACAAAGAAGCACTGATCTATAAATACTTTCTACGTTAGAAAAGTTAAAAGTAATCAAGCTTGACTGGTGCCCCTGTTTGGGACAGAAACTGAGCACAGACAGTTAAACAAAGCTATCCATAGCTATGTCTAGAAGAGAAACAGGACTAAACACCGATAAACAAGCTCAACTCTATCATCTGTAATCGAAGCATGTTAATGACAGAATAGCAGCTGATGTCTGTTTTTAAGATAGTTTAACAGCCAAACGGGAACAGGCCAGATGAAGCTACTATGAGGCGAAAAGCAGAGAGAACATAAAGTTAAGGGTTGAACTAAAATGTCAGCAAAGTTTTTCTTTTCGGCATCTTCATCTTCTTATTTAAAGGTAGCTGGTGAACAACCTTCAGATACATGACCGCCACCAATGGGTAAGGAGAATAACAGCTTCATTAGCGGTGGTAAAGTTTGTACTCATAGTTTTGTGATTTGTACTTTTATTGTTGCAAAGTTAACATTGAACTCCTGTTCTCACAGATGAAATAAATGATGTCACATGTACGTATGAGCTGACAACAAGGGACAAATATAAAAGCTTAAATGTATCCACATTCATTGGCTTATTTGTACAAGTTTTAGAAGCACAAACTTTTGTCGAATATCAATAATATTTAATTTGATCACTCTGTATTCAGCACATAGAACAATGCAATAATCATATGAATTAAAAACATTTTAAACTTTCATCTGGATGGTTGTATGTAGGAGCTATGAATATTGATTAGCCTTTGCAGTAAACAGCACAGAATTTTAGCTTGAAATATTGGGATAGAAATGTTAATAGTAGAGCAGATAATCTGTCAGCAGTCAGAGCAAAGAATGTCTTGGAGTGAGACCAACTTGACTTATTTGTCACAAAAGCAAATCACACAAAACAAAATGTCAAGTCAGGGCATTATCCGCTTAATTACAATGAACAAAGTACTGTTTAAATGTGATATTCCAAGTAGTAGACTATAAAGAATGCTGAAAAGAAATCTCGTTGTACCCCAACCCACCCCAAAGATCATCCTAGGGTGATATTTGACTTGCCATTATAATATAATTGAACTTTATTGATCTCACACTGGAGAAATGAACTTTCTACATTTGACCCATCTCTTTGGGGAGCAGTGGGCTGCCATTGTGCGGCGCCTGAGGAGCAGAAAGGAACATTTATGAGTACAAATGCAAATACAAAGCTAAGAATTATTTATTTTTCCTTATATTATCCTTGTATATTGTATGAAAATAAATGTTTTGGTACATTTGCAGGGAAATTATTTATATTAACCATCTCCTCATTGCCATTAAAAACCCCAAAGGAGAAAAGCATGAATTGCAATCAGCTCCTCTGAACTGTCGAATAAATGTAATTATTCTTCTTTCCTGCAGTCTTGAATGATTTTCTACTGAACCTCATTTGATTTCTGACATGAAATATTTCTGAAGAACACTTCAGGACAGCTTTTGGCATGGCGCTGACACATTTAGTTCTCACCAGATAATAGCAAATCAGTTACATGTCAAAAGAAGGTTTTAGTGACATGATTAATGGATCAATTGATTTATTTTGGATTCCCTTTTATCATCACCAGAACAGACTTAAAGCAGCTGACAAGGAAAGTATGTTTTTTTAACATAATGTTTTTATCAACGCTGTTAAATTTGGAGAAAAAAAATAACCAAATTCCTGTTGCCAGCTCTCAAAGTTCCCATGAAAATCCCAGCAGAAGGCTATTTTCTGCTTACATGTTTCCTGAACAAACAGAAGTCAAGGAGGAGCTCAGTGCAATCCAGTCAGCATTCATCATTCAGACGTTTCCCCGCTACAAGTCAACGCTTCTTTACACCGTTTGATATTTTTCATTTATTTTCTCTAATAAGCAAAATAATGGATACTTTAAAATAATTGGAAAACTTTGTGGTCAATTGTTTGTGTTTTGCCTTCAGCTTGGTTTGTACATTGTTTTTTTACACTACAAAAGAATAAAATGCTACATTTTGCCCAATTTGATACCTTATAAAGAATAAGCATTTTAACTACTGCAACTTCATTTTTATGATATGGGGCTGTTTAAGTAAAAACAAGAAAGTCTAACTTTTTCACAGCATGAGCTATGCGAAGCCCACATCGTGTGCTTCTCTTCCTCCCTACCAATCTCTCTCTGTCCTCCCTCTTTCTTTTTCTCTGCCTGTCAGGAAGAGGTGAACAATATGACCTTTAGTCGCAGCGATAACATTCCCCCCTCCATTCTCTGCCGCCGAAGCTTTCCTTTCACATTCTCAGTGGTTTGTTTTCGCTTGCAGCGGCTATGTTTTTCTTAGAAGTGATCTTTTGGGCACCTGTGATTAACGAGCAGCTCCTACGGCTGGGAGGAAGTCAGGCCTCTGCAGGGTCGAACACCCACACACATGCATGAAACATACATCCAAACCACATCTCAGAAAGTTTTCGTCTCCTCACAGGTCACCTTCTGACCTGTGAATTTATCCTTAGATCAGTGTTAACAGTGGAAAGCTGCATGACATTCATTTAAACCCTCATTTGCTATGCCCATATGTGCTGAAACCAAAATTAAAGGGTAAATGAGAGCAAGGAGAGGGGATAATTTAACCAAAATGAGGCCCCTGGGTAAAACATGGAGCCTGTAACCTTTCCTACCCCCCATGTATTCATACTGTGTCACTTTACTATGACTTTAAAATACAACAGATACAGTTAACTATACAAAAAGCTATGTTTTGTCCCTCATGCATTAAAGCTAGTTGCTTAATTCAGACAGAATTTTTGTGTTGCATAATAAACCTGAGGTGTTTTAGTTTGATTTATGCTGATTTCTAAACATAACTGATTTCTAAACCTTTAGTTCATGTTTTATTTAGGTACAGTTGGTGCAGTGGTGCACTGTATTATATTTGCAGTGCCAATGAGTAAGAAAGATCACAGTTTAAAACATAAGACATAACTTCCAACAGTTAATCAAATTCATAAATCCGTGAGATAACAGTTTTAACTAAATAACTTCTAAAGCCAATAGCTAAAGCTAACACCTCCCAAAGAAACAGATAATTCAACTAAAAGCTACTAAATTATAAAGAACATTTAAGCCAATGCTTTTTAACGCCAAAAGCTCCAAGACTCTAAAAAGAAGAGATAACATCTAATCAAGCTGACAGTCTGTCATGTCACTTAGCATTAAGCCAAAATGCTAAATCATGTTAACAATATAATGGCTGCAAAATGTACTTAAGTTGGTTGATCAAACTGATGGTTATTTAGGGTTGCAAATATTTTATCAAATTATGAGTCAGTAGAATACAGAAGGCGAGAGCGGTTGTACTCAACTTTTTTTTTCTTTGCCTTCTCGAGATAACGACATAACTATCTCATTATCACGGATAAACCATTAATTGTTTTCTCAAGATTTCTAGATAATTATCTCGTTATCACGAGAAAACAGTTGTTGATTTCTTGAGATAATGAGATGATTAACCTGTAAGAGTAATGAATGAGGCTAACCCTGGATTCCCAGTCCATCCATGCCTGCGGGGCCTATAGTTGTGCAGTTGTGGTACTTAGTGTGTGCAAATAATAATTTTTTTAGTTTCCTTTTTCTTTTCACTCCTTGTCAGGTGATGGTGGATGATTGGATTGCATGGAATACAGTAGAAACAAATCTGACTGTCTTTCAATCGAAATCTTTAATCTGGACTCCTTTTTTAATGCATCTTATACCTGTTACAGGTGTAACACCGGGGCTGTTCAGAAAACACCCGGCGCTTAAGGTGCCGGAGGCCTTAGGTCTAATCCGCTTATGAATCAGAAGTGGAAGCAAATCATCAAACCAACAAAATCGTCTTCGTTACCAAAAAGTTAAACACAGGATTATTTCCAGTATTACACATAGAAAGCGATGGTTTATACTTATAAATCCCTCTCCTGCTATTGTGGTATTGAAGGATGTAATGAGGTTTTAACTCACACCAATCATCTTATCCACGCGAAAATGACATTCATTAGCGCTAGATAATAAGGAAGTAGACTTGTTTTCTCAAAAACACCACCGTGTAAAAGTATCTGAGGAACACGCCCGCTCTCGTTGTGGTTCCATAGTAGAAAGATATACTCTTTATGCAAACTGTAATATGTAAGCAAATATGTCCTCAAGTTAACATTAATCCAATATAAGCAAAATAGCACCACCACCACACCAGCAGCAACTTTAGGTCAACATCTATTTCAGTCAATAGCTTCCTGAGCTTCTCAAGCTAATTCCTAATACAGTAACATCTACTCAAGTAATAAGGTATAACTAATCTCATTGGTACTGAAGTTAACGGCTATTTAAGGTTGTAGTTGCTTGACTTTTTCACCACTTAATGCTATAATTAAGAAAAGACTTCAGCTGTCATATGGCTGTACTGTACATACTGTTTATACCCCCCCTCCCAAGTACGCTTTTCTTCCCTTTTGCAACTTCTTCTTCTTTTTGACTATTTGAGTCGATGTAACAAGTAAATTTCACCACTTTGTGATCAATACTGTCAATCAATCGATTAATCGATCAATAATTTGTACATAGGTAGAAAATGAATGACTATTAAAGCAAACACCCATCTAAATGCCTATTAATGGTAACTTTACATTAATAAATAAATCAAATTAAATGGCAACTAAAGTTAGCAACTACTTGTTTAGCTAATTGAGTTAACGGCTGTTTAAGCTACTGTAACACTTTCCTAAGTTATTAACTGAAATCAACCCTTTCAATTTAACAAAGCTAATGGTTGTTCTGCCTAAGAATCTGAATCAGCTTTATTCACTGCTCGTGCAAAATAATGTCTTCATTTCCACTTTCCCCATAATGAAAAACATTTTGAACATGGATGAATAACATGGAAATAAAAATGGTCTTTTTGTACAAATGTAGCCAATATAGCCAAGACATCTAGAGTATTTCTTAAAGGTTGAATTGGTGCAAATATAGATCTCATCACTCTAGGCAGGGTAGACGTTGACTCTTCAGAGTGAAAGCTTGAAGAAACATATTTTGTCTGTAGTGCCTGGCATCTTCACTGCCTGAGAGGTTTTAGCTCCAGGTGGTTCCTGGACCGCCCAGCTTATCCACCTCTAACAGCTGTGCCTCCAAAGCTTTACCGTCTGCTAAGCACCAACAGCTATGTAACATACTGGAACAATTACCAATTCAAGTTAACAGCTATTAAAATAAAAGCTGGTCAAAGGTAAATTATGTGAGCAGCACAATCTAGTACAAAGACAATGCAAAGTCAAGGAAAACAAAACAAAATAATGGGAAAAAATAAAATAAAAAAATGCAAAACAAAAGAACATTAAAAAAACAGTTGGAAAAAGAAAATAAAGTTTTGAACTGGTCAGTTTAACACAGTCCACCCAAATGTAGCTTTTATTCTTGTCAGTTTAACACTCCACCCAAGTAGGCCTGATGTCTGTGGATATGCCCTCCAACTGGAATCAGTGCAAAGAAACAAAATATAAAACATTTTGTTGTTTTCTTTTTTCCTGACTGAGTTAGAGAGATCTCCATTTGTATAATGATTTTTCTGTAAAACTAACTTTAGACTATTACAGCCAAATGGTGTCTACTGGGTTTATTGCCATGATTAAATTTCTGACTTACTGTTGGCGCTTTTGACCTATACACGCAACAGCTAAGAAACATAAAAAAAAAAAAAACAACTACCATTTTGATTCCTTTTTTTGTGTTATTTACAGAAAATGGATGTTTAATAAGTGAGACAGTCACATTCCTAATGGCACATTTATTAGCAACCTTAATCATGAAAATATGAGCATTGATCAAATGGAAAACCCATGAAAAAATTATAATGCAGAAAGGACAAATTTTTAAAGTGTTGAAGATGGTGCAGATTTGCCTCTGAGACTTTTCTGTTCTGATTAACTATTAATTATTAGGTTTATTATGCCATGAGAACTCATACTTATCCTTTTTTATTACATGTTATGTAAAAAAAAAAAAATCCAAAATGAATCAACTTTGCAAGAACCTATTAGGACTTTAGTGTAATGAATGTTGCGTTTAATCCTGGACAAAGAGACCTTCCACTTGAGGCCTTGGGTCAGGCAATTATAGAGTCAGCTTCCTCTGGGTCCTTTTAACCATTCAGGGGAATTTGAAGCACTACATTACTCATGGGTCAAAAGGAGTACTTTGAGCTAAGAGGATTCTCATCTGGTCTAAAACTTTTGCTGGTATACATGTTAAATGATATCTTACAAACACAACAGAGCAAGACTTTTTCTCTTTTAATTTCTTATCAGATTTATCATGTAAAAAAAAAAAAAAAAACAACAATAAAATTGCAAACCTTTTGTAACACAAATGTTTAGATCTGAAACACTTATAAAACATAAAAAACCTTTTTCCTATTCTTTTATCAGCTACTTCGGGGCTTGTTTCTTTGGTAGGTAGGTCTTGGGATGTGTGTTCTTTTTGACTTCTGTTGTTTCTAGTGAAAATGCAAAAAATGTGAAACTAAGAATAGTAAACTATATACACATATATTAATAAAAAATGAAGTCCAGTTGAAAAAAAAACAAATGATCACATATTCGACTGGTGGATCAAAGTAGAGATTTTAAATCCAATTTGAAGGATATATACATAAGAATGTTTTCCATTAGCTATGAAGAAAATTAACGTAAATAACATAAATAATAGAGTATAATATGTATATATATATATATATATATATATATATATA
>JAGKQL010000054.1:7491811-7523821 GCA_018398635.1 Cyprinodon brontotheroides
TTTACATTAAAATGGTTGAATGCTTTGGTTGACTTTAAATTAGTCCAAACATTTTTAATTCACACGCAAAAAACAAAAAATGCAGCTTAATTGAAAATTTTACCTGGAAGACTCTTAATCAGCCTAACCTGGAGCACCTGCTGACATCCTGAAGCTTCAGCCAATCGAAGACAGACTGCAACCTCTCCGAAGCAAATCATTTTTTAAGATGCTCTTCCTTAACAAAAAAGGTTCAGCTTCCCCATCCGGCGCATCAGCCGAACTTAAACCCCCCTCGCTGGGAGTCTTCTTAGACCCTCTCCTCCTCCAGCATATATTCATCCAGGCTCATGATGACTTACAGCATCATGTTTTCTGCCGGGATCCGAGCGCCAAAGAACTTGTTTTCTTTCATGTCAATAAAATCTCTCTAAATGATTCTTTTTTCCGTATGAGTCTCTCCAGGTTGAATTAAAAATAGCCTCATTAGAGGCCCTATTTTTGTTTTTCAAATTAGAAATTTTAAATAATTTAACCGACTTATTTTCTGTAAATCTCAACGGTAATATACTAAACATGCAGAATTCAATTTTAAAGTTTTGTAATAGTGCCTCACTGCTTACTAGGTTTTGGATCTGATGTTTTTTTTGTTTTTTTTTGTTGTTTTTAAAAATGTTATTAATTTTTTTTCGAACTCTGATGAACAATAAGAAATAGCAGATGCTTGATGTATTTTACATTATTAAATGACTGGCTCTGTTAACATTTTTCTTTGGCTAAAAGTCACTTGATGTTTGTCAACTATTAAAGTGAGAGCTAGATAAAAATAGAATTTGCAAATAACTGAAAAAGAGTAATCTCACTTAAAAGGTGAAAGACTAATACTAATCTTTGCTGGTGAGGATTCTCAGTCACCCAGGTCCTAGTCATTCCAAAAGAAAATTAAAAACAATCCACTGAACTTTGTTTCCAAGTTTGAAGATGTTTCGCTTCCCATCAAAGAAGCTTTTTCAGTACAAAATGTCAGAAATAGCGTCAAGTTTGAGGTTTTATACAGTAGCCCAACAAACTCAATGCTTTTCCTGACATTTTGAATTGAAAAATCTTCTTGGATGGGAAGCGAAATGTCGTCACACTTGGAAACAAAATCCAATGGATTGTTCTTAATTCTATTTTTTTTTTGTAAAACTAATCTTTCAAATAAACAAAAAAATTGTGGACCTTCCATTTCCATTTGCTGAAGGTCAAACCATTCTGGTTATTTTCTTCCAAGATCTGCACTGCACCCCTGACTGAAACAGGACCTGTCTGCCTACAACAAGTAGGATACAACATCTGAATAAGAAACACATCAGTCTCAATCAGTCTGCAAATGATTACAACGTGATTTCTGAGGCATTAAGATGTTAAAATGATGATAAACCTTTGCAGGACCCGTCCAATGAAGCCAGTTCAAAACTGCATCTGGATTCAATCAGGTTATCTTTGACAGATCTTGACATTTTCACACAAAAAAAGCAAAAACTGAAAGGGAAAAAAGAAAGACAATAACCCACAAGTTCATTTCAACTATTTATTTATATGATGATGTACAACCACGGTTTTCTTAAGGCACTTAACAAAAAGAAAAGCGCTTGTATAAAACATCATACAAAGTTCTGTAAAGTTTCATGTCATTTCAGAGTTCTGAAAATAAGAATAAAAGAAGCAATATTAAGAGTTTTTTTTATATTAGCTAACCCTTCCAAGCAGAAAACATAGGAATTTTAACTCCAGTGTTTACAATCACTCTGCAGTGTGCAAGAACATGGAAGCTAAAGTGTAAATATAACGAACATCACTTCCTCCACATCAGCCTGCTTATAACAGTGTAACAGGAATATCAACACACGCAGACAACATGGAGGCTGCATACAGTATTTTGTATAATTATTTAAAAAAAAACATCAAGGCAAACAAAAACCAACTTGATCATCATAATGATACATTCACGCAACTTAAGTTTTCTTTATGAGCAGCTACTTTATGAGATTCATCAGCAGCACGTGAATCCATCTGCATCTCATTTCTGCATATTTGCTCCCCTGAAACCACCTGTAGCAAAGCACCCCTCCATTTAGAAGCATACTTATCTTATATAATGCATAATTCCAAATGAATTACAGAAACAAACCCTGCAGGACCATCCTGCTTACAATGTTATCTTAAATAAATTCAGTGCCAAGACTGGAATCAGCTTGTTCATCCGAGAAGAAAATCCCAGCTTTCTGTTCCCCTAAAGAGGGGAGGGGTTACGACCATAATCAGGTCATCAGTTCTGGTTTTGGCCAAGAGGCAGAGCCTGGTTGTCAGGTGCTCGTTGACGTCATTTAGTATGATTAGTGTTCAGACAGAGGTGGAGGAGAAATGAAACACGATAGCCCACCTGGGATGTACTCTGTCATGGCGGTAAAGCAATCTACTAATAGATTTCCCAGCTTCCATCGTGCTCCTCATTGCACAGGCCCTGCAGTACAGTGATCTTGGCAGTTAGAGAGTGTGACGGACACTCAGACAGTCAGTATTGCACAATGCTGAGTATACACAGCTGTGAACTCTGGCATACTTTCACTAAAACACACATACACACAACTTCCCCTGACTTTGTGTTACATGTGTCAGCAGACCTCTGCAGTCTCTCAGGGCATTGTTAGAGAATAAAAGCTCCATTTCTGATTCACTTTCTTACATTTTAAAAAATGAAAGAAACACAACTCACATGATAAATCCTACTTTTCCATACAGCACAAACAATCCCTATGTATCATTGTAACAGAAATAAGACAGATGACCTGTCAACCATTACTAAGAGTGTAATAATGAAAGCAACAAATCTAAATCTGAAATTTCTCTGCTCATTGTAGGGTTTTTTTTTTTGGCTAAAAATCAAATCATTAAGCATTCTTTAAGTTATGAAGGTCTGCTATGTTTCCCCAATGACAGCTCTATGGGAAACATTCAAAAACATTTGTTACATCAAACCTGGAAAAGTAGTTTTTTTGTACTGCACCTGTAGCTCCATTTAAAAGCTATGCAGCAATGATTTTTCTTTCTGTATTTTAATAAATGGAAACTAAAATTACAGCTGCGCAACTATGGAGAGAAATGTTTTTTTTTTTTAAATATTGTACCACCAGCCTCTTTTAGATCCCAAAGGATAGTTCAATGATGTCTTTATAGATAAGTTACACAAGGTACATGTGTCAAATAACTATTCTGTCTGCAGCAGAAAAGAGGATATCATTTTAGGGGGAAACTTTCAATGTAAGTCAGGCTAGATGATAAAGAAAATAAAACAAAAAGACAAACTTCTCATGCTGATCAAACAATAATTAAATACATAATTTGAATTGCTTCCCACCTGAAAACCAATCATTTTGTTGAATTAACCCTTTAAAATACCTCTTTGTTGCTATAAAAGAATGCAATCTGAATTTCCAAATAAAAGAAATGTCATTTTTGCTCATGTTGTGTAATTCCTCATCTTTAAAGGTCTTTGAGTTGTTTAAATTAATAGATGAACAGGGTTACCTAGACAAAGCAGTTTAGAGTAATTAAGGGATAAACAGAATGCATGAAACGTCACACAGGACTTAATACAGCATTTCCTGTAATGGGAAAACAGGGAAGAAGAAAAAGGGAATTTTGTGAGGAAAATAAAATGTGTGTAATGGTTAACTGTAGAAAGGTTACCAGAGACAAAGAACAGAGATAAAAAGAGTCTTAAACAGGAAAATGATACAGCATCATATTATAAGAATAGGTACTTCTGAAATTTGTTTTGTTACAGTATTTATCCTATATTTACACTGTTTCTTTACTAGTTGGTTACTGGATTGCTAAAGATAATATAGTTGGGTTTATTTTAGCGTTCTTGTTGTGCAATCCACAGTCCTTATTGGTTATTGGTTGTGATGCAACACATTATTATTAGCAAAACTGCATTAAAATTTGGAAAGAAGGAGGCAGAAATTGAGTTAACATTATCTATGTTCACATATATAATAGCAGTTTAAATAGACAGCTGATCGGACTAAAAATGTATCGGGTAAAACATGGATGTTGGAATACTCCGATAACAGAATTCAACAGAATTGGAATGAAATAGTATTCTGACGGAGGAGGAGGTTTATGCCGATTGACGTGTAAACACTTATGATCAAGTTGTTTTGAATGTGGCAAAGCTGAACTGAGAGCTTCCCAAATCAACAACATGGTGTTCTTCTACTTTTAAAGCAAAATTCACACAGAGGGGACACATTTTCCACTTGATCCACCTGCCATTGGTCCCTTGACATCCCAGCTCCTACAGCGCGCTACATAATGTCACCAAATAGAAGGAACGTCTATCCGCTCACCAGGTCCTCTTGTCTATTTACCCAACCTCGGCTGACCTTGATTTTGCAAAGCGAATTCCAGCGCCGTATGAGATACGGAAAGCCAAACAACTGCGTCAATGCTGGGATCTGTGGGATCAGCTCCCAGTTTGTCCAGTACCAACACCTGCTCCTTCACCTTACTTTATAATCCCATCCAGATACTGGTTGGTTAATGTGATAGGAATTAACTTTCAGGTATTTTAACAGCTGTGAAATTTTGCTGCCTTCTGTGCGTCCACCATGCCTACTCACGGCGCAGCTTCAATCCATCCATGTGTCCACTGCACTGCGGTCACTCTCATCTGCATTGCTTGAAATGTGTCCCTCGCATTGTTGACCGTTTAGCTGCTACTAAACACACCTTTATGCAGGGTTAACATGGAAATCAATCGCTCCAGTCGCTGCATTTGCCTTCCGTTCTAATGCACCCCAAGAAGCACAATATCAGAGCCATGTTCACACAACACATTAGTCCCATCAACTGCTTATTCTGATTAATTATTTCCATTTAAAAAGGTATGCAAATACATTTTATTCCGATCAGGAAATTTTATGCAAAAGAATTTAATGCAAAAGAAGTGCATAAATGCTCAATATGGTATTCACTTCATTCAGCTGGTATATCTGTTCGTTTTAAATGGTGGAGTTTTAGAGATCTGAGTAGCTATTAATCTTAATGTTTAGTTGAAGATGGCATTAGCTTAAAAAGTTATTGTCTGGAGTGGTTGTTGGACTTTGAACAGTTGGCTTGAGAAACAGAAACTAGCCTCAGTAGCCATTGCCATAAGTAGTTAATGGTTTATGTAGCCCATAGCTTAATTAGTGGTACCCTGAGTATACTAGCTTGAGTAGTTTATATGTGTGTAGCAGGCCAGAGTAGTCGATCATTTAAATGACAGCTGAAATTTTTGCAAGCTTGGGTAGTCATTGGTTTAAAGTCGTAGGGAAGCGGCTGTTCCAACCGTTTAATTTCCGATTTCTCCCTAGTGGTGGCGTACTTTACACGAATCAAAAAAGTGAATGTGATTGGTCGATTATCAAAGGGGCGGGATTTTGTGGTGTAAAAGTTTGCAAGAAAGTTTGATTGTGGCTGGTTTGTGGAAGCATCTTGCTAACCAGTTAGCAACTTAGTGCTAGAAGGTTCCCAATGGGAAATTCCATTGGGACCAAAGTATACTCAAATTGGTGACTTAGAAAGCTTGGCGCTGTCAAAGGCGCTATGGACAGAGAGGAAGCGTGCAAGAGGAGGAGAAGTTTTGAGTGTGGGAGGTGGTGGATGAGTCTCCTCCGTCATACATTTTATTTAGAGGAGGAAGCGGGGATGAAGATGTTGTGGAAGAAGGGACGCCAGGGCGGCAGAAGCTTGGTTTGGTGTAGAAGGCTTCCAGCCCGTACATGTTTGAGCCCTTACCTGCATAGCGCGCGCCAGTTCTGTTAGCTCTACGCCTGCTGAACACACAGACGTCCATCCCTGTGAACTTTGCTGGGACGGAACTCAATGGGAAAAAAAATTGATTCTGATTTTTAACCATTGCGTATTTTATCTGCAACATATGAATCAAGATGCTATGAGGGAAAAAATGTGATTGACAGATGACCGTTGATATGATTGGCCAAATTTAGGTATGTTTAAGCTGACTTATAACTAACTGGCCTGCATAAAATAATGAAGAAAAAGATTTTCGACAAATATTAAGACTGATAAATTTTCTGATCTGTCTGATAAAAATACATTTATATACATGTTTAAGCCAGAATGATTTGACATTTAAATAAGACTTCCCTACGACTTTAATTAGCCACAACAGTTATATTGAGTTGCTTTGAGCCTAAATTGCTGCCAACTTATATAACTAGAATTATAACTAGCTTTTAATTTAAGTAGTCATTAGCTTAGTTAGTTTACCACTATAAGCTTTTCCTCCACTTTGTGTAGCTATCAGTGCTAGTAGCAACAAGCTGGAAAAATTCTTAGCTTAACTAATTTAAAGTTTGAGCAGTTTTTGGTTTGAGAAACCATGAGCATATATATGGAAGAGTTATTCCAAGCCATCATTGGTCTAATCCGTTCCTGCTTCGAGTTGAGCCACTAGCTCGGCTATGTTTAGCCAACTAAATATATTAGCTAGATTTATTTATGGTTTATTTCACTGTAAGCTAAAAAGAATAACGATTATCATGAAGGCAAGCAGTAAAAAAGGCATCTCAGCCAACATAAATCACACCAAATTGTTTGCATGAAATGAAAGGAAGTCATTGATTTTTGTTTAGATTTTCATGATCATTTATGTAATCCATAAACTCTTTATTTACTACTTGCCCTAAATAATTAAGCAAAGTTTTGCTCCTACTTGGAAAGAGGCATTTTACTTTATACTTCAAGGTCAGTTGATTTCAGCGGCTAAAGAGTGACCATATTAGGCATTTTCACGCCATATTTACTGTATTTAAATTGAATGTGCAATAAATATATTATTTTTCGTTTGAAATAATTATTCAGAGTTACTTTGTGAGTACATCTCATAATCAAAATTGTAATTATTGTTTCTTAGGGTCAGAGAAACAACAACTTTGTTGTTTTTTGAACTTTTACGGAATAACTTTGTTGCCTAAATAGCACCTGGTTTGGTCTAATCAAAAATGTAATATGACCTAAACATGAGCCTTTCAAATAAATACACAAATAAATTATGAAATATGCTCATAAATGGAACAACCAATCATTAAATAATGTAAGATGCTCAAAAACATACATTTAGAATGTATTAAAATGAAAACTAAAGAGGATAAAAAAACACTGCTTTATAATTTACTTTTGTTCCAGTGGTTGACGTTTTTTTTTCTACATTTATGTGAATTGTCTTTTTAATCCAGTGTAAATTAGGTCTTCATCTAAAAGGTTTCTTAGAAATTTCAGAATAAATAAATAAGCCATAAATATATTGTCTACCTCAAAAAGGCTGCCATGGAATATAGCTTGTTTTTATGAATATGTTCTTTTGGTCTTTCCTCTCATCTCCTATAAAACTTTAAAATCTTTTAAAGCTATTCATCAAATTATCACATTTCTTTTTAAAGCTGTTCTGCTCCTTTTATGGGTCATGGGTTTGTTTTTTTATACCCATCTATAAAAGCTCAACAAAGAGCTTTTTGTGAAGCAGCTGCTTTGCTTATAGGTTCTGGTCCAGCCAGTGGATATAGTTCATCATGCTTCTCTGTCCAACGCTTGACATCATTGGCAGGTTAGCAAACACCATGCAGCCATGGAAACCGTCCTCGTAGTGGTCACTAGTCACCTCGACGCCAGCGTCCCGTAGGCGTTTGCCGTACATCAGGCCGTCATCCCTGAGAACATCAAACTCGCAAGTCATCACATACGCTTTGGGGGTTTTACCCAGAACCTCCTGCTCTGCCAACAGTGGCGCCGCCCGTACGTCCATCAGCCCCGGCACCTCACTCATCACGCCTGGCGAGCCCCTCTCTTTAACGACTGGTTTGAAGCTCTTCTTGCGCTCGGCCGGCACCAAAGCGGTCCAGTTCAGCTTGGAGCGAGTTGTGGCGCTGATGGCCGGCTGGTCCAGAGAGCTGTGATTATTGGCCAGCAGGAGTGGTTCCAGGGAGGAGTCAGCACCCAGGTACTGCAGCCAAAACCGAGCCATATAAGGCCTGTAGAGGATAGGTACGGCCTGGTTCTGCTGGTATGATGAGGTGTGGAAGTCAAGAGCTTGGAGCACTGGGTAGATCAATGCCTGCGCTTTGAATTTCACTTTCAGAGATTTATCTGCACTTAGCTGTAGGAAAAAAAGACACAGCGTTAGATGAAGGCCTGAAACAATAATCGGATTAAGCCTGATTAATCGATTACTGAAATAATCGTCAACTAATTTAATCAATTAATATTAACTGGAGCATAGAGACTCTAAAATGTGCCTTTAGCTGACAGAGTGACCCACTTAGAGCAGTAATTATACCAAAAATTGTATAAAACATGTAAACATTTTACATTTAAGATAAAAAAAAACAAAAAACACTTTGTCAGGACTTATCAATATGCGCTATCCAGAACTCATCAATTGGAAAAAGGTTTAGTTTCTCCTGGTTTAATTTTGCAAAAAGTCTTCTTTAAGAAACCTTTGGCTATCCGATTATTAATCCAGTAAATAATCAACAGATTTATGGATTTGCTAAATAGCTAGTTGCAGCCCTTGTTAGATGAAGAATCAACTGGAAGGACCGTTTAACCTAAAGATGAACAGATCCAGCACAGAATTTCTGAGTCTTTAGTTACCTCATATCTTTTTAGGATCATACCCCCAGCAAATAAATGTTCTTGAAAAACACAGTTGGAATGCAAAACAAGCTACCATGCTAAATATGCTAATAATTAGGATGATAAATTAAAAATAAAAAACTTTTTAACTCCTGTCAACCAGTTGCAAACATATAATTTGTTTTACTCTCTTTTTCAACAAATTAAACGGAGTAAAATAAAAAAAGAACCACATGTCTCCATTTACTGATCACTACTGTACAACAAAACAATTAATTTCATGACAGTTTGCAGCACAATACTGTACTGGCCCGAATATAAGAGGGGTTTTTTTTTCGTTAAAACGATGTAAAAATAGTGGGGGTTGTCTCATAATCACGTTCTAACCAACTATACGGCTGGAAGTTGTCTGGGGTCGCTACATGAACTCAACAGCAGAAGGCGCCATTTTTTCATAAAGCCAGTGACTTCACTGTGGCTGCACAACAGAGAAGAAGTGACATGGATGCTATAAATGGAGATAATGGTGGTCAACATAGCAGAGCCATCAAACAACTCTCAGGCAGCAAAGAAATAAAAAGTTACAATGCCAGAAGACGGAACATTAAAAAAGACTAAAAACATGCGAACAGCTAAAGAAAAGCTTATCAAAAAATTGCAGGGCTGCAGGGAGAGAGTAGGAGTATTAGCGATAGCAGCGAGGCACAGGACGTCTGGGAATCAAGCAGGTTTTTGAGACGTTCTATGAGCAAAGTTCAGATTGCATTCGAGTTGAAGTGTTACAAGTTTTCATTTAAATGTTTCCCTGTTTTTTTACTTTTTATTTCATTGCACAAATCTTTCAATGTAATATTTAAATGAAATTCTTAGCACCTCAATATAAAATAGTTTCTTCAGGCAAAATAAATTTGCTTTATCAGTCTTTTTTTTTCCTTTTTGGTCTTTTTGTTTTGTTCCTAAAACCTAGTCCTGGAAAGAGGAGGTCATCTTATGATCAGGGTCGTCTTATATTCGGGTCAGCATGGCAGTTTGGATTAAACTACATTTGCACATTTAGGTACAACAGGTAAACCTAAATCAGCATCCCTGAATTGTTTGTGTTTGCTTTTCTACCTCCTGAGCCACAGCAGCAGCCAGGTTTCCTCCAGCGCTGTCTCCAGAAACACAAACTCTCTCCGGATCGATGCCGTACTGCTGCAAAAGCTCATCAGACAGGAAGACCCGCGATGCTGCCAAAGCATCATGGTACTGATCCGGGAACATGGCCTCTGGAGCAAGGCGGTAACTGTAAACAGTATAATTGAAACATGACGGCATAAATAGTTTAAATCATCATATTTACTCGTTCAGAGTCAAGTTTCTGGGCAGAAATCATCTCACTGTTCTTATCGCTTAAACCGTGTCCATGACAACTGAACAAACTCTTTGTTTGTTGAATGGCGGTGTCCCAGAAAACTAATTTACCATGAAGTTCAACATCAAACAAACCTCCTCTTTCCTAACAGACAGCACCACTGTTAGCAAGAGAAATTAAGCAACAAAAAAAAAAAAATTAATCCTTTTCTTTTCAATAACTGATCTAAATCCTGACACTCACTCTACAGACATGATGACGGCGTCCAGATCTTCTGCCATTTTCCGACAAAGAAGGTCATAGGAGCGCATCTCTGCAAAAGCAAAGACAAGTGGCAGATGTTATAGTTTAAAAACTGATAAAATATGTTAATGTGGAATAAAACATCTGTGACAAACATCTGCAAATGACAAATATAATAATAGCCTTTTATAATCATTTATCATTTCAATTCAGTTTATTTATAGAGCACCAATTCACAAAACATGACTCCAGGGATTTTATTCAATAGGGGGTTTTCAGGTGGCGATCCGCTCCACGTGATGACTACTCAGCGTAGCGTCGCCATATATTGGGTGGCAGCCTTGAAAGGCGAGTATTGACAGTGAAAAATTGTGAAATAGGTGTGTAATTGTTGGTTGCCGCGGCCCGTGGAGGTGGAGATCAGCGGCTCTTTCTATATAAGCATATTCAGCCGTAAGCGGCAATCAATGTGAAAAAACAAAACAGCTATCCTGAACAACGCCGTCACCTATAGAAGCTGACTTACGGATATCCAGGTCCGATTTGGGCCGGTGTTAAGCTGGAACACGCCAGAGTCTGCAGTGCTCACTTTGTCACAGGTAATTAAC
Source organism: Cyprinodon brontotheroides (assembly GCA_018398635.1). Classification (NCBI taxonomy): domain Eukaryota; kingdom Metazoa; phylum Chordata; class Actinopteri; order Cyprinodontiformes; family Cyprinodontidae; genus Cyprinodon; species Cyprinodon brontotheroides. Next base: position 7,502,684 of record JAGKQL010000054.1, read on the forward strand.
TGTCAAGCATTTAAAACATGGAAGAATATATCAATAATAGGGCTTGCGGCGTCATGACGTATTACTTTCCGTGGCCGCAATGTTGACCGTCTCCAGCGCCGCTACTCAGACTACTGCCTATGACTACACGCGCGTACTGGACTCCCTCTCTCAGCCGTGTTTTAATTTGACTGATTAATTTCACCTTAACTTGATTTCAACCAGCGGGAAAAAGGCTCAAATATGTGAGAAACCCGGAGGGTTTGGCAGTTAACGTTACTAACCAAACCTTTGAAACACATAGCAGCTAGTTAAAAAGTACATTACATGCCTGGGTGGTTGTTAGCACTAACGGTTAGCACTGTTTGGCTTTATGAGCTGCAGCTCACAGAACCATCCATTTGCAGCTGCATGAGACTCCAAGGTTGTAGCTTTGGAACATTCGGCGCAACGCCCGGCGTTAGCCACCTAGCATATGCGAGCCCTGCGTCGGATTGTTTACATTTTACCATCTTATTATTAAAACTCACCCGTCCCACGTATGATGGCGATTTCCTTCATAACGCATCACTTACGACATCTGCATTACCCAACCAGATGTGAACTGGTTGTGAGCCTCTAGACCCTTATGCAGCTCTCATTTCCTCCAGAGTGTGCAGAGGGTTTCACTGTTTCCACCGAGGGTAGCGAACTATGCCGCCCGTGCTCTACATTTTGGCCAATCATCTGGATTAGTGCTAAACAAAGGCACCGTGGAGGGCATAGGGGTCCATATGAATTAGATCACGGAACATTTCCTCAAGATATGTTCCATGATCTGGTGGCTCTAGCGTGCCTAGCAGCGTACTTATCCATTCGCGACATGATATATTTAATATCACGATAACTGCCACCCAAGATGGCCGGACCCGGGGAGCTGGCCAGTGACGTCACTGAAAACCCCCTATTCAATTAAACCAGATTATATTATTGGGACAATAAAACATGTTTTCTTCTTGAAAGTAGGCCCCATCAATTTGTGTATAAGTGTAGCTTATCTAAAATGAGACTGTTTACAGTAAAGTTTATGATCACTGCAGCTGCCCTGCTTTACATTACATGGGAGCTGTTTTAAAAAAAGGAAAAAAAGGATTTCATGTTACTTTTAGGTCAAAACTAAAAATAATAAGCATCTGGTTAAAGCTAAAGAAGACAACACTGCAGAGGTAAACCTGGGAATTATATACAAGGGGTTAACATATTACATAATGGATTCAAATATGACTGAACTCAATGCGATGGGTGAATGGTGTCCAGGTCCTGAGGCTGAAAAACAAGCCCAAATAACTAATCTGTCCTCCACTGACTTTGGTCCATCTGTTCTTAGAACAGCATTCCAGAAATCTTGTGATTCACTCAAATTTTGTAAATAACTGTGAAAAACTAAGTTCATACTAACCTGAGCTTTGCTTCCATATTTGATCTGAAGAGCCTTCCTCCTTCAATCATCCCTAACAGGATCTTAAACATGAACCATAAAGGCCTGTAGATCTTAGAAAGCAGTTTTTTTATTTTTATTTTTTTTTTTGCAGGGTCGTAGCCAGATGTGGGTGCCAGGGGTCGCCATTACAGGCCACCCAGACAAAAAAAAAATAAAATTCTCCAGAAGCCTTACGGCTGGTTTATGCTCAGAAACCAGTAGGGGTGTAAATAATAATCGCGTTTGTATCGATGCATCAATCCAACAGCCGACGATCCGATGCATCGACACGTCCCCTGAAGAGTATCGATTCAAGTTTTTTTCCTCTGGTCTCCTGCACGTCATTCTCCCTCCTCCCATGCTATGGTGGCGCTAAACCTATTTTGCCCTCCCTACCTGCCTTCCTGGTTATTCTGCTGCAGCAGTGTGTAAGCGCAGTAAGCTTGACACAGAACATTTTTGATTTATGCTCAATATTGAAGCGCTGTGGTCTTCTACACGCTGTGGGTTCAGATGCCCAGGCGAGGAAGTGAGGGCGAAGCTTGTCCGGATCGAATGAGAGTATGAGGGCCAAAAGAGGCGGAGATCCAGGTGGTCAAAAGCGGAGTCCCAGCGTTTTCGCACCCTCGCTCTTCTAGCGGGTCAAACTTCCGCAGTTGTTTTCCGCAATTTCGGTCTTAAAACAAACCAAGCCGCCTCCCTGTCTGCGGCACTGTTTTCGCGCTCAGCTACAAGAGAGGAGCAGCGGAGTGTCTGTGGAGGGGGCGTGGACGCCTGGGCGGTAGGTAAGGAATTGCACTTCATTGCACTGATTCTGTGCAGTATTTTTGATGCAAAGCCTTTCAGAATCTATAACCCAGGGTATTATATTTATTTTCAATAGAATGAGGTTTTAATAGGAACAGGTGGAGTAAAACTTTTTCTACTTCCTGTTATTTGCTGTTGTTTAAAAAAAAAAATGCATAACGATATTACAGCTTTCATTGATTTATTTCAATTTGAAACATTGTCTAGCCTGTAAAGTGTTAAAAAACTGAACCAATTAATGCGAATTGAAATCGCATCGTAGTGTATTCTTGAGTATCGAAATCATTCGAATTATTGGGTCAGGAAATTGATTCTGAATCAAATCGCCATGATGGGTGTGATTTACACCCCTAGAAACCAGGTCGCCTGCGTAAAGTGTCACAGTGAATGCAGATAAGCGCCCTCCCCTTCCGCAGACACTCTGCTGCACATCTTCCAAATAGACCTTTTTCACACTTCCGGGTTTTAAAGCGGATGTGGGGTTTGACAACTTCCGGTGGCTATAGCGTTAGCATAAAAGTCTAAGAAAATGGCTCAGTCTCGGCGCGGTTGTTTTTGTTCTGTACCTGGTTGTTCATGTGGGGCAAGAAAACAGCCATATCTGTCCTATCATGCATTCCCACAGATTATGTTGCAACCGCAACAGAAACATAAAACAAATAGTAACAACTGAACAGGAAAATGTTAGAATAAGCTCTAAGTAGTCCAGAAGTCGTACGTGAAAGTTCTTCAGCCGTCAAACATGAACAGGAACCCGAACCAACGGGCAAGAGCCAAGCGGCTTTCTGACTGTTCAAACCTGCAGCTTGTGCGGTTCCTCTTTTTCTTCATGGATCTGAAGCATCTAGCTCTGACAACTACCTGTCCCTCGACAATATTTGACACTACAGGCATGCAAAAGTAAAGCATAGTTTCAACATCAAGCATCCATCTAGAATCTCAGAACTAACATAACATTCTAGCATGCTGTTTTTCACAAACTGTAGTGGCAAACAAATTTCAGAATGTCAAAATATAACTGAAAAGTTTAAACTATGTCCGTCTCCAATATTCCACATAATTTAGATACTAAGTTAGGCTTCATTACGATGTTTGTGTAGCTCATATCTTGCAGCTAGCGGTTAGCTCGCTAAGCTACGTCTTTTCTTACCTTGATAGCTGTGGATATATTCTTCGTTGAAGAACTTGTATCCTTTCACAGATTTGTTGGTGGGGGAATTCGTGCAGGGGATTTCCTCCGCATCATCGAAAAAAGTGTTGGCAAACTAAGCAAGGATGACGAAAAGCACCGGAGGAGAGACATTTTTCAGAGTAAAACAGGAAGTGCTCCAGCCCTTTCAGACGCAGCTTCCGGTTGTCATGAAAAAGGTCTATTGTAGGTGTCCGCAGACAGGAGGCTTCTGATTGGTCAAATCTACATCCACTCTACAGTATGTGTATTTCCTGTTTGGAACCTTACCGGCTTGTTTTGTTTGTGTGACCGCCATTGTTGAGACATGAATTGTGAAGTTGGACCAGCTAGAAGAGTGAGGTGAGAACGCTGGGACCCTTTTTCCACCTGGATCCTCGCTCTTTTTCTGAGCTAAATCTGGTGTTTCTTCAGTGATCTATTCAGAAAATGTGGACGTTGTGCTTGTTGGCAGAATGGGCGCTGAACTTATCCATTTTTCCCCCACCTCATTGGTCCAGCCGGGCCACCCCCATGAAAAATGTGGACTTTTTTTTGCCATTTGTATTATCATATGGCGAATTACTAGTAAGTCCACCCCTGGGAAGGTTATCAGCTTCCAAAGATATTTTAGCAAAATAAGATCTGATAATGAGTCGATACAGTGATTTATGCCTTTTCTGAACATGTCTGAAGTTTTAGTTCAATCTAAATAAAGTTAATCTTTTTGTTCCAACTGAATTACACAAAAATAAAAAGAAATGACTTTTTAAACCATGTTTTTTTTTACTTTTAATGGAGAAAATACTGAATTGAACAGAACCAAACCCACTTGCACTGCCCAGCGCCCAGCCTCCTCCATGGAAATAGATCACGCCTCTTCTCAGCTTCTTTTCCCCTTTCGGCTGAAACACCCGGGTGGGGACGCCTCCCAGTGTGGAGTCAGTCACGTTCACAGCAGAGCAGGAGCGAGCCTCTATCACCTCCACCCAGGACACCACCCGGTTCAGCAGGTGAACACGGTGGCACACACCCAGGGTGTGGGCTGCATCACTCTGAAATGCACAAACAAGCCACGTTCAACAACTTTAAGCCCCAAAGGGTTCTCCTGAAGTTTGTGCACAAAATAAAAACCAGAATAAAAGGTTTCCCTGCATCTTCAACCTATCTAAACAAGCTTGATATCAAAATAAAACAAACACTTAAGAAATGCTATCAGGGTTACAACAGAGAAAATGTTGGAACTGAGAAAAATAGGAGGATTTTCTTCTCCTCGCATGAGATTTTATTTGCATTATTCAATAAATTAAAATGTAGACATATTATAATAATGGCTAAAAACTTCTGGAAACCTGAGATCCTCTTTTTCTGCTGGAAGAACTGTGGTGAACTGGTGAAAAGAAAAGTGAAATGGCGTGCTCAAAGATGATCCTGAACATTTAAGAGGATGTTTGGCTCAACCTGCTGCTGTGAAGCAGGATTCTCCATACCATGAAGAGAATCAAAATAAAATAAACATGGATGCAGGATCAAATGAGCTCCTTGATGATATGTGCTTTAGAATGACTTTGTCTCCATTCAAACCAGGTTTAGAGCCTTGCAGGGCAGCATAAAGCCCGCTGCCAACATTAAGACAGAAAATAGAAAAATTAAAACAAATGGTCAGTTCTGGTGTTTAATAAAATATGTGAATCAGGAAATTGACTATATACCAAACTGAACGACGTGTTGTTTCTCTACTTCAAAAAGAACACTTTAGATTTTAAACTGGAAAAATTTTCTATTTTTTTTATTTTATTTTAAAAGTCAATGTATAACATGGAGACATGAAAACCTCATTTTATTTCAGTGTTAAATTCTGTTTAAAGTAACATTATAATTAAAAATGTTTCTGGACCTTTACTGGTTTTTGATTTTCTTTATTCGGACCCCAATGATTTGTAATTGGTTTCTGACATTTTGAATTGAGAAAGCTTTCTGGATGGGAAGCAAAATGTCTTCAAACTTGGAAACAAAGTCCAGTGGATTGTTTTTTAAACTTTTTTGCAATGACATATTGGAATTTGTTGCATAGTTTGGCACCATTTAGAAAAATGGAGTCTCCTTCAAGCTTTACTTGCAACACTTGATACATTCTCTTTTTGTTAAATATCATCAACTAATCACACAAAAATACTAAGAAATGACTTTTTGTCCATAGATTTTTTTTTACTTTTAATGGAGAAAAACTTCTTTCTTTACATCATCACAAACTTGCAAAGCATTCACTCTCCTCCATGGGGAAAACTCAGCTTCTTTTCCCCTTTCGGCTTCAAAAACGGGTGGGGACGCCTCCCAGTAGTGATGAGCTCCAACGCTTCCTTTGTGGTGTAAACTAACAGAAACTGAGATTTAAAAAAGAAAATGAATCTAAAACGAAATGGATGGAAAGATGTTTTTGAAATAGAAGTGTTAGTTAATGGACATAAATATTCAATCTAAACCTTTTTCTGTATTTAAAAGAAAATCACTATAATAAAAGCATACAGCCCTGAATAAGCTGATGTTTTGTGTTGTACGTTTTGTGTACTGGCTGTAATAACTGGCTGTAATAATCTTCAGAGATTAAATGCTTCAGCTTTTTTTATCTAAATGGGGCGATATTAATTCATATTTTTTTCAGCAGAGTCAGGATTTTAAGTTGGTCTATGAATTATTTATATTTATTACAAAATGAATAAAATAAAATGCATTGGTTTATTCTGTAACAGAAAACGTGAGTCATCTAATACAGAGTCATTGTCCACAGGTAATACATTCTACATGTTTATTCATCTTAGGTGGAACAATGTTACATACTAGGTGATTATAGAAAAAAAAAGGGTTATTAAAAAGATGATCCTAAACATTTAATAGGACAGTTTTCAAAGCTCATCTATATTCAATTATGTAAACAGGAAGTTAAGTGAAAGGGAAAAACTGAAATAAACATGGATGCAGGATCAAATGACTGTAAAGGATATCTGGGGATCTTAGAATGGGGTTGTTTACCTCCATTCAAACCAGGTTTAGGGCAGTTTTACAGGGCAGCGATAAAGCCTGAGATAAATTAAGACAGCTCCTCTAAAAATTAAAACAAATGGTCGGAAGTGGTCTTTGTATAAAATATGTGAATCAATAAATTGTACATATATACTTTTCAATTAAAAGATTAAAAGTCTTGTTTCATTCAAATTCAAACATTCACAATGTCTCATTTAAACTGAAAAGAAAAATTCTATTTTTTTTACATTTTGTATAAAGGTAAAGTATAACATCTTTGAACCAAACACCTCATTTTATTGGATGTCTTAAATTTTGTTTAAAGCCAATATTTTCAGTCAAACTTTTTTAGTCTTCAGTTACTGGTTTTGATTTTTATTTTATTAGGAACCCACTGTTTTGTAATTGGTTTCTGACATTTGCAATTGGGAAGCTTTCTGGATGGGAAAAGGAATGTCTTCAAACTTGTGGAACAAACGCCAGGCGATTGGTTTTTAAACTTTTCCAATGACATGTTTGAGCCCTTGTTGCATAGTTCTGGCACCATGCTGAAAAACAGGCGTCCATCCTTCAACACTTACTTGGAACACTTGATACATTCTTCTTATTTCCAACATCTAAATATCATCTAATATGAATCACACCGTTTCTATATAAAAAAATTTGTTTTGACTCCATGACCCGTTGATATATTTTAAACAAACTTAGGTGAACAAGCTAACATATAACTAAATCATGCATAAAATAACACAGATTCAATTTTGTCTGACAAGCTCAAAACTATTTTAAGCCAGAATGATCTTGAATTTAAATATGACTTTCCTACGACTTTAAGTGGAAAGTTTCCATCCCACTGATGAATGAAGGTGGAAATCACTGAACAAGGAGTCAAACCTGTTCTCCTGACAGGACTTACAGCACTGTAAAACTTGTTCTTTTTTAAATAAATATACACAGGCGTGGCATCTCTGCTGCTGGGGCCAGTAATTAACATGTAAAACAACAGTTTCTGCCCCGACATGTGTGTCTCTGTAAAAGCTGAGCAACATAAAAACCTTTTGGCTGCACAGACAGAGGATTATTTTATCATCTCATGTCACCTGCAGAGCAGCTTTAAAGAACAAGAAGTTCCACTTAGACCACAAAAGACTGAGAATCAGACAGTTTCCCCTTAAGTATCTGGTAAAACACTGATAATATCTGATTTTATGTAATAAAGAAAATACATCAAAACTAAGGATTAACAATTCTTCAGTTTGCTTAATGCATAACTAGCTATTTCTCCATCCAGCTGCTTTTTGGCTCATCAAAAGGCAGATAAAGACAAAGGGACGAATAGTTTAAAGCTGGAACTGAAATGATGACATAATTCCTTAGTTTTATTTGACTGGAGATTGTTGGTTATGTTTTACAAACTTTTAAAAAAGACCAATAATCAGATCAAAAACCAAACTAAATAAATATATTCCTAACGCCTAAAAGAAATATGTAATTTAATAATCTTGATTAACACATTTAATTTGTAAATCACTGCTTCTACTGCTGACTTTGAAGTTGTTTATTTAGTTATTCTGACAGAGAAATCCAGCTGTTTTTGCACAGTTACTAATCTAAACACCTGTATTCATTAAACCCAGCTATAAGTGCATGGAGAAGTATTTTCTTCCTACAGAAACCTAGGAACTGTTACTTTTACAGCATTTACAGAATTTCACAGTTATACTGACCTGCATAAAGGAACAGAGGCCATTAAATAAACATATCCAATTAAATAGTTATTTCTCAAAATGCACCTTTAATGCTTTAATCAAGCCTTTATATGTTCTTAAATTTACCTCACAGAAAATTTACAGTAAAAACATTGTAAATTAGATTAGCTGAAAATTTAATGGCTGCAATTCCGATTACAGAGAACCTTTTGCACAGCATATCTATGCAGAAATATTTTAAAAAGACATAATTTAGAGTTTTTGAATTTTTTTTTAGCTCTATAATGTTGCCACATCTTTTCCATGTATTTAGTGTATTAATATCAGTTTATATTAAGCCTTTTAACTCCATCCATCCGATTCAAAACAACGCACATTTGTAATAATAAACAAAACAAAACAAAAAAAATATATTAAATAATAATAATAAGCTTTCAGAAATACATCTTAAGATTAAATCACCTTAATACAGTTTTTATTTATACAGTTAACACATTTTAAGGAGCATACTATCAATATGTTTCAGATCCCAGACAGCTGTTTACGTCACCCGCGTGCCTCTAATCTGCCTTATCTGTCCCTGCGGGGCTCTAGAGCCTCCAACCTGTCCCCCGGTGTTCCACCTCCAGCAGCTCAGCGCATCCCTCAGCCACTCACCGCCTGCATGAAGCTCCGGAACAGGGCGTCCAGCAGCATCAGCTTCCACGGCTCGCTCACGCCGCTAGGTAGCGGCAGGTACACGTAATAGGCGGCCGCCGCCAGCAGCACGGCCTGGCCAAACGGAGCCCCTCATCGCAGCGGGAGGAGGAGAGAACCTGCCCGGTATCGCGCGGCACCGCCCTGCTGTCAGGTAGCCAACGGTCAGGGGAGGGAGGGAGCGGGGTGAAGGAAGGCTCCTTTAGGGGGATCGACGAAACGCCGAGGAATGACCCTATTTTGAAAATAAAAGCATAAAATGACACCTTGGTCGGCAGTTTTTACTATGGAGAAACCTGATGAAACCTTTTATTTTGAAATGCCTCTACCGGAAGTCAGTTAGATACTTGCGTAAGGAGTTTGCTTATGGGATTTGTAGTAGTCCATAATAGAAAAATTTAAAAAAAGTACCCCCAAAAAAATGACGTTTAACACATTATGTTGCCAACATTTCTTTAAAATAAAATGACCCGTTTTAAGTAATACTCAGTTATTAACCTGAATATATATAATTCTGGTTTGTTTTTAATAAATATATTCATAGTGTAGGTAGGGTGAAAATCACTGTAAGAGGTGTCCCTCATTTTAATATTCATGAATCTAGCAGCCCTATTCATGAAGCGGCTGGCTAAACTCATGAGAGTTTTAGAAGGACATCATACCGACTTGATTTAAAAAGAAATAAGATTTGTAGGCTTATTTCACTACATAACTAACTACCACACAAAATTACGGAAAGTTATTTTTTCAACATCTCATGCAGACACTAACGTTGTGAAACGCTGTGTTTTTGATAGATTTAATAAGATGCAAACCTTTAAAAAATTAAAACGACCAATTTTTTCCCCCCAACTTTCACAACAGTTTTTATTTAAACATAAGCTATTTTCAATTTAAAAGGAATAAACAAGTACACACTAGATTTTTCTAGATGAAGATGCCCTTTACACATACTTAAGCACACAAGGGCTTAACTTTAATAATTTCCTTTTTGTAAAAGTAGTCAGTTTAATTGTCTACAGCCTTGGACTTAACAACCCTTTAACACTCCCCCATGAATGAGGGAAATTGATCTAAGCTTCTGAACGTAGTTGTAAAATTAAGGGGCCACATTTCTGCAAATTACCATTGTTTTTTTGTTTTGTTTTTTTAATGTAAGGTCAGATGTAGCAGGCAGTGATAATAGGGAAAATATTAGATACAAATCGAATTAATTAGATAAAAGGCTATAGTTAAATTTGACAGGGGCTTATTGGCCCAGGTAACAGGTTCATCAGAGTATCACTATACCTGGAGCAAACCTAAACATCTGGATCACCATTTACAGAGTACTTGTATGTACAGGCATGTGTGTGTAGTAAAATCAAGTAGATAAGTAAGTAAAATGTAATGGTATTACACAGCAAAAAAAAATCCTGTACAGTTAAATAATCTAACCTCCCAAAACATATTCATCTCATTTTGATGTTTCCGTTTTTACAATGGGCTGGTGTTTACCGATGGTATATTTGTCTATTTTGGGGCGTTTTTCATATTGTACAAGTACTACTGCTCTCACACTAGAGAGAACAGCTTAGGGGAGGAATACAAAGTTTTAGAAATTTCAAATACAATTGTCGGACAGTTAAAACATATTAGTATTTGTCTGGCAAATTAAAATAAAGGAAATAAGCTAATTTATGATTTTGGGGTTACATTGGCTGTGTCAGATTTTATTGAGGGGATGCACACATTGCTCATTATTATTGCAGAGTTCACCTTCTAAACTAAAGAAGCTACAGTAAAATATTATTTTATCAACAGAAACACTGAACAAGTAATTTTTACAACAAACAATATCTGCAATAAAAAGTGACATTGAGACCACATTTAAAAATATAAAAGTATGCTTAAAATACACTCTAACTTTTCTTTACTTTGTATAGACACCAAACCACTAAGATAAATAATTTATTTCAGTATATATGAGGCAACAATATGAAAATCATGCAAGAGTATACTGTATATAGGACAAAATACATTCCCGTCTTTAATAAGTGTCCTAATAATATGTGAAATGGAAAGAGCGTAATTTTGAAATCCATTCAGTATAAAAAGAAACTTGACTAGTGACTAGATATATTTACTTGATTAAATCTTTTAAAAATAAGTTCTCCATAGTCCATACTTTTACCTATAAGGGTTTCACTACCCTTATTTAAATTAAAAATGTATTTTTTACCAAATACTTTACCAAGTAATTTCTTGGAATGGCCACTTTTTAGTTTCACTTGAGTAAAATAATGTTGAGGTGGCGCTACTCTTAGTTGAGTACAATTGTAGGTTAATTGTTTGGCTGCCAGCTTCCAGCCTTGCAGCTGTTTCTAATTAGACAACAGGGAACATTAATATATATACTCCAGCCTCTCTTTCCAATTCAGTTTGCTGTTTGGTGTGGCTGAGGCCATGGGGAATTTCTTAAGGCAAGTTGAAATGTTATGTTTTACTGGAGGAAATGATTACTATGACAATAGTCACAAAAATGGAGCCTCCAAATTTCATGTTGCATTCTTTGTCAATTTCTGTCTTAACTAAGAATAAGCCTTAATTTTGTTATTCAAAATCATGTTTGCTGTTTTTGCATAACCAGTTTGACTTAAATTAAAATTGATTTTGTTTTTTGGCTGTTTAGGTTGCTACTGCTTTGTTTGTTGGCTGTTGGAGTACACCACACATTCGGTAAGTACTGCTATAACTAATTGTCTGGCTAGTTATATTCACAAACTAATACTTTCTTCAAACAGCTGATGGTGATGAATCTCCAGAGGACAAAAGGGAAGATTCACTGGCTGCTGTCTCTGAAAAGGGTGCAAGCAGCAATAATACTGGGGATGAATTGCTTCGAAGCACATTGCCACCTAATGAAGACTTCTTGATTGAAAATGACACCAGTTGCTACAATACAACTGCTGATGACTTGGAGGCTGAAACACCGAAGCAAAACACATCTGAGTCGGAACCCCCATGTCCAACCAGTTCCTCTCGCAACCCACCAATGGAAGATTCTGCTCAGGGGCCAGCACAAGTTCGAAGCTCCTCTTCCCTAAATGCCCCTGACTCTGATTGCCCAACTGAGAAGCCAGCTAGTACAAGCCATCCACCCCAGATGGCGATACAGCACAGGCTGTCAAAGTCATTGTCTCAATTATCTGAATTACTTCATCGAATAAAGGTTGACTGTGGTCCTGAAGAAAAAGAGCAGCAGGAGAAGGGAGCTGAAGGGGAGAGTGCTGGTGAGGAGCCACAAAAATGGCTTCATGATCTACAGCAGCGTGGGTACCCACAAAAATGGCTTCATGATCTACAGCAGCGTGGGTACCCACAAAAATGGCTTCATGAACTTGAGCAGTATCATCTCCTAAAAAAGGCACTTAAGAATCCCAAGGCTAATGGTAACCAACCAGAGGTGCCCATTTCTCCCCAACTTCATGCTACTCAAGGTCATCAGTCCCAGTGGCATCTGAGTCACCCTTTCCCCCTGCATCATGAACCCACTTCCCAAGGTATCCCCTCCAGGGACCACCTTTTCTATGGGTCACCCCTGGAGAAGCCTTGGCCCAAAGTGTCTCCAGAGCCTCAGCATTACTTCAATCCTAGCTTTCCCATGGTGCCACAACTTGCTCAAGGCTTTCGTCCCCAGTTGCCTGTGAAACCCCAACAAGAGCATGGCTTTGGCTTTCATCCCCAGCGAGGGTATGGCTTCCAACCCATGGAGCCCCAGTATCGGAACAGTCTCCCAGTGCCTGTGAAACCCCATGATCATGGCTATGGGCCTATAAGCCCCATGGAGCCAGAGTTGCCCCATGAGCACATCTACAGGCCCACACTCCCCTTAGAGCCTCAGATGCCTAAACGGCAACCCCAAAGTTACCAGGGGCACAGAGCAGCGCGCCTTTTGGCCAGGTGGCCAAACTTTCTGCCCCAGAGGCCAAATTATGCAGTGCTAGCACCAGGCCACACAAATCGGCCAAACTACAAAGCCAGGCAAGGGGTTTTGCCTCAGAGGGTGTATCATGTGCCAGCGTAAACCCATTCTGCCCATCAGGTCAGTCTGTAACCTTTAAGTTTTGATTTCACGGGCAATCAGTTGAGATGTTCAAATTGTGCTTCAACTGCAACAAGACCATCCAGGTGTACATGCAATTGTTTTTAATTTATTGTATTTGACTTCAAGCTTGTTGGCTGTACTGATCTGTTGAATAAAGTATTCCATCTTGCCCTGATGTTTTGTCTTGTATTTAAATTGGTTGGGTCCTCTATTTCTTGCTCACCAATGCGTATCCCTGTTTTTTAAACTCTGATAGACTAAAGGACTTATCAGCTTAGAAATTTTGCTATGGATGGAACATTTTAAACCAGCAACTCTAATAAATGCACATGAAGAAAAATGTGTTAATCCAAGTTGCAGTCAAGAATACTAAAGTGTTCAATCTGCAACTAAACTGGTTTCTACTGTAGTTGGTATGGACGATGTGGGATGTTGCCATCTTTACTGGCTTGTTGATCTAATTACATCAAAGGGATACATTTTGGAATATTCTCCTTCAGATATGAAGCTTAACCACATTTAGTTTCACTGAAAGTGTAGATTTTTCACAGGCAAAGTTAACTTGCAATGCACAATTCAAAGTCAACCTGATGTGCTGCAGTAGTGTAATTAAAGCAAGTTTGGACTAGACTGCTTCAGGTGGAAGTTCAAATGACCATACAAGCACCTCCTTTTTTAAGGGTGTTTTTTTTTTTTGATGGGGTGTGGATTTTGATCTGGGTAACTGGAGCATAAGAACTAAATGCTGCTTCTACAGGTATATGTCCTAAGGTGGTACCTAAATGCATTCTTGGAGTTGAAACTTGCCATCCAGTCCCAAAATTTGTATTTTGAAAAATGGATTTCATGCGTCGATGCAATCAACTGGTTTTCCTTCACACTTTGAATAAGTTTGATCTGAACTGTAAAGGGCCTTGAGATGTGGTGTGAATTGGTACTATATAAACTGAATTGAATGAGTCCTGTTTTGAACTACAGATGTTTGAATAAATGCTTTTACTGTTGAGATGGTGCCTTAAACTATTCTATTTGGACACTAGAACTTCTAAAAACATATTTTTTAGGGGGTTTTCCCAAGACTAGAGAATGTGCTCCATAGATCAAAGATCACTTACTCTTTGAGAGGGCTTTAAAGATCATTGAAGCTTTTCATGAATGTGGTTGCTTTATTCCAGCTGTTAAACCAATTCCTCTGTACCAAGATGTAGGGCTGTCTCTCTACAGTGTTTTTTTTTTTTTATTCCTACAGCTTCAGTTTTTCATTACTCTCAGCAGCCACCCAATCTTGACTCCTTATTAGACCTGTATTATTCCATTTTATTGTTTTATTTTTTTTAAGCCTTCGCATACTCTACCTTTTTTACAAATGGGTCTTTCTGATCTTTTATAAAGGTCCAGCAATCAACTGATTAAGAGAAGTGATGCACGGAGCACAATGTTTTGAACGAAAATCTTTTCCTGAAAGTTGGACTTTGTAAAGTTGAAATCTGAAATCAAAGTTGGACTGAAAATGTGTTTTAGCAAAACTCTTGAATGTTTTTGCTCGGTGCAATTCTTAAGAGAAGATAAAACTTGCATTTTCTGGTTGGTGGGGTGAGTGCTCCAGAGATAGGGTGCCATGGAACAGGAAAAAGACTGTTGAAATATTTCAGATGTTGGGACTAAACAGTCTCCACTGACGGTGATAGAGCTTTGGCTTCTATAGTGAGAATAGAAAGCAATTGTGACAGTACTTAATGATTGTTCAAAGATGTCAAATTAAGCCTAAAAATGCTGTGAGTCAGGATTTGTTTTAGTTTCTGACATTGCATGTCAATTAGGAGGGCAGCCATGTGAAACATTTTGAGCTAGAACTGTACAAAAAACAAATGATCTGCAAAAATGTAGTGCCTTTGGATTTAAGACTTTTAATTCTATTTCTACATATTTCTATAAACTTAAATATGTCCAACTCCGCCTCTCGCCCATTGACTGCTGGAGATAGGCACAAGCACCCCTCGCGACCCCACTCGGGACAAGCGTGTCAGATAATGGATGGATGGATAAATATGTCCAAGGTGAAATCATAGTGGCTGCATCGCAAAGTTTCTGCACAAATGCTCCACTGTTAATCAACAGCTCAGCTGTAGAGGTGGTCAGCAACACCAAATTCCCCGGGGATGCACATCACTGACAACCTCACCTGGACTGGAAACACCACCTCACTGGTCAAGGGCACACAAGCGTTGTACTTCCTTCTGAGGATGAGGAGAGCCCCATACCACCATCCTTCGCAGTGAAAGAAAGCATTGAGGCGTTCTGACCAGCAGTCTCACTGTGTGGTGTGGAGGCTACTGGCGCTTCAGATGAAAAGAAGTCATTTTATCCTGGCGCTCTGGAAATGTCCGAGGCGAGAAATATCATAAAAGACCCCTCCGTCCCCACCATGGACTGTTCCGTGCTGCCCTTTGGGGGGAGGCTTCACAGCATTCAATGTAGGTCCACTAGATTCTGCAACGGCTTCTTTACATGCATCGGACTGCTGAACTTTTAAGAAACTCTAAATCATGTCACAGACTCTGCATCCACTGACAACGCAAACCAAAATGCTGCATATTTACACCATATATATTATTGCTCTGAACTTCTATATCAATGCATTTTTTTAAGCCATGTTGTTGTGTTTTTTCTCCCACAATGTTTACATTTGATCACTGCTGCATTTTCTTCTGGATTGGAAATGATAATTTACTGTCGGAAAGCTGTATTAAATTACATTTTGTTTTGTATACACTCTGTGTATACATAATGACAATAAAAGTCATTTCAACTCTTCAAACTGAACTTCTGATTTCTTTTATTAACATAGAGCCCTTTTTTCTGGTAAAAATGTACTCCCATTTATTTTTGATTTCAAGCCTCTTTGTACAATTTAAATGAACATACGTCTTCATATTATATGCCTTTTTTGGTTTTGAGGGACTGATATCTGAAATTTAAAAATGTGTGTTATTGAGTTAAATGATAGAAAACTACATTTTGTATTAATTTCAGTTATCTGTGTTTTAGTTTTTGTCTTTTGACCTTAAAACGCTTCACACACAACAACAACAACAAAATTAGGAAAAACTGTCTGCAAAATACAAATACCTTTTCATAGAAGTATGTATGTACCTTGACAAAAACCTACATGTATGTTGCATGTATTATTCTTCTGTGTTGAATACATGACAGATGGTACTTTTGTTATTGGCTAAACACATTGAAGTATAAGTATTTATGAATCTATGCACTGTGAATAGTTCATATTCATATGATGTACTTTAAGATGTTTTCTCTATTTCTCATGTACATTATTCTGTCGTTCAACTTAAACTCTAGTCCAGAATTATACCAAACAAATCTAAATTCAAAACGCTTCAATTGTTGTATATTTGGTTTATGATTTCTATGTTTTGGACAGTTTCTTGAGTTTAGCTAAGTGTGATTACTTTGACTTTTCAGCTAGAATTTGCACTTTCTGCATCCTTTTCTATGCCCTCTTTTCTGTTTTTTTTTTTCTTTTTAGTGTTTATTTCTGTCTGCAGAGTGCAGTGGAAGGAGGTCAGTTAGGGGCCAAAGGGAAATTAGTCTTCTTCACTGAATAAACCAGCTCTTAGAACCGGTCATCATTGCAGCATCCTCAGAAATCTGACCTCTGATATTTCCAAAAAGGCAATTTTTCCATGTTAAAAGATTCTCAGTAATTCCTCACCAAGTAAATCCTAATACATCCTATGCTTTAGACAGTTTTATTTAAACCTTCCTCAAAGATCTTAACCCTCTATGTTTGTGACCATTTTCACCATGTTACCTAGCTACAGATTATATCTAATTTAAGATTTATTTCTAATCTTAGATTTTGCGTGTGTAGTTTCATATTTAACCAGACCTTTAAATGTCCATATATGTAACAAAAATAAGTTATATGCATTTTAGTTAAAATTGAGACAAATAATTCTTGAATGAATTTAGCATTTTATTTCTTCTTTATATGTTCAGCACATTGGCTACTGTGTTGTCTGAAATGATTTATTATTTCTGTAGCTATTGATCTGGTCCTAAACCAGAAGTTTATGTTTTACTATAAATGTATTCTCAGAGTTTCCTATTTGGTATAAATCAAAGGAAAGATTTTTTTTAAGTGGGGTTTATTTCCACCTGTATGGAGTAGTAAAACTAGAAACTTTTTTTGTTTATAATTACCTGCATATAAGTCATACAAATAATTTAAAAGCGATGTATATAAATTTAATAAATTCAAGAGAGGATCAAGCCAAATTGTTGTTTGAGTTGTAATGTAGATGAAAATACCCTCTCCCTGTCTTTTTTTTTTTTTGCACTGCAGTAAACCTCTCTTGTAAGATAATTAGCCACACCTGACTTGAATTTGGACACCTGTCTCCATTTACCAAACTATGGCCAGAGGATGATGTATAAAAGGCTTCAGAGCTGAATTGATGGTATGCATTTTATCTGACTGATGGCTGCCTGATTACTGTGCTGGCTTTCAACTGGCTGACAAATATGGGGTTCTTGTTAAGGTATGTGTCAAGCTATAAAATAATTAAATGTGTTGGATAGTATTTTTACTGCCCACTTTTTAGTGTTTTTTTTTCTTTCTTTATTAGGTTGGTGGTTGCTTTCTTAGTATCAGTGGGGACAAATAAAGTAAATGGTAAGCGGGCTGAGTTGTGTAAACTTTTTAAAATTATGTATAAAAGACTCTTAATCATGTGGGGTTTTTTTAACAGCTAGGAGTGTGCCATCAAGAACTTTTAAATCTGACCTTTCCACTGAGGGGCCAGAGAAACTGGGCTATTCGGCTTGGAAGAAAAGGCTCTTTCAGCCCCAGGAGAAACAAGGCATTAACTGGAATCGGTTTCCCAAGTCCCAGTACAAAGTTGGTTTTACCCCTCAGGTCCAGCAACCATGGTTTCAAGAAAAATATCCTTGTTCAATTGGAACTTGGGTAGGTTCTTGTGAGCCATCAAGGCTATCCTTTGACTCCAAATACCCAATGGGAGGACCCGCCCTTCAGGTGCAGCCACAGTTCCCTGGAAAGTTTTCTTGTTCAATGGGATCTCAAGCAGGTCCTTGTGGTCCTGCGCTCCAAAGAGGTGGCCGCTTTCCTCAGGTGCAACCATCAGTGCTTCCTGTAGAGCCCAAATTTCCAATAGGAGGTCCAGTCCCTGGGGTCCAGCCACCAAGGCTTCCTGGAGAGCCCCAATATCCAATTGGAGGTCCCATCCTTCAAATGCAGCAACACTTTCCTGGAAAGTTTACTTGTTCAATGGGATCTCAAGCAGGTTCTTGTGTGCCATTAAGGCCTTCTTTTGATCCTACACTTCAAAGAGGTGGTCCCGTCCCTGTGGTCCAGCCACCAAGGTTTCCTGTAGAGCCCAAATTTCCAATAGGAGGTCCTGTCCCTGGGGTCCAGCCACCGAGGTTTCCTGTAGAGCCCAAATTTCCAATAGGAGGTCCCGTCCCTGGGGTCCAGCCACCGAGGTTTCCTGTAGAGCCCAAGTTTCAAAGAGGTGGTCCCGTCCCTGTGGTCCAGCCACCGAGGTTTCCTGTAGAGCCCAAATTTCCAATAGGAGGTCCCGTCCCTGGGGTCCAGCCACCGAGGTTTCCTGTAGAGCCCAAGTTTCCAATAGGAGGTCCCATCCCTGGGGTCCAGCCACCGAGGTTTCCTGTAGAGCCCAAATTTCCAATAGGAGGTCCTGTCCCTGGGGTCCAGCCACCGAGGTTTCCTGTAGAGCCCAAGTTTCCAATAGGAGGTCCCGTCCCTGGGGTCCAGTCACCGAGGTTTCCTGTAGAGCCCAAATTTCCAATAGGAGGTCCCGTCCCTGGGGTCCAGCCACCGAGGTTTCCTGTAGAGCCCAAATTTCCAATAGGAGGTCCCATCCCTGGGGTCCAGCCACCGAGGTTTCCTGTAGAGCCCAAATTTCCAATAGGAGGTCCCGTCCCTGGGGGTCCAGCCTCCGAGGTTTCCTGTAGAGCCCAAATTTCCAATAGGAGGTCCCGTCCCTGGGGTCCAGTCACCGAGGTTTCCTGTAGAGCCCAAATTTCCAATTGGAGGTCCCGTCCTTCAAATGCAGCCACACTTTCCTGGAATGTTTCCTTGTTCAATGGGGACTGGAGCAGGTCCTTGCAGCCCACCAGGGCTTCCTTTTGATCCTAGGCTCCAAAGAAATCGTGTCCCTCAGGTCCAGCCACCACACTCTTCTGGAAAGTTTCTTTGCTCAAGTGGGACTTCAACAGCTCCCTGTCTTTCACATACATTTGATGCTGGGACCATGCACCCTTCAACAAGTCAAAGCAAACTGCCGCCTTCTACTGAATCCCTCTACCCAGTAGGGGGCCCAGCAAGCCACAGAATTGTGCCCCTGATGTTCAACATCAAGCCTAGATAGGCTTCAAAAAGAACCTTGAACCATGGATATCCCCCAAAGAGTCCAGGCTGCAAGAGTGAATGTTTAATTATCTGAACAAAATTGCCTGTAAAAACAGATCTGAATCAGGCTAGTACCAACTTAAATTGTGTGGGTTTTTTTTAAATGTCAGAGTTTAACTTTTTTTAAACAGTTGCAGTAGTGGTAAAGTCTGAAGGGTCATTCATCTTAAAATAAAGCAAACTTTTCATTTAACCTGCCTGTTCTGTTTGCTTAGTTTTACTGGGCTACAAATGCTTCTCAAATCATGGATGCAAAATATCCTTCAAATGTATAAATTGTCCTAAACAAAATGGATGGCTACAAATGAAGGCTTCGCCAACTATTTAGGAGCAATTGTGGTTATAGCTCCACAAACCACTTGGCGAGGCAAAGGACATTCTTCTGCACATTAGCTGCATTCATGCCAACCTTCAGAATGCTACTCCTTCCAGAAGCAATTTTCCTGACCACAATAATAGTGGGCTTTCAGCACACTGAAAGCCAGAAGTGACTTGATCTTGTGGTGCTCTAGTGAAGCAATGCAGGTACATAACTCCATTTAAAGCAGTAAAGTCAAACATTAAGCCAGTCAATTTCCATAAATGCAATGTTATCTTGCTGCGAAACTAGTCGGCGACTCCAAACTTTAATTTGTATTCCAACTTCCTATGCTTTCTGTCAGTGAATGTAAATTAAGTGGGGAAATTATGCAATCTCACTCCAGAGACCAGGGAGGGTTTTTTGTGGTGAGCCCTTTTATTGATGGGGCTTGAATTCAACTTGTACAGCAGGGGTTTCTGAAGCTGGGAGATCTTCAATCATTCAGGTTTCATAAAGCATCCCTACTCCAAAACAACCATATCAAATGAATGGCTTGTCAGGCCTTTGCCAACTTGATGGCATGCTGGAGTACTAATTCAAACTTTGAAGTGACGCTAAGAACTTGAATATCACCTGTGTCCAATGAACCACTCTCCCATACTTCTGTTAATTTTTAACAGACTACATTGGGGGGAAAAAAACAGGCCAATCTCTGACATAAACAAAGGTGTTGATGGCAACAGCACAGCTGATATTTCTCTCCAGGAAGGGGTCAAAGCCAAACGGGAACAGACCGGACAAAGCTATGAGGGAAAAAGAGAATAGTTTACAGATTGAACTAAAAGATTCCTGCTGAGAGGAAGAATGATGAAACAGGGGGTCCCTATGTCCTCCAGCAGTCTAAGCCCTATAGCACTGCACAACTATAGAGATAGCTGAGCCACCTCCACCTATGCTTCCTTAGCCACAAAGAGAAAGTTTTAAGCCTACCCATATATAAGCAGACGCGGTTTGCCCTCACGTAAATAAAATTGGTAGTTGGTTCCACAGGAGAGGCTGATAACTAAAAGATCTGCCTCCCATTCTTTTAGAAATTTCTAGGAACCACCTTAATAACTCCGGTAGATTTATATGAGCCGGTACTTGTTAGGAACATAAGGAACAACTGAGATATCTGATATCAGATGGAGCTTGGTCATTTAAGGCTTTATATGTGAGGAGATTTTTAAATTCTTTTCTAGATTTAACAGGAAGCCAAATGAATATAGGCCAGATAAGAGATATGATCTCTCTTTTCATTTTCATCAGAACCTGGCTGCAGCATTTTGGGATCAGTTGAAGGCTTTTAAACTACAGTTTGTGGACTTCCTGATAGTAAAGAATTACAATAGTCCGCCGCCTCTTGAAGTAACAAATGCATGGACTAGCAAGCATCA
>JAGKQL010000054.1:7524321-7541115 GCA_018398635.1 Cyprinodon brontotheroides
TGTTAATGACATTCATCAATCAGATAGAGGTCTATTGATTACCTATTTTCCAGGCGCATGAGAAATATTTCAGCTTTCAATATACAAAATAACCTTGCCTTACTAGAGGGAAATCTAAACTTTTCAAAAGCTTCCTTTCAGATTTAATTGTCTAACAGGTGAACGCTCTAAAAAATGTTGCGGCTACAGATCTCTGCAGCATTCTCTAACAAGCTGTCAAACATTCGATTGCATCAGGCTTAAATCTGCCACGGGCTTGTGAAGTAGAACCACCACAGCCGCTGCAGAGACTGCAGCTCCTCCAGACTCCTCTATATCAAAGCTTTCAGTGACCCCTCCACTAGCTCACTGACATGGCCAGATTTGAATAAAAT
The DNA here is from genome assembly GCA_018398635.1 of Cyprinodon brontotheroides. NCBI lineage: Eukaryota > Metazoa > Chordata > Actinopteri > Cyprinodontiformes > Cyprinodontidae > Cyprinodon > Cyprinodon brontotheroides. The sequence continues at coordinate 7,524,696 of JAGKQL010000054.1, forward strand.
CTTAGAAGCATGGTATGAAACAGTATTTTATGTCTAATCTTTTTTTTTCTGAAAAAGATTTAAAGTTCTTTCGGTTTCAAGTGATGGAATTCTGTTTTTAAAGGATCAAACATATACATATATTTATATACTTTGACAAGCAGGTAGATGAAAGACTGAATATTCTTATAAAAACATATTACTCTGGTCTAAATTAGCTATAGAGGGTTGCAACAGTTTTCTGACAACATGAAAGTCCCAGGAAATAGATTTTTTATCATATTATCTAACCTTTAAAATGACACCTAGTGTGTACATTTTTCAACAGGGCTCCAAGTGTTATGTGGTAATTATTCAAGTCTAGACAAAAAAAAAAGATAAAAAGTTGACAGCTTCAGATTTCTTCAGCGTGAAGTTTTTACTTTATATTTTAGTAAACTTGTTTGGAATGCTTATTTACTCTCTCACTCCACCAAGTGTCATATATAAAGGACTCCGCCATACACAGAGGTAGGCGACTGTTTTCACATTTCAAACACAACTTACTGGTTGTGATACCTCATGACTATGCAGTGAGCACTCTAGGTTAGGTGTTGCATGCAAAAACACCTTGAGGATACACCAGAATCCACACACAAACTGAGGTGACTGTATGATTTAGTTGTTTTAGGCCCTAATGCACAGTGCAATTAACATCATCTGTCTCCCTGACACTAATATTAATTTCTATGACACAGTCTTAATTTCATCATTTCTCATGCTTTTGGTATAATGTGTCAATTTATAAAACGATGGATTGCAGCTTTATTAGCTAATTACATAGCTTACTTTACTTGGATTTTCACTTTACTTGGATTTAGTTTTTACATATGCATATATATATATATACATACATAGATGTATATACAGAAGAGCTATCTCTTTTTTATTTTTATTTTTGTCTTTATTATCTTGTGTTGTTGGATGTGTATTTATATATATAAAACTGTAACTGGAGCATGTAACAAAAGTAATTTCCCTCTGGGATTATTAAAGTATTTCTGATTCTGATTACTATAAAATATTTACATGTATAGCAAATCATGAACATTATCCTACATGTTTTTAGTTGATTTTGTTTTGTCTTTGAGTTGAGTCGTCTGTTTTGCATTGTTACCATAAAACTTTTGTGATTTTTCAAAAATGGTGTGACTTAGAAGTTCCTCTGCTTTAAAATTTGTATTTCTCCTGGTAAATAGCAAGTACTTTTAAAACTCCAAAACATTTCAGTTCCCCATTCACTCATACATCCACACACTGATGGTGGCTGGCTACTGTAGCCACAGCTGCCCTGAGGCACACTCACAGAATCGAGAGACATCTTCATGTACACTGACCACCATTTTCAGGTAATGCGGGTGCAACCCACCGGTTTCACCCTGCACCACTGTTCACTGTGCAATACTTAGCATTGCTTGTTGTACATCATGCAAGTACTTCTCCTAATTGCTAAAAAGGAAACTAAATTTAGCCATTAACAAATTCAATTCTTTTTCATTATGGTTTGCACCAAATTGCTCTGACATTCTGCCTTGGACTATGCACTTTGAGTTCCTCTGAATTTCAGTTATGTGCCGTAACTTCATTAAAGAGTCAGATTCACACACTCCCCATTTCAACATTTAGAATGAAGGTAGACCAACAGTTAGATAGCAGTAGATTATAAGTTTTTACGTAAATTAAATCCCTTTCCAAGCCAGATGAGGTTCTATTTGTATTTGTTTGCTTTTTTTAAAAGCAATAAAATCCTGAGCTGTACACATGAAGAGTAGGCTACAGGGCTGTTTATTTGTACATCATGATTTGAGTTATTTGGTAATGTGTAGATTATCAAGTAACTAGAAAAGTACTCTTACCCTTTTTCCACTGGTTGAAAAACTTGTTTAAACAGAAAAAAAAGTTGGATTTTAGTGGCAGTGGGAACAGCTCACTGCCATGTGACAACCCCTGTCAAATGACTTGACAAGCGACCCAGACTAAAATCGGCTACAATCTGCTCGGCTCTAATCAGCATTCAGTGGGAATAGCAGCCCCGGTTAACCTTTTAATTTACGTGTTATCATTGAATGGTAAATGGCATGTACTTATATAGCGCCTTTTTTCAAGTCAGGAGACTCGACCAAAGCGCTTTACACTACATTCATTCACTCATACACTGAAAGTGGCAAGCTACATTGTAGCCACAGCTGCCCTGGCTCACTGACAGAAGCGAGGCTGCCGTACACTTGCGTCACCGGGCCCTCTGACCACCATCAGTAGACAATGCAGGTGAAGTGTCTTGCCCAAGGACACAACGACACTGAAAGTCGGAGCCGGGGCTTGAACCATCAATCCTTCGATTTCAGGGCAAACTCCTACATCCAACACCACTGTCGCCCCGTGCAATGTAGTGCAATGTACGGACATCAACATATCACCCTTCTGATATAAAAAGCTAAAGCAACTCTGTTTATAATCAACAAACATGGTACAGCACTGAGGAGAGAGATTCGGAGGGACAAAAGAAGGAAAAAATAAAGCACACTAACTACGCCCTTCCATGTTGCTCTCCATTGTTTACTTTCCTGATTTCTGTTGCACTGGTGACATCAACAGCACTAAACTTGCATGATGGCATCACCAGACACATAGCAGTGGGGGGACAGAGGCCATGCAGGTTGCCAGTAAGAGATCAGACCCAGCTTTTTTTGCCAATGGGAAGGAAGCCAAATACTGATTGTTAGCAGGTCGACCCATATTACACACCAAATGTTAACCCGGTAACTTCAAAGGGAAAAAGCTTCAGAGCTCAGACTTCTGCCAAGCAGCAAATTTTGCCCCATATTGTGACTAACACCTATTGCTAAAACTGTCACATGATCTGGATCATTATCAAGCTTTAATTAATTGTTCCTTGGCATGAGGTGCACCATTGTTAATAGTTTTCTTAAAATAATTTCATATGTAAATAATCATTAGTATGTACAGGTCATAAGTGCAGGCACTGGTTTGTCGTCTGCAGCTCTCACCTTCTTCATTTGCTCTACACCCTTGCTATCTTGATCAGCAGATCCATAGACTACAAGTGAGGCCTGACTCCCCTTTCTTTGGTTTTTAGTCTTTAGTATAGACTTTTTGAGTCCAATGCTAAAGCTTTCCCCAAATAGTCACTGTTAAGCCACCTAATAATTTGGAAAAGGATTTGCTCCTTGCTAATTTCTTATTCCCATCTCCTTTAAAATAAATTATTGTATCCAGATTATGATCCAAATTATGTTTGTAAATTTAATGGATTGTCTTTTTATTTTTGCACAGCGCAGCAAATGGATGGAAAATCTATAGCAATAAAACACAGTGTGTAGCTCTGTTGCAGAATTGAGACAGTAAAAATCTTGTTTCTACGACTGAAAAGACATCCTAAACATAGCTCAGTTTTTGTTTTTTGCACTTTGAATACATCTCATCTGTAAGATTTACACGACTGTTTGTTAATCATATTTCAATCAGATTACTAAGGACTACCAATTAATTAGAGATGGTTTTGGTCTTAATTTAAGATAGACAATAAAAATGACATTATGCTGTTTGAGTCTAGCGCCGAAACCTCTAAAGGATACATCTGTGAGCACTAAAAGAAATTAGTACAATGAAAAGCAATGAAGTTCTTATCTCCTATGGCTTCCTGCTAAGGCTGTTTTCACTGTAGCTTTAACACTTTAATAAAATGTCTTTAAACAAAACATGCTAAAACACCATCTGTAATGGTTGCGTCTGCTGTGTTATTTTTTAATTAAAAACTATCAAGTCATCATTTCACACCTGGCTCAATGTTAGGTTTTCTAGTTAGTGTGGAAAAAATGTGATATACCCAGACTAATAGAGTACCACTATATAAGAGGGATCAAATCAGCAAATTAAAAGTATAATTCAATACCACCTCAGTTCTGTCTCAGAGGAAAGCTTATTTTGAGAGGGGTACACTTGGTACCTTTGATTTTTCTGGAGTAAATAAGTCTGAGGATTCCTCTCAGTCTGGCGTTAGAGTCTGTCTGCTGAGATCTGTGAGGGTCTTTGATGTGCACGCTCTTCATTTCCCTGAAGCAGTACAAACCGAAGATAAAGCTATTCCACATGTTCACTTCAAAGGTCTAAAAATTAACACACAAGTGTGTGCAAATGTTGCAATAAACATATGCATTTTGTTCTAACTGTGTATTAATTCAGTTTATACATACATTTATTTCAAAGTACTTATTAAATCTCTAAGTAAAACTGAAATGTTTAATTACCATATCATTCCTGACAGATGATTCCCAGTACTGTTTGTAGATTTAAGGATGTGTTAGCTGGTTCTTCAGAATCATAGAGGGATGTATTTTTTTTTACTCTAAGCATTGTTTTCCCCCCAGTACATCTCGCTATAAAATTGTTAAATAGGAAATACACTTGAGGAAGTTTAATAAAAGTACACTTTATTTCATTACAGCCAAAGAAAGATTTATTACACTAGTGATTTCATTCTTATGTTTGTTATTGGGTTCAGGGAAATGCTGATATAGTAATGTGTTTTGTTTTATCACAGTCTGAGCAAAACTGGAATAAAACAAAATTACAACTGGGCACTCCTCCCAGTGTATTCTAATTGTACAGAAGCCCAGTAATTAATAGTGCAAAGCGGTGTGCTTCCGATGATACAGAAGTGTATAAGAACTATGGGTGTGCTTTTTGCATAATTACTAAGTGCAGCAGCAGTAATAGGTTAGAGGGTGAAGCTGTGTCTTTTCACCTTCAACACAGATCAAATTAAACCGCCTGTAATGAGGTAAGGGCAAAATTAATACAAACTAGGCAGACCTACAGTATAGAACTGGTTCTAATTCTGAACTAGTTAGGCTTAATAATGTTGTATGCTATAATATATCTATATCTATCTATCTATCTATCTATCTATCTATCTATCTATCTATCTATATATCTATCTATCTATCTATCTATCTATCTATATCTATATATATATATATATATATATATATATATATATATATATATATATATATATATATATATATATATATATATATATATATATATATATATATATACTATATATATATATATATATCTTTGTGTCACTATATATATGTTATATATATATATGGGGCAGGGCACTGCACCTCGGCTCATCTCATAACCACTAGTGGTGGTTCGGTAAAGCGAGATGAACATGGACCCAGTGCTTCTGGTGTATGGGATACCTCGCTGCTGTCAGTGTGCCCCAAAGCAGCTGTGGCTACAATGGAGCTCACCATTCTCAGTGTGTGAATAAGTTTCAATGAGTGTACTGTAAAGCACTTTGGATTCCCTTCAATAACAAAGGCTCTATATAAGTACAGGCCATTAAACTGTACCACTGAGCTAGAATTTATTTATTTTTATTTTTTTTTACCAGCTCTTTTAAGACCAGCATGAACATCTTCATGCCCTAATCTTTTTATTTTTAAAGCTTTTTATGTATATGCAAAAGAAAAAGGTTATCATAGAAAATTACACTACATTACATTTCATTTTCTAAGATAACTATTTACTTGGCATAAACATAAAAAAGCTTTTAAAAAATAGAAAGATTAAGCCATAAAGGTGTAAATCTTCAGTTAATAGAGATGAATAATGACCAGTTAATGCTTTTATTTGCCCATATTATTCCTGCATTGTGTCCGTTCTATTAACTGCACTTCTATTTAAAAGCTTTTGTCATTATCTGGGCGCACTGTATATACTCAACATATATATATATATCTCCCATGCACCTTTTTCTTACTTCCTTCTTTGACTATTTGAGCTGATGTAATGAATAAAGTTCTCCACTGTGAAATCAATAAAGTAAATCAATCAATCAACTGCAGAGAAGTAATATTCTCTTCCTGCACATAATCTGAAACAAACTGCAAACACAAGTTTTATATAATATGGCAAATAAAAAGCAAAACTTTGACCCGCAGCATCTGTTGCGTCAAAAAACAGAACTATGTTAGCCCTTTCTAAAAGCTTAACTCAGTATAGTAAAATCTGCTCTTATCACTTATTTATATCTGACAAGTTTGACATCATGCATTTCAGAGGAGCTATGGGACCTTTTTGACACTGAAACAAGATGGTGAGTTTCTTTTTATCTTCATAGACATAGCATCCTACTGATTGGTGAACAAGCAAAAAAATTAAAATACATCAGCACTTAGAAAAAGAGAGATAAAACACTTTTATGTCTAACTGGAAATCCCCTAAGAACTCTGTTTTTTTCTTTGTTTGTTTGTTTGAGAAACCACTCTGTTGCAGGGTCTTTTTATTATTTAATGTGTGTCTTTCTGATCTTATTTACCTAGGTAATAAAAGTCAATCGCTGCTTAGGGCACCGCCTGAAAGTGAATGTTGTCTGTGAATTAGGTTTCCTTTCTCATCAGTTACCTAAAAGTTGTTGTTTTATGTCCTTTAATCATTTGCTGGAATATGTGAAACAAGGACGGAGAAGATCTGTTGGTGTGTTGTGATCTGGGCATCGCAGGCTACTGAATTTAAAGTAGTTGTGTGCAAGCTTGAGTGAGCGTATTTTTTGCAGCATGAGCTTGAAGCCATTTTGACAAAATTTGGTGCTGATACCACTGTATTCTGAACAAGATGTTAAGGTAGCATGTGGGATTGTAGCATCAAAGATGTGTTTGTATTTTCCACAATGATTTGGTTACTTTAATGAGTTAATTGCATAACTTTGATCTTAACTTACATTTGGTAATTCATTTCCCTACATTAATGAAAAGGCAACATTTTTTGGGGTTGTGTTCTGTCTACAATTGAAACCTGTGTTAAATGACTATCTGGATGTCCAGTATCACAGTTCAGTACTAATACTATGGTATGGACAGAGATGGGAAGTGACAAAGTACAAATACTTAAGTTACTGTACTCAAGTAGATTTTTCCTGAGAATAAAACAAAAACAGATTACTACTTACTTTTTTATGGCTGACTTTGAAGTCCTTATCCTTACCATTTACACAAATATATGTACTTTCTACTCCTTACATTTTAAAAAAAATTGGCTTTCGTAACTTTAGTTTTTGAATCATTTCAATGGAGTTACCTTTATTATTTATACGTCATCAATACCAAATTTTTTGTGTAGCCCTCTGCCCCCTGTTATCAGTATATTCCTGATTGTGTACAATAGACTTTGAGCAGTTTTACCATTAAATTATGCAAAGGTGTCAGACGAAAACATTTCAGGTCTCATATGTATCGTAAATACATATATTTTGCAATAGAGGTTTAAGTGATTTAACCACTTAAAAGCCCAAATGACTTGATTGAATAAAGGGCTAAACATCCAACATTGGTGCCGGATGCAGGAATTTGCCCTGCAACCAAAGGTTTAATGGTTCAAGTTCAGGCTCCGGCTTTGGGTGCCTTGCCTACTTATGGGGGTCAGAGGGACTGGTGGCGCCAGTGTATGGCAGCCTTGCTTCTGTCAGAGAGCCCCACGGCAGCGTTGGCTATAATGTAACTTCATTGTGTGACTGTGTGTGTGAATCTGTGATTTAAATTGAATGTAGAGTAAGTCCTCTGACTTGAAAACTTGCTATATAAGTACAGGCCATTTATTTCAGATGTCTCTGTAACTGATGACTATCTGACCAATTTCTGATATTTTCGTAAGCATCATTTCCAATTACTCGGTTAGCCAAAAAACACATTAGAAGAGTATCTGTAATGATGGTGCTTCTTAAAACTTTAACCAGATTTACTCTTTTACTTCCACTTGGCCCTGTAACCTGGGAAGATGATCTTTTACTGTGGATACATTACAGGCATGGTAAATTTGATTTTTTTCAAAATAAAGAGAAGGTTGTTTCTGCGGGGGAAAAAATCTCTGTAGGTATAAAAGAGCTCCACCATTCAGAAGTGGAAAAGGGAGTTTTTTTGAAAAGCTGCACATAGCTGGTGAAAGGCAGGACTTGAGGCAGGTTGATGCATAACATTTAATCTGAGATGACTCCTGGGCTGGAATACTTCACAAAAAAGTTCCCTAAATGAAGTTAAATGGTTTTTCTGTAAAAACCATATCAAATCCAGGCTCTGTAGACAGTTAAAAAAAATTTACAAACACCTACAATAATTCGGGGAATAATAAAAAATTGAATTGAAAGTGAATTTAATCCCCTATTGGGATCTCACAATGGAGAAAATGGAATTCCTCTGTATTTAACCCGTCCCCTTTGGAAAGCAGCGGGCCGCCACCTTTCCTGCGCCCGGGGGTTAATCCTCTTGCTCAGAGAGCCAGAGTGGTGGCCTGTGGGAGTGGGATTCTCGAACTCAGAACCCTCAGGATTCCAAGCTCTAGTGCCCTAACCACTATGCTGCCACCTGCCTAATAATTCATAATCATTGACTCTCTCACTGAACAATTCTACCTCTGTATTTACCCATCCCCTCAGGGGAGCAGTGGGCTGCCCACTGTATGCGGCACCAGAGGAGCAGTGTGGGCTGGCGTGTTTTGTTCCAGGGACCTAGAGTGTAGCAGGTGGATCAAACCTGTACTTCTCTGAAACACAGCCCACCAATTTCAACCACTAGGAAGTTCAGTACTGGCTTCCCTCTCTAAGTTGCAAATTAAAGAAACGCCCATACCCATACTATCTCCTCAGTGGGGGTAGTCAAAATAAAAATATTGAGTAACAATACATGGGGAATAGGGATGTAATACATGAATACATATTAAGACACTGAAATGGGTAACAACTGCATGCATGTTGAATTACAACAAATTTCACTTCTAGTCTTGCTGTACAGGCAGTGTCCAATGACCAAAGTAATTCTAATAAATTGGAAATCTCCTCTCTTGAAGATTCTGTAAACAGGTATACAGTTTCCAGACACACTCTCATTTAAAATGAGAGCAAATTAAATGCTTCACATTACTCAGGCGTGCAACTTGAAGGGACTTTAAATATATATTTAACATACACCATTATACCTCTCTAAACAGGATACATTTTGACAGCAGGTTTAGAGGATTGCTTTTAGAGGTTCATTGACATTAATGTCTTAGGCATGTTTAATTAGCTTCGTTATAAGAGCGAAACGGATAAAAACATGCCTCATTAAGAAGTACATCAGACACGTATTCTGCTGGGTTATTTCGGCTACTATGTAATGTACAGGCTCTAGTAATTATAATCTGTAGTTCCTGTGTCACTGTAGTAATACTAGTTACATTTAACTGGATAGGCCCAACTTACCCTTCCCCATCAGAGTTGCAAATTTAAATCGTATATATATATGATTTACAGTAAAGGCACTTTTAAACTGAACATTTTTTGCAAAAACAAGTACATGATTTATTTGTATGTATGAACAGCATATTTTTCTATTCTCTCTAGAATTTATTTGCATGCATGTTTTTTATCAATTAATGTCCTCAGGATATTAGACACCCAGATGCAGGATAGTAATGACCAAAGTAATTGAATGATGTGGAAATAAAATCTGTGGTCATAATGTCAACAGGTAGACAGTGATGTGATGTTTATGGTATCTTGTGTTTGAATTATTTTTATTTTTTTTTTATGGAAAAAAAGTTTTCACAGACTTTATATAAACATTCAACAAAAACAAACAAACAAATAAATAAACAAACAAACAAAAACAACCCACCCCAAATCAACAAGGATGCACTGCGGTGTTCACATAAAAGAGAAAAAAAAAAGAACATACATACCGGTACATACAGCCCACATACACAAAATACAAACAGACATGGTTCAAAGTGGTCCACACTGTCGGACAGCCAAATGTGTGATATATTGAATAAAAAAAAAAAAAATAGAAGAGAGAAAAAAATCTAAAAAAAAGAAAAACAACTGAATTTACAGTTTCTGTAAAAAAGATTGTACCGGGTCCCATATCCTTCGGAATTTGTCCGACTCTTGATGAAGGTCACAAGTCAGTTTTTCAACTGCGACAATAGCAGACATTTGTGATAACCACATATCGACTGTAGGGGCTAGTAATGCTGACCACCTCAGTAGTATACATTTCTTAGCCAGAAATAAGAGAATTACAAGCAAATGTTTGGTATCTGCATTAAAGAAAATCCCTGAAGTGTGATTAAAAAGACAGAAGGAGGAAGTTAGTGAGAACTGTTTACCAATAATCTCTTGTATCACCAGATGAACTGCCTTCCAGAAGATTTGAATATAGTCACAAGACCAAAATAAATGAATTTCTATATTTATCCATTTTTTGTTTTTCTGGATTCTGTCAATAATTCAAATGGGTGAAGGACCTTTAAAGTGTGTTGTGTTTGCTTGGTCCACATGTGTTCTCTGCGCATTCATATGAAAGTAAATAAGTGGAAAATGTTGAATTAAGATTCTGCCGGCATAGTATGGCAGACGGTTTGATTCCCCTGAAGCTTACAGAGCTTCCCGTCCAAACCCCTGTTAGATTCAACTGTCAACACAACACATCTATGTGCAAACACAGCTTGATAAATTGCTCTGATTTGTAGTTGAAAGCTGCTACTCTGGTTTGAATCAGAAAGATTGTTTTTATAGATGAATTATTTTGTAAACCACGCTAAAATGCTTTTATTTTCAGCCGGAGACTCTTGGCAGCTTTGCAGCTTTCAGCATGCTCTGCTGCTCTAAAATGAAAATGTATGTACATGCATGTGAGTCTGTGATCATGCATAAGGATGCTCATTTAAAGCAGCCCACAAGGATCTGGTACTGTAAAAGTATTTTCAACCTTCCTCATGTGTGCAGAGAAGCTTACGCACACAAAAACACACACATAGATAAAAGCCTCACTGGCACCATAATTGTGTGGAGGTACATTTGTTTCCTTTAGAGATGCTTAATTTACAATTTTAATGCATCCAAGCTCTTTAAGAAAATTTGGGAAGTGATTTTAGTGAATGCTTGTGGGCCCCAAACCCCCCCACAGTTTTATTTCTTCATCCCAGAGGGAAGAATGCAACCCTATACTAAAATATAATGCAACTGGACATACTAAATGTTATTAATTCAGTCCTCTTGTAGATGTCTCTGCGGTGCATGTTCAATTGTTTTGGACCAAAACATCAGTGTTGAATTTAGTTCCTCTACTAGTTGTCAACAGAGACACAACAACAGTTTTTCCATCTATCCATCATATGTCATCTAAACAATTTTGTGCCTTAGTCCATGAAATAGAGTTTCACTGTTCCATGCATTACTGCAAGTTGTTTGCTTTGGAGTATTTTAATAATAAAAGCTTAGTTTTTGTTATCTGGAAGACAACAGAGCTTGAAAAGTATTTATAAAAAACTGATATTACTACAAAATCAATCAACAGTATAATTAAAGATAGCATAAACAACCAAAGCACTTGGTTTTAGGCAAATGATGCTTTTATATCTTTAAGTACTTTAACATAATGTTTAATTTAATTTCTGTATTGAATCTTAAGATCCCCTATAGATTGATCAAGGACCCCAAGTTGGGCCATGATACAAACTTTGGGAATCGATGCATTAGAGGATAAATTCAGGAAATGCAATTATTTTCAATACTTCATGTTCTTCCAAATATGGATTTCATTCCTATATAACAACAAAAAAGAAATCTCAGACTTTCTTTTTTCAGAAGATTTAAATGGATTTTACACTGTTTAATTCAGTCTTAACCAAAAACAACTAGAGATAAAAAGCAGTGTCCTTAAAATGCAAAGCCTTCCTTCACACCAATGAATCAAGATATAAAGTCTTAAGAGTCAGGTATTTAGGTATTAGGTGTAACCACTGGTATTGGTTGTGCTTGTTTAATTGGAGCAAACATAAATCCGTTCCTAATGCTCTTTCAGCATGAATGCTAATCTACACAATCCACTGCCCTCATTAGTTGGAGAAATACATTCTGAAGTTAATTTTAGGCAATGTAAGACTTAATCAGAGTGAATTAGTCAGGAGAAGCAGGGATCTCGTTCCGGTCTTCTTAGTATGAAATCAACTTTTTCTGTCTCTGACTTCCTTGGAGCAAAGGGAAATAATCATTTGCTTAAAGTTTAAAAAAAAAGGAATGAACTGTCATCTGGAATAACAGAGTAATATTAAATTAATGCTATTTCATAGTTTCTTTTTTTCACCAAGAGAATTAACGTTTTCATAGCATTTCAGTCTTTAAACAGTCAGTTTATTATTTATACCGATTTAAATGATAATAATTACCACCTGTTGCTGCTTATTGCTATAGTTATATTCTTGTTTGGTAGACCAAAGTGTTGACCATTCTTCCTCGCTTGCTTTGGCGACCCAGCCACATACATGATCTGTGCTTTTGCAATGTTTGTGATGCTTGCTGAAAGAGATATTTATTGCTAAACGAGAAAATATTTGTTTGAGGAAAGCATTGAAAATATTATATATAAAAACAGAAGACAAAAAGGGACAAAACTGTATTAAAAAACTGTTCTTCGACATCATGGAAGGTTCTGATTTGTTCTGGCCGTAAATGACTCTGACCGCCATGTCACTGCATACTGACACACAATGTCACACAAATTGGATTTTTTTTCACATTAAGTTTAATAACATCCAGTTTTTAATATTTTCTACCAAGCTACCAAGAAGAAAAATGTAGAAGTTTAAGGACTTGTTTTCCAAAAATAAAATGAAACAAGGTGGTGGAGAATCTGTTTGATTGTTTCTAAATCACAAACCAATTTTCCTTCTTCACATCTCTTGACATTACTGTGATTTTCTTTGTTAAACTCAATTGTAGACATCTTTTTTTCTGTTTGTTGCTTCATTTTAACATAAAAAAAATGTAAATGTATTATAAAGTTCATCCCTTCAAAGAGAAAAGGCTGAACAAATCAGTTTTTACATAAAAGACATCTCCAGAGATGAAGGAGGTTTCTGACTGGAACAGCTCCCACATTGACAGAACAATACTTCACTTTGATGACTAATTTCAAAACATGTTGGGATGAATCATTTTTGGGTTATTGTTGAGTTGCACATTTTGTAATCCTTTTGCATATTTATGATAGTAACCGTTTTAGTTTTTACGGAGCTTCTAATAAGTATTCCTACTGCCTGAAGTTTATGTACGGTATATATTTATATAATCTTTCATTTGCAAACTTCAAAGTACATTTTATGTGATAGAACAATATCTAGTAGTATAATTTGGGGTTTATTCAAAACTAACATACCATTCAAAAGATGGCAGCATAATGCTTTGGTATGCTTTTTTTCTGCTGGAACAGGGAGGCTGAATGGCAGTGATAGGAAGATAGATGGCGCTCTACAGGGAAAACCAGGTCAAAAAAAAAAAAAAAAACTGTAAAAGAGTTCAGCAGACCTGATTAAGGCTAAGTTTCATCTTCCAGCAGGACAACAATCCCTAACATGCAGATTGAACTATAATGGAACAGTTTGTATCAAACCATATTTATGTTATAAAATGTCCCAACCATAACTTTTCTAAAATATGAGATGCTCTACTCTGTTTGCACTAGAGGTGTATGAGGGACAAAGATCACAAAAAAATATATATATAAAAAGTAAATAAATACACATGTAATTTTATAAAGGAGTAGATAAATAAACATGAAAATAAATACACATATAAATAAATACACATATTCTATAAATAGATAAATATAAATATGGATTAATACTTATAACATTTATAAATATCTATATTTTTTGTACTTCTCTATTTATAGATCTATTTGTGTAGTTTTACCTCTTTGTGAATTTAAATATGTATTCATTCATTTATTTATTTTTACTTTGATTTATTTATATATTCCTTTTTTCTATATTCATTTCATTTTACCTTTATTTATTTAATCCCAACTTTTTTCACATATTCCCACATTTTCCATATATGTACATTTCCACATTTTTTTATTTCTACATTTTTCTCTCCTCATGATAATGAGGTTAGTGGTCCTAACGTTTATCTTTAGCACTATTGGTTAACTGTTAACCTTTGCTGGAATGCTTGTGGTCAAGCATCTGTATGTTACTGGGCTCAATGTGAGGCTTATATCCTGCTCTACATCTTTAATAGTGGTTTGTTTTAACAGTCAAATATGTCCAGACTCAAAATTAAATTTGCTTAAAACTCTTGTGGCCATTTCCATTGATGGGCAGACTGCGGAACCTTCTAAGAAGTAAATAGATCTGAAAAATTCATGTGCATACCCTGAGAGAGAGTCATGCAGAAAGTAATGTGTACTCCCTCTCAAAATTAGCTGCCTATCCCCGCCAGCCGCAATGTATTTATGTTGATTTATAAAAAAAAAACAGAACGAGCATTGATCTTGTCTCTAGATTTTACAGGCTCTGTCTGATCTCAGCTGAGGGCCACTGCTGAGATGGAGCTCTCCTTTGGTTAATTAATGGTCTGCAGGTAAAGTGGGCGCCGTCTTCAGCAGCCAGGGCAGTCTATTCTCTGGAGGGGAATCAACCTGTAATGAAAGGCACTTAGACCACCTGCCAGTAGACCACAGCCATGATTAAAAGTCACCAAGAGTTCTTTCAGACTCAATCAGATTCATCACAGAGGAGCTTCTGAGACATGGGATGACAGGAAAGCCAAGATCGGTAATGTTTCTTAATTGAAATAATTAAATTATGGATAAAACTATCAGGACATGTTTACTTGTGATTCCAGTGTTGATGGTGAAACACCTTTCTAAGAAGTGTCCTCTCTTATTCCGTTGAAGCTGAAGTGTCTGGAATCATACAAATCCTTTGGTAATACCCTATTAGGCCTGCTAGGAATGCAGTAAATCCTGTCTATGTCAAGCCATATTTCAGAGTGAAATGCTCCAAGCAAATATGCTGACAACACACAGCAAAGCAAATAAAGAAGATGAATAATGTGTGCAGTAATGAAAGGGGGAACCAGAATAAGACCATTTCCACACAAAGATATGTAGGGACGTACGTGCATGGAGCCTTAATCTGAATGAGTAAACTGTAATCACTTTCCAGACTTTGCTGCAACACTGCATCTAATTTGAGCAAAGCACTTCCATTCTGTCGCATCTGCGATCACAGCAGTTGATCTGCAGGTTTTAGTCTTCTTCTCTATGAAAAACAGCAGGCATAATTCTGCCTTCTGAAAGACACAGTACCAGTTCTATAGAGCCAATCAATAAGTCAGTTACAAATGAAGATGTGTGAAGAAATAAGCATGAATGCGTTTTTTTTTAAATATCTAAAAAGTAAATATAGCCCCCATTTATAGCCTTTTCCAGCCTGCATTGCTTCATAGTATATAGCATCTTCCCAATGTTTCAAGTATCACTTTTTACGACATCTCTATGCTTTTGTCAGCATTATTACTACAGATAAAATCTGAGACTAAAAGCCCCCTGACTGTTTTTCTATCTGGCTTGTTCAGCATTACTCAAATGTCTGACAGGTTTATTGAAGCTGAAAACGTTATTCTAGAAAAATATAAAACAGCAGATCCTATTCTGATGATCCATAAACTGTCATCTAAAAGTTAGGTTTGCATTTTTTTAAATGCATTTCATAGAAAATGCTGACAGAAGAACGGATGCTGTGGTGATTGGGGTGTTTAGTGATGCGTTTGAAACAACAAACTACTTCAAGTGAATAAGGATTCAAAGATTTTACCTTATTGTTGATTGTATTCAATCTAACAGTATGAGGAACATATACACCCAAATGTTTTAACTGCATCCACTGATGTACCTAAACCAAAGTCTTTTCAAACCATTATCAAGCTTCTGGCACTTTTCTAGCTGGAAATTTGACCTCTTCTTTTGCAGAAATGCTACAGCTATTTACAAAGGTTGGTTTTCTTGCAGTGACTCAGCTTTTAAGCATAGTCCATAACTTTTCATTAGAGTTGAAGTTAATCTTTTCTTGTAGAAACTCAATATTAGCCCCCTAATCCATTTAAAAACCAGTTAGGTGTGTGTTTGAGATGATTGCCCTGTTGGAGCACTCAGTTTTGTCTACGTTTGGGACATTCTGCTGTTTAGTGGAGGCATTGTTGTAGAATCCTTTTCTTACATCCCATCCGTTTTGTGAAATGTACCAGTACATCTAGAAGTACAAAGAGCCCCACATCACCTTGCTTTAAAGTTTGTTGTGTAAATACATAATGGATCCTTTGTTCTAATTGTTTAATGTTTGTCCCCTTTGAATATAAAGCTTTCTCCATGCGATTATTCTAGTCTGTCATAAGTTTCAAGAACTTTGATGGCTATTTTGAAATTGAGGGTTCTGTCTGCAAACATCTCAGTCCAACTCAGTGCTGAACCAATCCGTCTAACTGTGTAATACGAGCATAAACCCTTACCTCAGCCATACTGAAGATTTGCTGACCATGTTTGACATC
>JAGKQL010000054.1:7541615-7565644 GCA_018398635.1 Cyprinodon brontotheroides
TTTTAAGGAAAAAATAAATAAATCTACTAATAGGGTAAGAAAAAGTGAGCTCATTCTAGGAACTTATGTCTAACATTTTCCTTATTAGATATTTTAGCTGATCTTGAGCTTTACTTCACAGTTTTTTTTCTTATTTAAAAGTTATTTTTTTCAATTTAACAACTGTATTTAAGAAGTTTGAAGAATTCCAATCAAGCCACTTTTTCTTAAACAACTGTTAAGAATGTATATTTTATCATAAAACACATAAATTATGTCCATAAACAGGAGGAAATCATTGTGCTGCAGTCTGAACCATCTCCTGGCAGGCTGTATGGTGGCGTATTCCATTCATTATGGTTTGAATGCTGCAATATTTTTAGAGCTCAGGATCGTATCTTGGGGCCTAACTGAGCTTTAAACTTCTCCACAGCTTCATCCCTGATCTCTCTATCATGTTCCTTGGTCTTCTGCTTCACTAATTTTTTCTCACAAACCTGTAGGCCTCCATAGAACAGCAGGATTTAAACTGAGTTTAAAAGTATTAGAATAAATAGTAGCTGAAAACAAAGGTGCTGTGTGGAGTGATATGATTGGACAAAGTCCCTCATGGTGTCTTCTCTTCTGCTCCATTCAGGTTTGTTCCGTGCCGCTCTCAGGTAAAGACCTGGAGAGGCGGACGGAGAAGGAGTTGGATAGGTGGAGGAAAGACAAACCCTCATCTATATTCGACCCTCGGGGTCGCTGCTACGGATATCGGATGGCGTGGGCAAGAGCTCGACAGCGAGAGGAAGAACGGGAGAAGAAGGAAAGACAAACGGGGAATCTGTCCATCCCTCTTGCCCGCTCCGCCTCTACTCTTTCTCTGTCTCCTTCCCTTCTTCACAAGAGGTTTAGGAAAGGAGGGAAAGTCAATGCTAGTGAATGGGAGAGCGGCAAAAAAGTGGTGAGGCATCTTTCAATGGGGGCAAAAGAGGACTGGAAGAGCTGGAGTGATTTAGAATTCAAGAAGGTTCAAGGTGTCCAAGAAGAGGATTTAGCGTCAGACGGACAGAAAACAGAGAACGAGGCGAAGCTGACAGAAGATCAACAGGAAGAAAACAAAAACTCACCAACAGAGCAAAGAGAAGAGACTGTGAAAGTAGAGAAAAAGACTGAGCTTTTGGAAGAAAAGGAGGACAGCAAAGAAAAAGGAGAAATCACAATCATTTTAGAAAATACAGAGGACTGTCAATCTGTGGAAAACAAATCCCAAACTGCTGAAGAATCTTCTCAGTGTGAAGTGACGGTTGATCCAAACCAAACACAACCTCTGGAGGAGGAGGCTGAGCAGAGCCATGAGGAGGAAACTGGAGATAGAGAAATGAATCAGAAGGTAGGGAATGAGGAAAAGCTGCAAAATACAGAACTATCATCTGTTCTGGAAGAACCAGAGAACAAAAATAATGAGGATAGTGGAGATCCAGAAATTATTAATGAGACAGAGAACCCAGGAAAGCTGCAAAATACACAACAGTCACATGTTGTAGAAGAACCAGTGAACAGCAGACATGAAGAGGAAAGCACAGACTTAGAAATAAATCAGATAGAAAACCCAGAAAAGCTGGAAAATAAAGAAAAATCAGTTGTTCTGGAAGAACCGGGAAACAGCAGACATGAAGAGGAGAGCATGGACTTAGAAATAAATCTGATAGAAAACCCAGAAAAGCTGGAAAATATAGAGAAATCAGCTGTTCTGGAAGAACCAGGAAACAGCACACATGAAGAGGAGAGTGCAGACTTACAAATAAATCTGATAGAGAACCCAGGAAAACTGGAAAATACAGAGAGATCAGCTGTTCTGGAAGAACCAGGAAACAAAAACAATGAGTATAATGGAGATCCAGGAATTAGTAATGCAACAGAGAACCCAGGAATGCTGCAGAATACAGAACAATCACATGTTCTGGAAGAACCAAGCAATGAGCAGGAGAAGGAGACGACAGAGATGCACGAGGAAGAGGAGAACCCTACAGCTAATAACAGAAATAAGGAGGAGTTGGAGGAACATCCCACTGAGACTCAGAGTGAAAACATAAACACAAAAACAGAGACTCAGCTTCAGATTCACACAGAGTCATGGGAGGAGCCGGCCACACAAGCTGACATGAAACCAGAGGCGGCTACAGAAACTGAAAATTCCCAACTGCCGCAGCGAGACGCGGTCACAGAGAGAAGTGAGACAAACCTGGACTCGGAATCGCACCAAGACCTGGATCCTAAAACTGACACACAACAACAAGAGGAAGAAGGAACGATCACAGAGCACAGCTCTGAATCACTGGTAGAAACAGAAAAAGCAGAGGCACACGCCCACTTAGAGACACAAACTGATGTCCTGGTAGAGAATACAGCTCTGCAGGACGAACTGAATGAAGAAACAACACAAACAGAGGGAGAATCACAGACACCACCTGAAAGCCCCAAAGGAGAGGAGGAGAATGAAATAAGCATCTCCGTTAAAGAAGTAGAAGCAGTGATAAATGGACAAATAGAGGAGGCCGTTGTGTCTGGACATGCAGAGACACAAGGCGAGGAATGTGTTTCCGAACAAAGAAATTCAGAGGAATCAGAAATACATGTTCAGACAGACGAGGAGGCTGTGGAGTCTTCATCACCTGCAGAAAAAGAGATTTTACTCCAGGATGAGTCCCTTGACCAAAAAGATAAACCTGATCAGAAACAAATAAGCACCTCTGACATTGCTACACCTGAACAGTCGGCGCCAGAGGCTGTGAAGGATGCAGGGAGCATAGAAAATGTTCAAGAAAGCAAAGCAGGAGAAGATGATGTCTTTGTCTTCCCTGAACCAAAACAATCTGACAGCAACACAGAAATCCACCAGGAAACCAAAGATCCTCCTGAGCTTAGCGACAGCAGCCAGGAGCTAGGCTTTGTACGCCACAGCAGTCGCTCCTCCGGCGATTTCCGCCTGCGGAAGTCCTCCGTCTCACGTAGCTTGACACGCAGACTCTCAGAGGATCTCTTCAGCGGTGCAGAGAAAGCGAAGCAATCCCACTTCAGTACCGGTCAACCAGAATCTCAGCCTGAGGAATCGAAATCAGAACAAACCGTTCCTCAAGTTGCTGATGATGCGGCGGCACAGCAGGCAGACACCCCAAAGCGCTTCGGACTCTTCCGCAAACTGAAAGGAGAGCAGCCCGAGAAGGCCAAACAGAAGAAGAAGAAGGCCAAAATGCAGGTACCCAAAATCCTGATTCAGGACTTCAGTGACGTGACGCCAGCAGCTGAGCCGGTCCAGGAAGACACGGAGGAGAAACTGAGCTCCAGGGAGAGGAGGCGGCGGCGCAGGGAGCAGGATAGAAAGGAAAAGGAAGAGGAGAAGTTAAAAAAGAAGAAAGAGAAGGAACAAGACAGGGAGCGGAGGAAACCCCAGACCAGGGGAAAAAGTTTTCAAGCCCAGAAGGAGAAAGTTTGTGAAGATGTTGCTCATCCTGCAAAGGCCGGCTCACAGGTCCATAGACACTCTGTTTCTTATGCTGAATCTTACTTTTAAAACCAGCATCTGATTTTAGGTTTTATTACCTTGCTTCTTTGATCTCCACCACGCTTTTTACGTCAACCGTTTCAGATGTAAATAACTAATAAATATTGTTTATATAATATGAAAAGCTAATTTATTTTCTTTTGTGCAACAGCTTCTCCAACAACCAGGCAGACGGAACGTTTTTAACAAACCAAATCGCTTCATGTTCAGCCTCACATTTTTTAAGTCCAACATGAGCACCAGAATCCGCAAAGAAAAAAAGCACTGCTTGTATAAGCAGGTCCATGTCATCGCTAAATGGTCCAGTAAAAGCAGAAAGTAGGATCCAAAGCATCAGTTTCTGTCACTTCAAGTAATCCTGGTGTGTTGGTGTTAACAGCGCTGTCAGGTTTGCAGGTTTCTCTGTTTCTTTGATCGTCATTCTGCTTCAGTTTCATCTTCGCTGTCGCTGGCCAGCACTTCCTGAGTTGTAACCGGCTGCGTGCTCATCAGAGGGGACGACGGAAGCACCGATCCAAAGAACTTAAGGGGGCAGGAAAAAGGTTAGCCGAGTGAGCTGCCTGGGTTATGGTTAATGACTATAGGGTATGCTCGACCTCTGTTTTAGATCCCATTGGCCAAGGGCAGGTCTTGCAGCAGGCCCTGTTTTCTTAAGCCTTATGGATCATGCCCCAAGAAAGGGTGTAGTCCTGGGCAGGATGCTGTGTGCCTTGGCTAGTTAGCTGTCAGAGCTACACCAGGAAGTTAAATGCAGTTCTGTACAGTACAGGAGGATAATTAATTATCTTCTGATTGGAAATTATTCAGGAATATTCAAAATTGAAGAATAGAAATTTTCTTTATTTTAATTTAAACCATCAATCTTAGCACCTTTAAGAGCGTTACAGCAATTAAACCCTTCCTAAAACGACAGAGCACCTTTTTTTTGTTTCCACCTGTGGTTTTTTTAACCATAGCAGCAAAATAAAAAAATAAACGAACAAAAACATTGCTCCAGGTAAAGCTTAGTTCTTCACTCAACATATTAACATCGCTGATTTATTGTTCATTTCCTTTTCCTCTCGACCTCTAAGTCTGTAGATAGTCCTTCCACTTGTGCGCTGGATGATTTATCTTTAGTAAATCGGGTAAAAAAATCTATTTAATCATTTTTGAATCGATTTTTAAATTTTGCAAAAATCATGTTCAGGGAATGAGATCTATTAGTTTTATAGTGACGCCGCGGTGACGCTCACTCAAGATTACTTCAAGCCAGACAGCTGCAAATATAGCCAATAGGTTGACTGAAGACATTAACAAATGGGGCTGGACCTGCAAAACACCCTGTAGTTGTTACAGACAACGCTGCAAATATGGTTTGTGCAGTGAAGGTAATGCAGCCTCATGCATGTCTGCTGTGTCCCCTCGCTGTCACATCTGCTTGCTCGAAAAAGGAGGGGTTCACTTTTTCACAAACAAGCTTGCACTTATGAGACAAAGTTTTGTTCCTCTCATTAAGTTTAAACTATCTGATTTACAAGTTTGCACTTTGTGTTTAATGTGACAGAAAAAAAATATATATATATGAGCATTTTGAAACACAGCGAACCACTTTATTATTGTAAAACAGATTGAATGGAAATTAATTCCATTCAGGACTTTGGCCAAAATACCCAGCCCTACCTTAGTGATCAGCCAGCCTAAAGATGCATCTCGCACAGAGCATGCTTTGAGCTGATGGAGCAGCCTGTTATTATGCTAGGTCTATGGTTGACTTGCATTTTGGAGCAGCTGGAGCATCATAAGAATCCAACCACATTTGAGTTAAGCTTTACAAGCAACCGAACTTGAAAAGGAAAATCTGAACTTTTCCCCGCCTGGATGCAATCAAGTAACAAATCAATCAGAGAGAGAGCTGCTTCTTATATGTGATGGTGTAAGTCCTGATAGGACATGCAGACACAGATGCAGGTCAGGTCATCAAAGATCAGCGTGTTCAGTGTGACACAGTAAGGCCTCATTTGCTTTAGCTAGCCTCCACAAGACTTTACCAAAAGAATCGCGGGTCAGGCTGGGTGTCACAAAAAAAATAGACCCATATTTATTTTTAGTTATTTAAATTACTTACTAAATCTCACTATATTTTTAAAAAGTAATAGTACAGTGGTAAATAGCCATTAATGAGCAACACTAAGACTAGAATAATCAAAATGTTATAGTAATTCAGTAATAAAAACTGTGGATTCAAAGATTAAATTAATCAAAACATAAGTTTTTTTCCATTTTATTAAAAATACATTGTAATTGAAAAACATCTAACCCAAGTTGAAATGCATGATTGCAAAATGCCTGTTTTTTGTCCTGATCAGCTCATCTGCATCTGGAAGGTGAAACACTTAAATAACAGATTTTTTCCTCCCTATCCAATAAAAAGCATCATAACCTGAACCTGCATCATTTTCAGTCCATAAATAACCTTTAGTGTTATGATGAGTTCATGTAAAACCACAGACCTACCGCGGAGGTTTGAGGCACTTGAATATGTCTCATCCTGTAGGTGAGTATGCTAGATTTGTCTTTGTCAGTTAAATGCATTAACATAAATTCTATTTAAAAATCTCCAATAAAAGTGTAAGAACTCTTGAGCATCAACACTAGATCATTAAAGCTCTGGGTGTGTGTGGCTTTGTGTTTACTAAAAAACCGCGGGCAAATGCCACCTGGTTATTTTTGGCATGGAAACTGAAGCTGTACCTTCTTGTTCGGCGGTTCTAGATCTTCCTTCCCATCTTCCTCCTCCTCCTCCCTCTCACTGTGTCTTCTGTTTCTATTATTAGGTGCAGGGAGCTTTCTGGATGCAGCCACAAAGTGGTAGGTTCGAGGGGAGAGGGACCTGGTGCTATGCTGGTATCCATAGCTTATCAGATAGGAATCCATGTCATTCATGAAGTCATCAGAAGTTGCCAAGTGGCTGCTTCAAGGCCAGCCCCTGATTGGACTATCAGAAGGGAGAGAGTCAGGGAATAGCCACAGCTACTGTGTTCATGCTGGGCTTGACAAATAATTGGCTACAATCTACACACATAGAGACTTTAATGAGGAGGAGGCTCCAACCTGGCAACCGTTTCAGATATTTGGCACGCTATAATTATTATTATATTTATATTATTATTGGCTATTATTATTTACCAGTTATTATTGTATTACCAATCATATAAGAGGAACTGGTCTATAACTCATTAGGGAAATTAAAAGACATTCTTATCCTCCACTTTCTTAAAAATATTGTAGCCTTATTTCCTCTAGAAAAAGTTTGGCATTAAGTTTTTGGTGATGTGTTTATGGTGATGCATTCTGTCGCCAGACATTCAGTTGCCTTCAGAAAAATGAATTTTTTTTAAAACTTATACATTGCCCTGAGCCAATTTTTAGGAGCACACACACTGCAGAAAAGCTGCAGGTTTAACATGGCTTTAACACTTTGTTATAACGCCGCTAACAGTTGATTGGAATATTAAGTAGCAAGAAAAACTTCATTAACAGGTTTCACTTCATTTGCTGCATCCCTTCACATTAGAAAGCTTGAACTGAAGGCTTTCTAAACTCTGCTAGCCTAGGTGATGATTTTGCAGACCAGTAGCTATGGAAGTCATAGAACACCAAAATGCTGTGATCTGTAGGATCGCACTCAACTTTGAGGGAAACATTATTCATGAACATTTCTTTTAAAGTACTGTTATGAATGTAAAAACTAAAAAAAAAAAATGCTAAATGAGGCCTGTGGAGTTGGTTATGTAGTTGCCCAATCATCTGCCGGTTGCTCAGATCCATGAAAAGGGCGAAATTTGAAACACACCTTTAACCAACTAGTAGTCAGCCAAAATGAAAAGGGTCTGTAGCACAGTGACTTCCAGCTGATATTAACGCTGCTGAAATCATCCACCAGGAGGCATAAAAGAGCTAATCCCCTGGACTTCCTGTCTGTTTCCGAAATGAGTCAGACAGGAAACACTGCCTGAAAGTTATTGATCTGATTTTCATTTTGTTTCATGACTTGTGGCTTTTTTTTCCCCCTTCTTCTACTGACAGCTGATTGGTGTTTTAACGCTTTTACACGCATTATTCACACAATCATAACCATCAAAATCTATTTGATAGATTTTTTAGTTTTACCCTCTGTTGCTTTTTGGAGGACTGCGATCATCCGAAAGCGTTGCGAGCACAAAGTTCCCCTCCAGAACACTGTCTGTTACTGAAAGCACCACAGGGCTGAAACACATTGAGGCAAAATGCAAAGATCAGGTCTGCAGATACAGGGCAGTTATCTTAGGAGGATGATCTGAATAAAAAGAAAAGGTATGCTCACCTGCCTGGTTCATCTAGGTACATGGACACAGGAAGGCCAGTGGACTCGGCGAACAACAGCAAACCCTGAAGGTGGAAAGATAATGTAAAAAAAAAAAAAGGTTTATCCAGTCATTTTTTAAAGGATTGAAGTTTCTTTCTATTATCTGTCTCACCCGAAACTCCTTAAGACAAAAAGTGATGCTGTTGTGAGCTTTTATGGCAAACTGGTCGAACTCATCGGCAGCCAGACACAGCTCAGTTAGCATTACCTTTGAGCGCTCTAAGAGAGGGAAACAGAAAAGAAGGGAAGTTGGCAGGATTAAAATCTAACTTCTGCTTCAGTTTGACAAAACTATTTTACTTACAAAAGCCTATTTCAGCTTAAATCCACTGAATTCATATTTTTCTCTTATTTGATGTTCTTGACTTTGAAGCCCTTTTTAAAATGGTTCAAATTAAAACATGACCAATCGGCTGAAGGGGGAAGGGAAATATTAATAAATATCTAAAGAACTGCAGATCAGGTTTCAATTTTATGTTTTTGTGTTTTAATAACTGATTTATCTTCATGTGCTTTCACCATCCGTGATATTGCCCTATGGGGAGGGAAACCCCCGACACACACAAAACGACAAAATGACGTCACCTGATTCATCCTCCACATAATTCTGACCCACATCCGTTCATCATTCACGTCACGGTCACTTTCCATGGCGTGGGAAGTGTGCAAATCGTGTCCACCAGCACTTGAGAACAAAGACAGCAAAGCTTTTCTGAAAAAAAAAAATATTCTTTGAAAGTATTAGTGAGGCTTATTATGAGGAGCTGTAGAAGAAAAAGCAAAAACATGAGTGAAGATTTATAGACCTGGGCTGGGCTCTGAGCACATTAGCACAGCTGTCTTTATCAACACTGCCTCCAAGCTTTTCACTGTCCTGGTAAGACAGGTTATGTGTCTTCAGGAGTCCTGGAGAGAACATCCCAACACACAAAACCCTAGACCTCTGCTATAATGACACACAGGAATGCAATGTAATAAATGCACAGCGATCCAAATTAGTAATAAAAATGAATGACAAGAATTTGGTGAAATTTCACACAACAGCAATAAAGCAGGCCAGTGGGACTGTTACCATGTTTGCAGTGCAACGTGAAGGTAAGGCGGTCTTTTTGCTCATCAAGGCTGATGTGACACTTTTTCCACCGACTTTAAAGTTGCCAGAGATCTGAAGACGGTCTGCACACTCTGGCAAATTAGAGAACAAAAAACAGGAAGTCAGACAATAACCCAACAGAGCGGCCAAAGCTTTTTTCTGCAGGGAAATCATCTCTTAGGTGTTACATGTCCTGTAGAAAAAAAAAGAAACACTGGATATTACCTTCTTTTTATAATTTCAACCATATATGAGTAAATTGGAGGCGTTACATTTGTGAGTTCATGTGCAACTATCTGGGCAGGAAGCTTGGAGGTTTCACACTGATAACCACAACCTTCTGGTACCATCGTGGTACAGAAAATATCAGGTAAAGATGAAGCTTTTTGACTGTTTAACAGACATGGCACTCCCTTTTGGTTGCCAGGGATACAGTGCAATAAGAACAAAATATTGCTTTTTTAAACAAGTAAAATGTGTAGTGGCCTTCCCACAGCCACCCAAGCAGCAGAGCTCCCTTACTCAAGGCTCCACACAGTCATTTCAAAAAATATTGCTGGCATCTCATAAAAAAAAAAAGAAAAAGCTAGAAATCCTGGGAGGGTTTAGATGTTTAAACTTTGCAGTTTTAAAACGGCAACTTCTTTTAGACACCAGAGAGCAAAAGTCTGAAAAGGAATTCAAGGATTAATTTAGTGCAAGATCAGTTTTCTTCCCATTGTTATGCTCCATTTTTACTTTATTTTAAGTATGCATTCATGCTACCAGACAAAATGAACACAAAACAATGCAAGAGCTTAGAGGAAGTGATCTATTTTGAAAACTTCAATGCAAAAAAATAATAATAATAAAAAAAGCTTAATAACAGTTTGTATATGTTAATGTCATGTTTTTGGCCAAAAAACTCTTTTAAGGTAAATAAATACTAAGCAGAATGACCCAGAGTAATGGACAAAAAACGTCAACGATTTTTGATTAGATTCTTGATGCAGTATTTTATGTTAATGTTAATTATTTGATTAACATGATTATTGAAAATAACTTTTTGTCATGAACTATAAAACCAAAATAGGCTTAAAAACCTTAGTCTGTGGTGTATGTAAAAAAAACAGTAGCTATAACTGTACATGAAATAAACCTTGTCATTATGTCTTATGTAAGGAAAAGTGCAGATGATGATGATGGAGCAGTTTCTGCTCAGCTTTATGGTGGTATAAACATAGAAAACAAGACAGAAAAAACACTGAAAGGGTTACATTTTTTATTGTTTTTTTTGTTCTCACACCTTTATTGCCATTTTGCAGCGGAAGTTGAGCTCCTTGGGAATGGAGTACCTGCAATTGAAAACGTTGCATTTAGTTAGTATTTACACAGATTCACCTGGACCCACCTCAAAAAAAAAGACAGGAACATTAAAAGCTGCACCTGCTGAAGAAGAGCGGTGCGAACAGGAAGCAAGCATATGCCGATCGAGAAGAGTTCACAGACCGCAGGGCCAGCTACAAGAGAGAGAGAGAAAAAAATACAACTAAATCAGCGATGTTCATTGACGCAAGTTTGTACCGACAGGAAGAACCAGAGTGCATGCATGGCAGGAGGAAAGTGTCGTTTATTTCGACAGCAGCTGTAGAACAGCTCTCACCCCCATCTTCCTGTGGCTCCACATACAACTCATCTCCGATCCTGGACAGACAGTGGATGGCTTTTCCCAGCACTGGACGGTACATACAGACAGACACACACACATAAACAATATTAACAACGCATACTGCTTTCCATCTAACTACAAAAGGGATTTGAACAGAAAAGAAAAAGGGTAAATACCTTTCACGTTTCCTCCCGTCACGACATATTGTATTTTTTTTAGTTATGAGTTACTCATAAACCTTGCTATGAGAGCTTCATAAAACTATTAAACGGCCGTAGAATCAGTTGGTTGATTTTAATGGTGTCCGACCAAGGAATAAGTATACTATTTGAAAACATACTTGCTGTGACTGTGTTATTAAAAGTTCATTTTGCAGGACCACTTCAAATATCCTACCCCTCGCCTTGTTTACGCCGCCATAACTTCGCTTCGCGCGGACCAATCAGAGACGGATTTCCAACGCATGCGCAATCAATGAAAAGTGTAAATTTATTGGCGGGAATTCCGGCATCTGTCCTGAGATCCTGTAGATTTGGCTTAGATCCCCAAAAAGAGTCGACTCTTTTCGGACTTGTGTTTTCTGACATATTTTCAGCGCTATGAAATAGGAATATTTTGGAAATATGACCACTTCGTGTGGATACATAGAGAATGCTGATACTTTTTAAACAGTAGGGGTACATAGTTAAAGAGATTGTGATTCTTAAATTTACTAAATAAACTTGGTACACACTGCATAACATTTTATGATGATACATTCAAAAAATGAAAGAGTTGAAGTTGCTGCAAAATTTTTATTTATATTTATGGAGTTATTTGTAGATATGTCTTTTTTTCATTTTCAGTGTGCTAGTTTAACCAGTCCATCATTAACAACATGATGGTAAACCTGTTGAATTTTTTTTATAGTTTCTGGTTTTTGTGGGTCCCCAAACCCAACAATGCATTATTATTTGTTTTTCTTTATGTTTAAATAAAAAAATGTATTATACACCTATAGAATATGATATTAAAACTTTTCTGTATTTTTTTTCGCTTCTGTGTTCTACCTTGATCACAGATTGGGGATATTCTGCCTTGAAGCTTATGACTTATAATGTAAAAGCAATGGTTCTAGAAGGTCTATGTTACACACCCTCAAATTCAAAAATGTCACCTGTTTTTTTTCCAGTGCAACCCAAATACTTTTTATTGATGCGCTTAGTAAAGAATTTTCATGATATGACTTAGATTTTCCCCAAGTTCTGCTCTCACCTGACCTAAATTAATAAGCATTTAACAAGCAGGACTTGACAGAGTAAGGTTCTGTTGCACAAAAAACTAAATTGAACTTCAGTTTACTCTGATAAAATGTCAACAATTTTATGGTCATAGTTTACAACCCATACATTCTAATCTAAATTTAGTCTCCCAACACAAATTAAGTTCAGGTATCTATATATGTTTTCTTTCAGTGAGATGTTGAATGCTGTAAATTTATGCTATACACCATTTCTCACAAAAATACTGCCACTTTGTGATTTTTGATTCCCTTATATTTGCAATGGATTATAACTTAGCCAAATGATTGATTGAGAATATTTTTTTTATTTTATTGGATGTAATTTGTTCTTCATCTTCATTTGGGACCAGAACCACGTCATCTACGAACAGCAGGGTTGAAATCTTTCACGCCACCGTAAACCAGACCTTCCCCCGCCCTTGGCGCCTCTAGAATTATGTCCATGTTGTTACTTAACAGACCAGTGACATAGGGGCAGCCCTTCCCTGTCATGTTGAAACATGCACTGGGAACACGCGTCCGTATTTCAAACCCAATTAGGGAAAAATATACAAAACATTTTCCATCTAAGATATAAAAAACTTTTTTCATCTGTCAATATGCTCTATCCAGAACTCCTAAACATGGAAAAAGTTTTATTTTCATCTGGTTTAATTTCTCATAAAAAAAGTCTTTTTAAGAACCTTTACGCTTCTGGTTTTAATTGATCAATCAAAAAAGAATCAACAAAAAAAAAAAATAGTTGTGATTATCCTGGCAGTCGCAAATCGCTCCCACCTGCACCACGGTTTGTTGATGCTTTGACATCTTAGGCATCACTGTTTGATCCCTAACAAGCAAAAAGTCTTGGTGACATGGGATATCCCCAACCCTATTCACCTTCCAATGTGTTGTAATATCACTTTCCAGAAGGGGAAGTGCATTAACATTCCTATATCGCATGTAAAAGTTCCGGGTTCCGCTTTTACATTTCCAACATAAGGGTATCCGCAAGTAGGCCCATTCTATGTAGCCTAGATGCATGGAAAAAACCTATGTACCATCCTATAATATGTACATTTCCTCCCATTCTTTTTAAAGCTTCTCCCATTATTTGAATTATTTTCAACCATTCTTTTCATCCTAAAAAGTTCAGCCAATCCTCAGACCTTTTACATATATATTTTTCATGCTTTTAAACAATTTATAAAATATTGGATGCCTTTATACCTAACTCTGCTTAAGCCCATCAATCCTGTATTGGGATTATCTTTATGTGTAAATTTACATTTAATAATACTCACCTCTAATTTGTAGATATTTTCCACAAACTATCTTTTTAAGTTATATTTCAGCATGACATTTGAAAAGACATAAAAACCCCATCTGCATACACAAATCATCCACAATGAGTAGTCCCTTCATTAAGCCATTGTTCCCAGTAACAGTTTTTATTCAAATACAGATGGATGGATTAAAACCACAATGTCAATATAACTGTTTTAGATGTGACATCCTACATATTTTATACACATCTCCCCTCCATGCTAATTTGAGGCGTGCTGATACTGGATTTGTTTATTGTTTATTATAGGTTTTACCATGGTAAACCATCTATTGGTCTGAAAGGGTTCACTAATCCTTCTAAATTTTCATCCATATCAGCTTCGCTTTCTTTTCAAAAATATCTAAACCATCTAGAAATTTCAAAAAATCTAGATTATATAAGCCCGCATGGGGGCATGCCCCTATGTCCTTTTGCACCATATTTTCTTAATGCTAAATCTGATTTCTTCTTATCCCAAGAGGAAGTCCTTAAAACAAATCTTCATACTGCTTGTATACCTGTGACGGATGTCAACAGGGTACCATTATGAACACATAAATAAACATCGCTTATCACCATTTTCATGACATTCACCTTTCCCCATAAACATAGTTTCATTTTTACCATTTGTCAAGATTTAATTCCTATTTTTTTGAAGAAAGCGTTCCATATTTAATAGCATTATTTTATATTTTAAACCTGAAGGAATCCCCTTGAAAGTTAAATTGCATAATATAGCTTGAAATGCATTCCTAGGATATGGGCATGCACTCGGATTTGTTCCAATTGATCTTGTATCCCGAGAATTGGGAATATAATTCAACTCAGACTATGTTCAGAATGTTAAAAACTGGTTGGAATTAATGTTGGAAATAGTGTCATATGAGCAAATGCTGGCTAGGCTACATAATGACATAACATGTTAAGAAATTGAATTATTTACTCTCCTGCAATGACGGGATAATTAAATGCCTTTGACGAACTGCTGTTTTGGAAAGTATAGACGAGTGATTATTTCTGTCTTTTTTGGTTGTTTCTGCCAACATTGAGGATATTTGCATATGTGCCAATTATTTGTGCAACTCTGATTGCTTGGATATGCGCTGACCTTGTTTTTTTTTTTTTTTTTTTTTTTTTTGTGGTTTTTGTTCTGTGGGGGGTGGGGAGGGTTGGGGAAGGTTTTACGCACATATGTTCTACAAATAACTTTAATGACAAAAAAATAAACAAAAAAAATTTTTAGTTGCAGCCCGAGATAAAACACTGCCTTTAGTCTCCTTTCTTATGGAGGGGAACCACTATCCCAGTCTGCCGGTCCAGGCCCACTGTCCCTGACCACCACATTATGTGGAAGATGCGTGTCAGCCACGGCAGCCCAGCCCAACAACACCCAGAGACCAGGTGTGTGGGTGCTGTTGGGCTGTCATGGCTGACACACCTCTTCCACATCATGATGTCCTTTTGCAACTCCTGCTCTGGGTCAAAATGGTGAGAGAGAGGATGCTTGGCCTCATGGTACCTAATGCTACCTCAGGAGAAGACCTCAGACCTTTATGTCCCTGGTAAGGAAAGCATCCCCACAGCATAATGAAGCCACCGCTATGCTTTATGATAAGAATTACGAGTTCAGTGTTAGTTTTTTTTGCCCTGCATGTATTCGTTCCCTGCAGGAATTATGTCAAATTGCGAATTGGAGTTTCTTCCCTTTTAAATCTTGTAAATCTTTCATTGTCATGAAAGTCAGATTTGGGAAGTACGCAGTTTATTAAACAAATGATCTTGTCTAACCGGTGGATTTCTGCAGGTCCTCCACAGTTACTGTGGGCCTGTTTGCTTTCTCTGATTGATGTGCCCTTGTCTGGCCTTTAATCTAGGTGGAAGCAATCCAGAGAGCTGTATTTACACTTAATTTATATGAGGACCAATTAGATGATTTCATGGCTGTGCGTGCACTGACTTTATTTAAAAGGGTATCAAATGTAAAAGGACCTGAATCAAAAATAACTTTTCAATTTTTTTAAATGCATCTGAAAACCTGGTATCAATTTTGTTCCTCTTCATAAATATTTACTCATTTGTAGTTAATTCTATCATTCAAATTCCAATAAATTATATTTCTACTGCAGCTGGCACGTACCTGTAAGCGCAGCAAGGCACAGCAGATCTTAGTTATTTTCTGAAGAATACTCAAATAAAGACATCATGGGTCGCTAAAATACCATCATATAGTTTTCTCAATCTAAAGATGCAAATGGTAAAATAGCAGCGACTCTGGTAAAAACCTCTCTATAATTACCAAAGGAGGGTTACTGTGGGAAGAAAGAGGGTGTGTGTGTACACATGTGTTATACTCAGTGAGAAATAGGAAGGAAGGGCGATTAAAAACACAAAAAGAAAGACGCACGCAGAGGGAGGGTTACTGTCAAAGTGAAATTATCTCACCTCTCTGGTTTTTCTTGTTTGTCTGCTTCAGTGCGTAAGATGTGAGGAACGCTGGCGTGAACTCACTCTCCTCCCATCAGAGGAGATTGAAGCAGCTGCTGAAGAAGAGGTGTGACTAAAACTGTGGACATTTTAGAGAAAAAGAGAGATACTTTTACCAGAAGCAAGAAGAAGGTTTTTTTTTTATAAAAGAAGGACTTTTGCTGCAAGGTTTGAGAAGTGTTGGCGTGTGGATGTCAAACGAAGGCTTGTTTGAGAAGAAACAGCAGGAAGATAAGCGGTAAAATGTGGGCCCTGGTCTACTTTTGTGGTGAGGAAGTGTTCAAGATGATGGAAGGAGATTGAAAAACCTGTTTGAGCAAAGCCAAGCCAGCCTCGCAGGAGTAAGCAGCTACTACAGGTGGATGAAAGGAGTGAAATGATCCAGCACAGGTAACAAGCTCCACAAAACACAGCTGTGAGTGTAGCTTCATCCTTGTTTAGCTGGATGTGCTGCATTGTTCAAATGTGTTTCAGTGAAACCAGGATTTAACACAGAAGCCGTGGAACCTAGATGTTCCCAGCGTCAGCTCACCAATCAGACTTCAGGCCTTGCTGCAGTTTGCTGCAGAGACTGAAGCTCCAACCCGAAGAGAGGGCCAGGCGCTTTGTCAAGCACTGTGATCCCCCATCTGGGAACTCCTGCTCTGTCAAAATGGTGAGCGAGAGCACCTAGTTTTCAGAACATTGACAGCAGATCTGTAAATGTTTTAATTTACTGGAACACTTCAAAGGAGTTTACAGTTCCAGCTGTGAACAGTAACTCTGGCTTGAAAGTTATGAAAAACAGCAACCTCCTGCCGAAGCGTTATGAGTCCAACTTTTTCCCCTTCTCAGAAAGTCAGCACCGATGGACAATTATAGTGAGAGAAAAAAGAGTTGGGACAGGCCTTACGGTTTTCCTTCCCCAACAAGTACGGCAACTTTTCCAGTTTAAACCACAAAAGGATGTGCCAAACCACCTTCTTCGTTCAAGAGGACTGATGCTGAGAAGGAGAGCATCGGCAGCCTCTTGGATGACGGACAGATCCCTGCCGATACTGACATTGTTTCAAATGTGACACAAAACCAGAACCAAATCCCCTGTGGTCTGTGAAAGGAACAGATATTGGTGGAGGATACTGGATTTACAAGCTGGGAAACCGAGGATCGCAGCTTGGGACAAAAATAAAGACGCAAGTCTTCTTCAAGCAGCCAACAACAAACACAAGGGAGAAGACCGTCATCTGAGAATAAAAACAAGGAGATGGACGGTAAAGATCAAGAGAGATTTGCATACATTATGGCAACATCAGAAAAAAAAAAAGGAAAAGAAGAAAGATGTCCTCAACCGGAAACACAAGTAAGCAATAATCTCTTATTGATCCTATTAGTCAATCATAGATGATCACAGAAAAGGTATTTGAATTATAACTTAAATTCTTTTGCCACATTTCAACTTTTACACAGATAATAATGGCAGGAATAGATGGAAACAAAACAAGCAATGAAACAGAAACAACATTCCCTCCATCAGCCTGCAGTGATTCCAACAATGTACATCCTGCACAAGCAGAAGACGAGACTGCTGTAATCAACAACAGGTAATCACCACACAAAAAAATGTCAAAACAAGCTGAAAGCAGTTCTTCAATTAAAAAAAGAAGCAACAATGAACTTTTATTTGTTCCTTAAAAAAACTGGCCAGAGTTATGAAAGACATTTGGGATCTTTCCAGTCATAGCACTGAGAATTAGCCAGAAACGCCCCTGTCACTGACAGAGCCTGTCATCAGATGTCTGCAAACACACTTTCAGACAATGGTGTGTGCTAATTCTTTCAGATAGACCTTTCAAGGAAACAGAGATAAACCCAGCTATTAAAGGAAGGGTTAATGTTTGGGAACAATGTGAAAGTCCTTATTGTTCAACAATAAATATGTAGTTAATTCTCAAATGTCACTTTTATAAAGGAGGAGTTAATGAAAAGGAATATGTCAGATTGTGAAAAGAAAAGAAACACTTATAGAATCAATGGTGCATGGTAAGCAGATTGTGTAGTAAATGCCTTTGATAAGTGTTTTTAAGTTACAATACAAATGACTCTTTCAAAGTACAATAAAAATATTGAAAGTCTTTCCAATAGATAAAGGTTCAATCTTTGTTCTAGTTCTGTTAACACTTTAGGTTTGTAATAACCTTTTAAAAGGATTTGCGTTTGGCATAAATAAAGAAACGCCAAATTACAGCAGAAGAAAACATATAATATTTTGTGGTAGGTAAAGAAAAAAATGCTTAGGCTAATTAAGAATGATCAGACCCAAAGATTGTTTTGGGTAATTTTAGAAGTGAATTTTTATTACAATTTGTGTTTAAACCCATATATAAACAATTTAAAATGTTAAATGTCAATAAGTATGGTAAACCAAGCAATTTGAAACTAATACAAAAACATGCTCTCCAATTCTCACCACTTGTTCCAAATGTGACCTGTAGTGCAAAAGTATTGGTAAAAGATCTTTAAATCTAATTTCAACAGTTCACCATAAACAGAAGAAAGATGGAAGAAATATGAAGCATTAAACTGATCAAATACATTATTGATCCTTGAATACACTGGTAATAATGCACTAGGAATCTAGGGAGCATAAAAAGTGTACTTCAAACTACTTGGAAGTTGTCTAAGTATGGCGAACTTAGAAGGTACATTTTATTTATAAAGGTACAAGATTAGTGTCAAAAATTGTAAAGGTACTGTATGAAATTTTTGCATATATAATCAATGCTGAAAATACTAAAAAATAGAAAGAAACCAGGATGCCAACAAATAAAGAGGTCGCGTCGGCGGTAAATTTGAAGAAGGCCGGCTGTGATACTTTTATCCTCTCTATAATCTGTGGAGACTGTTATTGGATTGATTTACACAACAAATAACTGTACTGACCTGTAATTCATAAGATACCTAAATCTGTGTTTTATGTATAGATTCATTACTGCATTAACCAGAGAAATATTGTTTTCTTGGTTTACAAGATTGTTGAGTCTTTGAAGCCTAACTGAATTTGAACTTATCATTTGTTTTTGTTTTTAGAGTAGCAGTGGCGTGAACATTGGCCTGGTCATTCAGCCTTCTGGATGAGATTGTCAGGGGACAGCAACCATCACGGTGGCTACATTTATTAGCAAACCCAACACCCTACCTCAGTAACTGAGAGACCATCAGTTGACCCGTAAGCCAACCCCATATTCAGCCAATCCTTCCGGTCTTAATCAGTCGCCAGGAGTTTGAATCAGGCTGGGCTCAACCATTGAGCTTCAGGAGGCCAGAGTCCTCACGATCAGCTCCCTACTTACCCACCCAGAAACATGGACCTTCAGCTTTAAAGCAACAGTCTGACCAGTCAGAGCGATGGAAGGCAGGACAAAGTCGTCCGGAAATGTTGTCCAAACTTCAGCTCAAACTGTCAGCATTCACAGAGGTCGATTTATTTCTATACAAGAACCAACATGTATGTTACCACAGCTCCCGCATTAACAATCTTTTCTTTTTGTTTACAGCCATCAGGAATCCGTACCATTCAATCGTGAGGAACAGAGGCTCAGATGAGTAGAAAGAGGCAACATCAGCCAGCAGACAGGAGAGGAGGAAGGCTTCAGACTGAGAACATGGTGATGGAGAAAACACAGGTACAAAACACATACCACGCGGAAAAGCGTGGAAACACACAAAACCAGTGTTTCATATGATTCTGTAAAGATTTAAAAACAGACACACAGTATGAAGAAGCTAGAATGGAATAGAATAGAATAGAAAATGCCTTTTATTGTCTCTAAAGGTGAAATTGTAGTGTTACAGCAGCGAAAGATTACAGCAAATGTGGTCACACAAATGTGGACCTTAAAAGTGTATAAAAATAAAAGAATAATTGACCTTGAGGAGTTAAGAAAATAAAACAAATTAAATACTGCATAGCAAAAGTGTTTTACATTATTAATACTGTGCATCTGGACAGAATAAATGTAATATACAACTGTGGACATTTTGCAGTAATGGATATGTGAGAAGCAACACCAGAGATTTAAAAGAAGCTGACAGCGTGTTATATAAGTGACTAAGACAGAAAGTGCAAAAT
The DNA here is from genome assembly GCA_018398635.1 of Cyprinodon brontotheroides. Lineage (NCBI taxonomy): Eukaryota > Metazoa > Chordata > Actinopteri > Cyprinodontiformes > Cyprinodontidae > Cyprinodon > Cyprinodon brontotheroides. Next base: position 7,561,450 of record JAGKQL010000054.1, read on the forward strand.
CAGCATGAATATATCAACTTATTAAGGTTGTTGGAAACAGCGATGGTACACTGTATATGAAGAAGCTACAGGAATGGACATGGTACCTATGGACTATGGGTTCCCTGTGGTACTTACTTTTACTTACAGGTGTTATTTGTAAGAATTTGCTTATTCCCAGTACCTGCAAGGAACTTAAATATATACTTAAAATCTACTTTTGAGGTACTTACAGCACACTTACACATAAAATGCATCTACATCACACAAGCAGGGTGCAGTTTAGTTTATTTCTATAGCATCAATTCACAACACATGTCATCTCAAAGCACTTTACAGTTCAACAGATCATACAGTCAAATTGATTACGTAAAAGTTTTCTATCTAAGGAAAACCAGTTGATTGCATTGATTCATTGACTCGAATGCAATCCCTCACACTAAGCATGCTTGTAGCGACAGTGGAGAGGAAAAATTCACTTTTAACAGGAAGAAACCTCCAGCAGAACAAGGCTCAGTGTGAGCGGCCATCTACTGAGGCCGACTGGGGTTCAAGGAGACTTTTATCATAACTATGTGGTACTTACAATGAGCCTATAGGGTACTCATAGGGTATCTAAATGGGAGAAAGGAGAACTCGTAAGGTAGCAATAGGATACTAATAAACTCACTCTATGTTAGAATATGATTTGATTGTCTTCACTCTTGGAAAAACAAAAATCCCAAAAGGCAGCACCTGTAGGAAGGGTGAGCAATGGTTTCAGCTTCTTCTTGTTAAATATAGTGAGAATAAGCATTTACTGAATCTTGTTAAGCAGAGGAAGCCTACTTTCTATTGGTATGGTTTAGTTATACGAAGTAATTACTGATGTGGAAGCTTATAGGCAAAACTCATTAATTCTTGAGAGGTTTGCTGGTCTACTGATCGATAGACTTTGTTGATTTGTCACTACCTTATAGTGTCCTTCCTATTAAGGGCGGTGTATCTTGAGTATTTTAGAAACTAGGCGACTTTTATTGAAATTTTGTTTTGTACAGCTCTCATGACATTTTCCATTTCTTAAAAGTGCAGCAGTGATCAAATGTAACAGTGTGGGAGAAAAAAAAATAAAACATGGTTGCAAAAAGCCACATTGATATGGAAGTTCAGAGCATTAGATGTATATGCAATTATGCAGGGTTTTGCTTTAGTGTTGTCTGTAATATACTAATAATATAATAATAAAATATTAGGAAGGGATACCTACAGAGTACTTACTGAACACTAAGAGGTTTTGCAAGCATACTTATATGTATGTTGTACTTATACTTATACTGATAACTAATTTCTGTACATACCTTTTATTTTAAAACCTCTCTTTGATCTTCTGTTGAGACTGAAGATCACCTCAACACATAAAATACAAGTTGATAAGAGTTTAAATATGTAAGCCAACAATTTATCACTCAAAGTAGCTCTTTTATGATGGGAATTATTGGGAGACATACTGATATTGGGATGGGGATTTATCTACAATATATTTTATAAGGTACTAATGGGATACTTTCTTAAGAATCCCTTTGTAATCCCAGAGGTTGGACCAAGCCTTCCTCCACCATGGGGCCCTAAAGCAGCTTATTGATTCAGGTGGCCCTCTACTTCTGCCAATGATCACCGATTGGCCTTTACCAGCGGTCACATGATCAGACCACACACACATTCAGTTGACCAGGCTGCAGCTCATGCTGTGCTATTGACGAGCTTCTATTAGTATGCATTATCTAGTTTAAGTGATAAAATAAACGAATGTGTAGTTTATTAAGAGTTAAAGTGTCATTTGGTTTTGCCTTATTCTTCAACTGCAACAGCAATGTGCAAAAATTATCTGTTTTTGCAAGAACAACAAAAAAGATAAAAATGGTTTTAATGAATAGAAGTAATAAAATGAGTTATAGAACAACAAGAAACAATTCAATCAAATAAACAGTAAAAAGATCCAATCACCTTTCTTGTATTAGTTTGTTTTGTAAAAGTTCTTAAACTTGTTCTTATGTGTGTCAGTCTGGTCCAAGACTAATATCTGTATTTTTTTATTTTATTTATAAGTAATGATTCTTACATGATTAAAAGATATATTGATGTAAAAAATTAAACATTCTATGATGAACTTGTATGTTTTGTTACTATATTTATATAGAAATCATTATTCATAAAAAACAAACTGTTGTTGTTGGGGGCCCCTAGTTGCCCTCGGGGTCCTAAGCAGTGGTTTGGGTTTTCTTGCTTTTGGCGGCCTGAATAATACTCACTTAGTACTCACATACTCACTTGATACACATTTATTATTAGGATCCTTTTGCTACCAGTTGGTAGCAGTTTTAATCTATATTTTTGATGAAAAAATTGTCTCCTGGACTTTACCAGTAATGGCAGGTTACAATGGCATTTATTTACTTTTCTCTTTCTTTCTTTGTGATGAAGCTGGGATCCTCTGTCTTCATCACTCAACCAACATCAACTGATGGAAAAGAATCAGTGGAGCCCCAGCATGCAAACATCTCACCTTCACATGAGCAAAAGCCCCAACCAACCCCTCTGTCTCAAACCTCATTTTAATCCCTCTGCACCTCCGCCTCCCGAGGTGTCCTCAGACATAGCATGATGCACAACGCAGAATCCTCAATGGAAACGCTGACAAAACGGGTAAGATGTTGTGAAGGATATGGCGCCTCCATGTGGTGTAAAAGCTTTAAAAAAAAGTGAAGGCATTTAACATAATGATTTGCAGCTAAACATGGCAAATAAAGTAATATTAATACTGTTGATAAGTTATAGTTTTGGTGTGTTATTCAATTTAAAGTCCATGCAGATCATATTATTGTTTCCAAAAAAAATAAAAAAAACAAGAATGAAGAAAGAACAGAATGATAAACCCATTTTAATCTAGAAGTGATAATTGGAGACCTTTTGGAGGGCAAACTGACTTTTCTTTTTTCCATTTTCATGTTTCTGCGGCTCAGGAACGTGTGGAGGAGAAAGCGCCCGGGTTCATTTTTGTGAGCAGGTGGTCACCATAAAGCATCTCGGACATGGAAGTTACAGACTCCAGAGGAGGATTCTGCAGCAGATGAGGACTCTTTATTTGAGCGGACTATGATGGGATGCAGGGAGAAATAGGCGAGGCTCACTTGCAGCCCGGCGTTCCAATCTCCTGCATGGATAAAGGCTTTTGAAGAAGATGAACGCGAGGGAAAAGCACAGATAGTGGCTGTAAACAGAAAATGACTAACATCTGGTCCACTGGATTACTATGTTTTTTAAAAATAAATTTGACAAAACTTCATATTTAAAATTGTAGTTTGTTAAAAGCATATTTATCTGGTTCTGAAAATGACAAATTATTTTTAATGTGTTATAAGTGATTTTAAACCAGAAGACATCTGAGATTGTTTGCTGACATAATTCTCTGAGTTATTTTCTGTAGTTTTCACGGTAATACATGGAGAGAATGACCAAAAATCCAGCAGTGTGTGGCTGCTTTAGGCACAATGTTCTGCTCAGAAGCCGCTTTATTACCAGTCATTCAGTTATATTTTCTACCAGCAGAAATGAAGATGAAAAGAAATGAGGGAAACATTTTTCTGCAATTGTCTGAGAATTATGATGTGTTCCTCTCCATCTACGCCTTACAGGACAGCAGCTGTTTGCTGTCTGATCTAACGTCTTTGTTACTGAACGCTCAGTACATATCCTGTCTCGCTATAATGATGCTCTGCCAGACCATTAGAGCAACTGGTTCCCAAGGAGGAAAACAGTATTAGCTCAAGATGCTGTTGATGATTCTCTTCTTCATTAGTTCTCTGGCTTAGATGTTTGCTTGAACGCTTCAGAAGCGTCAAGTCGAAACCACTTTCTTCACCCTATGAAGAAAAAAAATGATTATGAGCAATGGTGAATTACATGAGCGTATTAGTGATCGACAGCAAAAATGCACTAAGGAAAAAAAACATTTGGGTGAATTTAAAATGTTTTTAATATGTGCTTATTGGCTTTTTTTGTGTGACTTCAGAGTAATGGTACAGTTTTGAAAAACAAATCCATGCTTTTATATAAAATTAAAAACATTTGATACCCTGAGTTTTGTTTTTTACCGCTCATTTTATAGAGATGAGTTATTCATTTCTTTCTAGTATCTATCTATCTATCTATCTATCTATCTATCTATCTATCTATCTAT